>CAUYUJ010020135.1:0-5000 GCA_963575745.1 Prorocentrum cordatum | reverse complement strand
GTCGTCGTCGTCGTCGTCGTCGTCGTCGTCGTCGTCGTCGTTTTCGTCGTCGTCATCACCACCGCTGTCCTCGTCGTCGCCGCCGCCGCCGAAGCCGCCGCTCTCGCCGCCGTCGTCGCCATTGTCTTGGGCATGGTCGTCGTCGTTGTCGTCGTTGCCGGCGCCGCCAACGCCGCCGGCGCTGTCGTCGTCGTCGTTGTCGTCATTGACATCATCGCGGCACGCGCCGCTTTCACCCTGGTGGTCGTGACAACCGTCGCCGCCGCCGTTTCCGACGATGGCGTCGTCGTCGTTGCGTAGTCCTTCTCCTCATCTTCTGCCTCGCCCCCGCCCTCCCCGTTGCCTTTTCATTATCTTGCCCCTGCCTTTCCCCCCCGTCGCCGGACCCCACATAAGGTTCACAGAAAGTCCACGTAGGAAATCGACGTCGCCCCCGTCGCCGCCGCAGCGGTGGTGATCGTCGTCGCTGTCGTCGTCGACATCGCCATCGTGGTCGCCGCGTTCGTCGTACCGGAGTCGGCATCGCCGTCACCGTCGCCGCTGCCACGGGGCGTTTCGTCGTCGCCGCCGTCGTCAACGCCGACGCCGCCAAAGACTCTACCAAGGGAGTTCTACAAGGGCGCAACGACAAAACCAGGGAATGCCCTTCAATGCTCTGCCTGCTCCTTGCGCGCGCTCGCCGCCGTCTTGGCGCCGCGGGAGCGCGTCGGCTGCCCCGCAGCGCGTGCGCTGGCTGCCCCCCGGCAGGAACATCATTTCGAATCCACGTGCCAACCACTCACCAAAACTGCTCGTCACAACCGTTCGTCAGGTCACGGGGGGATGCGCAGATTCCTTCGACGCCTATAAACAAAAAGAAGCAACAGGAAAACAACGAAGAGCTCTGAGTTACAAGGATGTCTCGGGCGAGTCGAAGATCACCACAGGTCAGGACATACATGGGCCCAGAGTTGCGACGATGTCCGAGGCGAAAAATGCCCCAAGCCAAAAGTTGCGAGGATGTCTCAGGCGAAACTGACAGGACCACCAATTGCGTGGCATCTCGGGGCTCACAGATGCTGCAAGAAAGAATGTCCGACCTCTTTCGCATGAGACGTCCTCGCAATTCTGAGCTCCCAAATGCCGTGACCTGAGGTCCAGCCCGTCTTGCCTAAAACACCCTCGTAACTCAGGGATCCTATGCCGTGACCTGAAATGGTCCAAGCCCTTTCGCCTGAAACATCCTCGCAACTCTGAACTCCCAGATGCCGCGCGAGCGTTGGTCCGGCCCGTTCGCCGGACGCATCCTTGCAACTCGAAGCTCTCAGATGCCGTGACCTGATTTGGTCCGGCCCGTTTCGCCTGAAACATCCTTGCAAGTCTGGCCGTGGCTGGCGCTCTGGCGAGAGTGCCATCCCAGAAAGGGGTGTGGCCGGCGCGCAGGCGACAGCACCATTCCTTCGACAGAACTGTTGCCAGCGCTCAGGCGACAGCGCACCACTCCCGATCAGGGATGTGGCCAGCGCTCAAGCGAGAGCAACATTCCGTCACAGGAGCATGGCTGGACTTCCAGGTGTAGGCCGCGCTGGCTGTCTTCCTCCTCTTACTGCTGCTCCTCCTTCTAGTCCTTCTCCCCCTAGCTCTTCCCAAACCTCCCCAGTCTTACCCCGTACTCCTCCTCCTCCTCCTCCTCCTCCTCCTTCCTCCTCCTCCCCTTCTTTTGCCTCCTTGTCTCCTCTGCCCGCTTCTCCTGCGCCCTCCTCCCCCTCCCTTCCTCCTCCTCCTTCTACCATTCCTTTGCCTCCTTGTCTCCTCTGCCTGCTTCCCCTCCTCCTCCTCCTCCTACCCCTCCTCCTCCTCCTCCTCCTTCTCCTCCTCCTCCTTCTCCTCGAAAGAGCGTCGACTCGGCTTGGGAACTGCGCGTGGCAGCCAAACTCTGAAAGTATGGGGGGGGAGTGGGAAGGAACGACGGGACGGAAGGGGAGAGACGGAAGGAGTGGAGGACACGGAGGGGAGAGAGGAGCTTTTTTCCTTCCAGTCGCGCGGGCGCGCGTCAAACTACTCGCGTCCAAAACCGCCCGTCGACGCGACAAACGCCAGCCAATTTGGCCGTGAAGAAGATTGCTTGCGCAGAGCAGGTACGGAGGTAGAGGTATGGATGTATGGAGGAATGGTGGTATGGATAAGAAGAGAGTACGGAGGAGTGGAAACTCAAAACTCTGAACGCATGTAGGTGCATGCAGCTATGGGCGCGCGCGGGCATGGATGAAGGGCCGCATGGATGCATGGAGTCTGAGAGTGTGGGACTATGGATATGTGGATGTATGGTGTTACATGGTCAAGGACATCTGGAGGCATGGAACTATATATACACATATATAAACACATATATGATGTAACCATACTATAAGCATCGCGCGCTTCGCGAGCGCTCAAGTTCTAGCTAGGCCCGACAGGCTAACGCATGGAATATCACTTGTTGAAGCGCCTTGTGCATCTAACGACCTTGTTGGAGTCCCTGCGCAAGCCTCGGAAGCGTATAGAAGGGGAAATGCGGAAACCACATAATCATCAACTTCCTTTAGGTGTTTGATGATTTGGGACCCTCGAAGGCTTCCTGGGATATGTCTTCGATGGTGACGGGGGCCTTAATGATGGTCTGATGTGCAAAAATAAACGGGGGGTACATTTAAATTGGCCTGGCGAAGGACCCAAACAGATGCAGTTGTGAGCACCGCTGTTGTAGCCATCGTCTTCGGTGGAGCCCCCTTGTAGGGCCACGAAACGTTGTACTGTGTGGGGGAGACGCATGCGGACTACGCCACTGGAACATTTGGTGGAGCCCCCATGTAGGGCCACGAAACGCTGTACTGTGTGGGGGAGACGCATGCGGGCTGCACAATTGAGACCTTCGGTGGAGCTCCCTATGGGGCCACGAAGCGCTGCACTGGTGGGGGAGACGCATGCGGGCTGCCCCTCTGGGACCTTCGTCGGAACTCCCTGTGGGGCCACGAAGCGCTGTACTCGATGGGTGAGATGCATGCGGGCTGCGCAATTGAGACCTTCGGTGGAGGTGTTATGGGGCCACGAAGCGCTGTACTGGGTGTGGATGCCGCATGCGGGCACCCCCACTGGGGCCTTTGGTGGAGCTCCATAAGGCCCTCTCGGGCCGTCCTGTGCGCCTCCGGCGCCGTCTTGGGGCCCTCTTGGGCCGTTTTGGAGCTGTTTTCGAAGCCTCTGGGGCTGTCTTGTAACGGAAAATATGACCCCTGGGGCCGTTGTGGAGCCTCGGGAAATTGAAAAGGCGAGAACATGGAAGTCCTTCAAAAACTTTTGGATGAGCAACAAGTTGTGCCTCCCGGGGCTCATTTGGAGGCATCTTGGAAGTTTCTGGGGGCGTCTTGGAGGCCTCTTGGATAGTCAAGGGCTAATTCTGGCCGCCTTGGCCGACTTGGCCGCCATTGGTCGTTCCCGCGGTCTGGAAGCGCCATGTTTGGCGATCCGGAGGCCGTATCCGGGCGATCTTACGGCGCCCCCGGCGCCACAGCAGAACACCTGGAACAACCCAGTCCCCGGGCGGAGCGGCGAGGCCGAACTCCACTGCCACCAGGGGAAGTACGAATCGTACCTTGAATCACCTTCTCACGATTACCCTGGACTATCAGAGTGTGCTTTCTGTAAGGAGGAGAACCTCTGCTGCGCCAGCCATGCGGTGCAAACTACGTGGTGCAGGCTACGCGGGCGCCCACGAGAGCGCCAGCGAGGCGCTCATGGGCGGCCGCGGGCGCGCGCCAAGAGAAACCCTGGCGGAACCACGCAGCGCACGGGGCGCCCACGAGGCGCTCGCAGGCGGCAACAGGCAAAACCCAGGCGGACCCGTCCAGCTCCTTTTTGGCGAACCAGGCCCAAAACCCGAAGTGCAAGCACTACCTCTGGAAGTAAGTCGCTGAACGATCGATCGAACAAGAGCAAAATCCGGGAATCCGCCGACCCTGTCGGCGTGTGTGAGGGGCTTTTCCGTTCGAGCCGTCATCTCCGTCATTCTTTGTACTCGTCGTCTCTGTCCTTCCCTTTCCCTGGGATTCCTCTTCCCCTGGGCTCCAGCCAAGCCGACCTTGAGCAACCTCGTAATTGAGTCGAAGGGAAGCCCCTTCCCTTTGATCCCTCCCCCGCCGGGAGGGGGGGGGGGGGTAGCGACCCCCCCCCCCGGGTCAGATACGACGCCCCCCCCTGGGACTCCTCTTCCCCTGGGCTCCAGCCAAGCCGACCTTGAGCAACCTCGTAATTGAGTCGAAGGGAAGCCCCTTCCCTTTGATCCCTCCCCCGCCGGGAGGGGGGGGGGTAGCGACCCCCCCCCCGGGTCAGATACGACGCCCCCCCCTGGGACTCCTCTTCCCCTGGGCTCCAGCCAAGCCGACCTTGAGCAACCTCGTAATTGAGTCGAAGGGAAGCCCCTCCTTCCTTTCATCTCCCATCCCCCGCCGGGAGGGTGGGGGGGGGTGGTAGCGACCCCCCACCCCCCTGGTCATACGCGCCCCCCCTGGGCACACTCCTCTCCCCTGGGCTCCAGCAAGCCGACCTTGGAAAAAAAGCATAGAAAAAAAAGGCAACCTCGTAATTGAGTCGAAGGGAGCCCCTTCCTTTGATCCCTCCCCCGCCGAGGGGGGGGGTAGCGGACCCCCCCCCGGGTCAGGATGCGAGACGCACCCCCCCCCCCCCCCGGGACTCCTCTTCCCCTGGGCTCCAAGCCGACCTTGCCTGAGCACCGTCGTTATTGAATCGAAGGGAAGGAAAGCCCCTTCCTTTGATCCCTTTGATCCTCCCCCGCCGGGAGGTGGGGGGGGGTTGCGACCCACCCCCCTCCGGGTCGATACGACGCCCCCCCCTGGGACTCCTCTTCCCCTGGGCTCCAGCCAAGCCGACCTTGAGCAACCTCGTAATTGAGTCGAAGGGAAGCCCCTTCCCTTTCATCCCTCCCCCGCCGGGAGGGGGGGGGGGTAGCGACCCCCCCCCCCGGGTCA
>CAUYUJ010020134.1:0-163307 GCA_963575745.1 Prorocentrum cordatum | reverse complement strand
GCCTTCCTGGAGGCCCTCTTGGGGGCCTCTTGGGCCCTTTTGGGCCAGCTTCGAGCCAACTTCGGCCTTCTTGGTGGGTTCCTGGCACGTCTGACGCCGTCGGGAGCCGTTTTGGGGGCCTTTCTGGGCCAACGGGGGACCCTCTTGGGGCGCTCCAGGGCCGTCTTGGAGGCCATCTTGGGCGTCTTGGAGGCCATCTTGGGCGTGTTGGAGGCCTCTTGGGCCGTCTTGGGGCCCTTTTGGGGCCGTCTTGGAGGCCACTTGGGCCGTCATGGGGCCCTCTTGGGGGCCTCTTGGGCGATCTTGGGGACCTCTTGGGCCGGCTTGAGCCGTCGGAATGCCGAGAAAAAGCAAATTCCCAAATCCTTCAAAACCCTAAGGAAAATCCAGGATGTTGGCCTCTTCGGGCCCTCCTGGAGGCCCTCTTGGAGGCCTCTTGGGCCGTCTTGGAGGCCTCTGGGGGGCCTCTTGGGCCGTCTTAGGCCGTCTTGGACTCTCTTGGGCCGTCTTGGAGGCCGTCTTGGACCATCTTGGGCGGACTTGGAGGCTATCTTGGACCATTTTGGAGGCCATCTTGGGCCAACGTGGCTATCTTGGAGGCCATCTTGAACCATCTTGGAGGATTTTTTTCCGGATTGAGCTCCTTGAGATCCTTTCCGGGTGGCCGGCGGGACGGGCCGAAGCCCCAGGGGGAGTTCTTTTGGAAAAAGAACCAAAACCAAAAGCCTTATCGTTCGGCACGCCAGACACCCCTTTGATAAATCAAAAGGGGGCGGCGGATCCAGCGGCCTTCGGCCCATTCCGCCATCGTGCTTGGGATATCTATCTTTGGCCGAGGCATCTAGGGATTCTCTTGGTGTCCTATTTGATGTATGGAGTCTTCTCGGTGGCCTCTTTGGGGCCTGTTC
The DNA here is from genome assembly GCA_963575745.1 of Prorocentrum cordatum. Classification (NCBI taxonomy): domain Eukaryota; class Dinophyceae; order Prorocentrales; family Prorocentraceae; genus Prorocentrum; species Prorocentrum cordatum. The sequence goes on along the minus strand of CAUYUJ010020134.1, from coordinate 162,399 downwards.
GGGCCATCTGGGGGCCCCTCGGGGATCTTGAAGCTACCTACGCGGCGCCTCTTGCGGCAGTCCTGGGGGCCTTCGGGCTCCTCCTGGGGGCGTCGGAGACCATCTTAAGCCTTTTTTTGGGCTTCATGCGGCAAAGGTATGGCGTTGATGATCTTCTGAAGGAGACCGTATCGCGACTTGTTTCGCATCACCGGTGCAGGGAAAGTGTGTTCTTGATCGACTGGTATGTGTTGTGTCATCACGGAAGAGGATAACGCTCTGTCTGCTTTTTCCCATAACAATGCTTGCACTTATGGGTTCTTACTTGTCTTCGAAAGACCTGCTGGTGTGCTGCTCTGGCGGCTCTGTTGTTGCCGTCGTCGCCGCGTCGCCGCCTCGTCGACGGCCATCGTCTGGGCTGGTGTGCCGCTCTGGCGGCTATGTTACCGCCGTCGCCCCGTCGCCGCCACGTCGCCGCCTCGTCGCCGCTACGTAACTTGCTCCACACACACACACACACTCCTATTCATGTATTTTATAGGGCCGGGGGCCCCAGAACGAGCCCTCCCCCAGATCTGGGAGGACCTCACGAGGTCCCGAAGACGGCCCCAGAGGGCCCCCGACGTTCCGGCGCGCTCCCGAAACGACCCCAGCGAGCCCCAGGACGGTCGACGACGACCCCCAAAGGGCCGTCATACCCCCAAAGATCGCTCCAAAACGTCCCAAGAGGCCTCCAAGAGCACTCCCAAGAGGGGCCCAAGAGGCAAAATTCATTGATTTTCCGTTGGTATGTGGGGGATTTAGAAGGAGTTTGTCCAATTTGGCTTCGAGACGCTCCAAGACGGTCCACGAGGCCCCCAAGATCGCCCTAAGATGGCCCGACAGACCTCCAAGAGAGATCCAAACCGGCCCAAGAGGGCCCCAAGACAGTTCCGACAGGGACCCAAGAGGCCCCAGGAGGTCCCCAAGAGGCCCCGAAGAGGCCCCAAGAGGCCCCCTAGAGGCCCCCAAGAGTCCCAAAAGATCCAGCAAGGACCCCACAGAAGTTCGAGATCGCTCCAAGAGGCCCTCAAGAGCACTCCCAAGAGGGCCTCACGAGGCAAAATTAATAATGGATTTTCCGTTGGTTTGTGGGGGACGTTTGAATTCTCGCCTTTTCGGCTTCCCGACGCTCCAAGACGGTCCACGAGGCCCCCAAGATCGCCCTAAGATGATCCGACAGACCTCCTACAGGGCCCCAAACCGGCCCCAAACCGGCCGGCCCAAGAGGACCCCGAGACAGTCCCGACAGGGCCCCAGGAGGCCCCAGGAGGCCCCAGAAGGTTCCCACGAGGCCCCGAAGAGGCCCCGAGAGGCCTCCAAAAGGGCCCCCAGGAAATCCCAAGAGGCTTCCAAGAGGCCCAAAAGATCCCGCAAGGACCCCACAGAAGTTCGAGAACGCCTGAAAAGGTTCCCAAGACAGGCCCAAAACCGGCCAGGAGCCTGAACATGACCCCAAGGCAGCCCAACAGAGCCAATACGCGCCCCAAAACGGGCCCAAACCACGTCCCACAGAGGCCCTCAGAAGGCTCCGGGAGGCTTCAATAAGGTCCGCGTGACGTTAACACTCTGAACGTGAGGCCTCCCAAGAGCGAACGGCGTCGCAAAACGATTTTTGTGTCGAGATAATCGAGCCTCGCTGCGACACGATCCTGAGGCCCCCAAGGCCCTCCCTCACACGGCTCATCCCATAGTCCCATAGAAGCAGTCATTGGTAAGCCCAGATCGCCGTTCCACATTCTTCTGTGTCCTCCATGCCGTCTCCTACCCAAGTCTTTCGGCACTCGCGAGCCCTTCACTGCGTTTCTGCCCTCCCATCTGTGGCCACCACCGCGTACGTGTATATAGACATGTATATGTTTACACGTAGATCTGCCCGAGTGGACATGACACATATGTATGCGCAAGCATGGATCTACATATTGTTGTATATGCATATATATATGTGTGTACAGCAGTATACAATCACGTATATATACATCCAATTCTATGTACATATGTCTACATCTGTATGGTGTGCATGCACGTGCGCGTGTATGAGACGCATTTACATATTTTCACTTGCATGTGTACGCTCACGAACGCCGCCCGCGTGCGAAACTCCATGGAGCAAAGTGCTTGGCGCGAAGCGCCAATGCAGTCATGTATATATATATATACATATATACATTTATACACATTTATATGTACACATGTCTACATCTGTATGGCGTGCATGCACGTGCGCGCGTATGACACGCATTTACATATTTTCACTTGCATGTGCACTCTCACGCACGCTGCCTGTGTGCGAAACTCTATGGACCAAGGTGCTTGGCGCGCAGCGCCAATGCAGTCATGTATATGTATATGTATATGTATATATATATATATATATATATATATATTTACATTCTCTTTTTAAAAAGAGAATAGGCGCTACCCCCCCCGGCGTTATCGCCCCCACTTTCGGGTATGCAAATCTTTTATGATTCTGACCACATGTCCATCCTAAATATGAAATCACAACGTCCCAGGCCAACCGGGTTCTCCCCCCTGAGGTTCCCTGGTGAAAAACACTAAACACTTGTTCACGGATCCCTTGCAAAAAAAGGGACGAAGTGCACACGCGCGCGTCGTCGCGCGCGTATGCCGAAATCTTCCAAAAACCTTCTGTGCCGGAAGGATTTCGGAATCGAGTTTCCCAAAAACATACAACAACAAAGGGTTTCGTAACACTGATTTGCTAAAAAAGCTTACGCGCGAGCTCTTGCGAAATCTTAAGAAAACCATTGGTTTTCAATATTTTCACAACATGCTACCAAACGGGCGTCGCGCGCGCATGTCGAAATCTGTCGAACGCCCTTGCGCGTGTGCCGTCGCGAGAATCCTCTGCAAAAAATGGGACGAAGTGCAGACGCGCGCGTCGTCGCGGGCGTACGCCGAAATCCTTCAAAACCCATTGGTTTCGGAAGGCAACACGGATTTTCAACAAAAGCGTGCGCGCGCGCTCTTGCGTCGTCGTCGTCGTCGTCGTCGTCGCCGTCCTCCCTCCTCCCGCGGCGTCTTCGTCGTCGCCTACGTCGTCCTGTGTCTTTCCTCGTGTTCGTCGTCGTCGTCCTCTTTGGCGTCGTGGTCGTTTCCGTCCTCGTTGTCGCCGTGGTCGTCCTTCCTCCTCCTCCCTCGTCGTCGTCGTCGTCGTTCGTCGTCGGCGTGTCGTCGTCGTCCCTCCTATTTCGTCGCCGTCGTCGCCGTCGTTGTCGTCGTCGTCTCGTCGTCGTCTTCCCTCCTCCCTCGTCGTTGTCGTCGTCGGCGTCGCCGTCCTTCCTCCTTCTTCGTCGTTCGCGTCGTCGCCGTCCTCCCTCCTCCCTCGTCGTTGTCGTCGTTGTCGTCGTTGTCGTCGTTGTCGCCGTCGTCGTCCTCCCTCTTCCCTCGTCGTCGTCTTCGTTGGCGACGTCGTCGTCGTCTTCGTCGTCGTCGTCGTCGGCGTCGTCGTCTTCGTCGTTGTCGACGTCGGCGTCGTCGTCGTTGCCGCTGTCGTCGTCGTCGTCGTCGGCCGTCTTGCTTCTCCGGCCTTCTTGGGGCGCTCTTGAGACGCCCCCGAGGGCTCCAAGACGACCCCGGAGCGATATCTGTGCTCGGTCCCGCATGGGTTTTGCAAACCAAGTTGCGGGTGGGTGGGTTGGATGATTGCGCGAGCAGTGGAGTTGACAACTACGTAGATTGCACCACATTAATTGCACAGCCTAGTGTGCACCACATTCATTGGACAGTATATATTGCACAACACTGGTTGTACAACGTAGATTGCTCCGCATACATTTCACCACGTAGATTGCACAGCATATATTGTACACCATATATATATATATATATATATATATATATATATATGTAATTATCGTTTTCTTTACGTACGCATGTACGAATATACATATATGTATGCATATTGCGCCACATCTATTGCACCACTTGTATAGCTGCACATGTATTGCAACTCGGGGGTTGCTCCTCATACATCGCACCAAACACATTGCTCCACATGGGTTGCACCACCTATATTATCCTTTCTAACAAAGAGAACAGACTCTACCGCCCCCCCCCGGCGTTATCGGTTCCCCTTTCGGGTATGTAAATCATATATGATTCTGACCACATGTCCATCCTGAATATGAAATCACAATGTCAAATGCCAACCGGGTTCCCCCCCTAGGTTCCCTTGTAAAAAGCACTATGCGGTGACATTTTCTCTAACACAGCACTTTTCACGAATCCCTTGCAAAAAAAGGGACGAAGTGCACACGCGCGCGTCGTCGCGCGCGTATGCCGAAATCTTCCAAAAACCTTCGGTGTCGAGTGGATTTCGCAATCGAGTTTCGAAAACACCTACAAAAACACAGGGTTTCGCAACACTGATTTGCTAAAAAAGCTTACGCGCGAGATCGTGCGAAATCTTAAGGCAACCATGAGTTTTTCAGGATCTTCACAAACTGCTACCAAACGGGCTTCGCGCGCGCGCCTTGCGCGTGTGCCGTCGCGAGAATCCTCTGCAAAAAATGGGACGAAGCGCAGACGCGCGCGTCGTCGCGCGCGTATGCCGAAATCCTTCAAAACCCATCGGCTTCGGAAGGATTTCGCAATCGAGTTTCCAAACAACCTACAAAAACACAAGGTTTCGCAACACGAATTTTCAACAAAAGCGTGCGCGCGCGCTCTTGCGTCGTCGTCGTCGTCGTCGTCGTCGTCGTCGCCGTCCTCCCTCCTCCCGCGGCGTCTTCGTCGTCGCCTACGTCGTCCTGTGTCTTTCCTCGTGTTCGTCGTCGTCGTCCTCTTTGGCGTCGTGGTCGTTTCCGTCGTCGTTGTCGCCGTGGTCGTCCTTCCTCCTCCTCCTCCCTCGTCGTCGTCGTCGTCGTCGTCGTCGTCGTCCGTCGTCGGCGTGTCGTCGTCGTCCCTCCTATTTCGTCGCCGCCGTCGCCGTTGTCGTCGTTGTCGTCGTCGTCGTCTTCCCTCCTCCCTCGTCGTTGTCGTCGTCGGCGGCGCCGTCCTTCCTCCTTTTTCGTCGTTCGCGTCGTCGCCGTCCTCCCTCCTCCCTCGTCGTTGTTATCGTTGTCGTCGTTGTCGCTGTGGTCGTCCTCCCTCCTCCGTCGTCGTCGTCTTCGTTGGCGACGTCGTCGTCGTCTTCGTCGTCGTCGTCGGCGTCGGCGTCGTCGTCGTTTTCGTCGTCGTCGACGTCGGCGTCGTCGTCGCCGGCGTTCGTCGTCGTCGTTGTCGTCGGCGTCGTTGACGTCGTCGTCGTCGTCGTCGGGGTCGTCGTCGTCGTCGTCGGCGTCGTCATTGTCGTCGTCGTTGTCATCGTCGTCGTCGTCGTCGTCGGCGTCGGCGTCGTCGTCGTCGGTGTCGTCGTCGTCGTCGTCGTCGTCGTCGTTGTCGGCGTCGTCGAAGTCGTTGGAGACGTCGTCGGTGTCGTCGTAGTCGTTGTCGGCGGCGTCGTCGTCGTTGTCGCTGTCGTCGTCGGCGTCGCTGTCGTTGCCAAGTGCCATTTGGTACCCACCGTTACGGTCTTAGGAGATTTTGCAAACCAAATTGCAGGTGGGTGGTTGGGAAGTTTGCGCGAGTGATTCTCCTTTATTCTCCTGATTCTCCTTTCTAAAAACAGAATAGGATCTCCCCCCCCCAGCGTTATCGCCCCCCCTTTCGGATATGTCAATCATTTCTGATTCTGACCACATGTCCATCCTAAATATGAAATCACAATGTCCCAGGCCAACCGGGTTCCCCCCCCCTGAGGGTCCCTTGTAAAAAACACTATGCGGTGACATTTTTTGTTCTAACATAACACTTCTTCACGAATCCCTTGCAAAAAAAGGGACGAAGTGCACACGCGCGCGTCGTCGCGCGCGCGCATGCCGAAATCCTTCAAAAACCTTCGGTGCCGGAAGGATTTCGCAATCGAGTTTCCAAGCACCATACAAAAACACAGGGTTTCGCAACACTGATTTGCTAAAAAAGCTTCCGCGCGAGCTCTTGCGAAATCTTAAGAAAACCATAGGTTTTTCAAGATTTTCACACAGCTATTAAACGGGCTTCGCGCGCATGTCGAAATCTGTCAAACGCCCTTGCGCGTGTGCCGTCGTGAGAATCCTCTGCAAAAAATGGAACGAAGTGCAGACGCGCGCGTCGTCGCGCGCGTATGCCGAAATTCTTCAAAACCCATCGGTTTCGGAAGGATTTCAAAATCGTGTGTCCAAAAAACGTACAAAAACACAAGGTTTCGCAACACGGATTTTCAACAAAAGCGTGCGCGCACGCGCTCTTGCGTCGTCGTCGTCGTCGTCGCCGTCCTCCCTCCTCCCGCGTCGTCGTCGTCGTCGTCGCCTACGTCGTCCTCTGTCTTTCCTCGTGCTCGTCGTCGTCGTCCTCTTTGGCGTCGTGGTCGTTTCCGTCGTCGTTGTCGCCGTGGTCGTCCTTCCTCCTCCTCCCTCGTCGTCGTCGTCGTCCGTCGTCGGCGTCTCGTCGTCGTCCCTCCTATTTCGTCGCCGTCGTCGTCGTCGTCGCCGTTGTCGTCGTCGTCTTCCCTCCTCCCTCGTCGTTGTCGTCGTCGGCGCCGCCGTCCTTCCTCCTTCTTCGTCGTTCGCGTCGTCGCCGTCCTCCTTCCTCCCTCGTCGTTGTCGTCGTTGTCGTCGTTGTCGCCGTCGTCGTCCTTCCTCCTCCCTCGTCGTCGTCTTCGTTGGCGACGTCGTCGTCGTCGTCTTCGTCGTCGTCGCCGTCGTCGCCGTTGTCGTCGTCGAAGTCGTCGGAGACGCCGAGGTCGTCGTAGTCGTCGTCGTCGTCGTCGTCGTCGTCGTCGTCGTCGTCGTCGTCGGCGTCGTTGACGTCGTCGTCGTCGTCGGTGTCGTCGTTGTCGTCGTCGAAGTCGTTGGAGACGTCGTCGGTGTCGTCGTAGTCGGTGTCGGCGGCGCCGTCGTCGTCGTTGTCGCTGTCGTCGTCGGCGTCGGTGTCGTGGGCAAGTGTCATGTGGTACGTACCGTCACGGTTTGTCTTAAGAGGTCTTACGACCAAGTTGCGGGTGGGAGGGTGGGATGTACGCACGAGCAGTGGAGAGGACAGCTTCAAGACGGTCAAAGATTATAAAACACAGAATAGGATCTACCCCCCCCGGCGTTATCGACACCCCTTTCGGGTATGTAAATCATTTATGATTCTGACCACATGTTCATCCTAAATATGAAATCACAATGTGAAATGCCAACCGGTATCCCCCCCCCTGAGGGTCCCTTGTAAAAAACACTATGCGGTGATATTTTTTTGGTTCTAACATAACACTTCTTCACGAATCCCTTGCAAGAAAAGGGACGAAGTGCACACGCGCGCGTCGTCGCGCGCGCATGCCGAAATCCTTCAAAAACCTTCGGTGCCGGAAGGATTTCGCAATCGAGTTTCCAAACAACATACAAAAACACAGGGTTTCGCAACACTGATTTGCTACAAAAGCTTACGCGCGAGCTCTTGCGAAATCTTAAGAAAACCATAGGTTTTTTTAAGATTTTCACACACTGCTATTAAACGGGCTTCGCGCGCGCGCATGTCGAAGTCTGTCGAACGCCCTTGCGCGTGTGCCGTCGCGAGAATCCTCTGCAAAAAACAGGACGAAGTGCAGACGCGCGCGTCGTCGTACGCGTATGCCGAAAACCTTCAAAACCCATCGGCTTCGGAAGGATTTCAAAATCGTGTGTCCCAAAAACATACAAAACCCAAGGTTTCGCAACACGGATTTTCAACAAAAACGTGCGCGCGCGCTCTTGCGTCGTCGTCGTCGTCGTCGTCGTCGCCGTCCTCCCTCCTCCCGCGTCGTCGTCGTCGTCGCCTACGTCGTCCTCTGTCTTTCCTCGTGTTCGTCGTCGTCGTCCTCTTTGGCGTCGTGGTCGTTTCCGTCGTCGTTGTCGCCGTGGTCGTCCTTCCTCCTCCTCCCTCGTCGTCGTCGTCGTCGTCGTCGTCGTCGTCCGTCGTCGGCGTCTCGTCGTCGTCCCTCCTATTTCGTCGCCGTCGTCGTCGTTGTCGTCGTTGTCGTCGTCGTCGTCGTCGTCCCTCCTCCCTCGTCGTTTTCGTCGTCTGCGTCGCCGTCCTTCTTCTTCTTCTTCTTCGTCGTTCGCGTCGTCGCCGTCCTCCCTCCTCCCTCGTCGTTGTCGTCGTTGTCGTCGTTGTCGCTGTCGTCGTCCTTCCTCCTTTCTCGTCGTCGTCATCGTTGGCGTCGTCGTCGTCGTATTCGTCGTCGTCGGCGTCGGCGTCGTCGTTGTCTTCGTCGTCGTCGACGTCGGCGTCGTCGTCGTCGCCGCCGTCGTCGTCGTCGTCGTCGGCGTCGTTGACGTCGTCGTCGTCGTCGTTGTCGGTGTCGTCGTTGTCGTCGTCGTCGGCGTCGTCATCGTCGTCGTCGTTGTCATCGTCGTCGTCGTCGTCGTCGTCGTCGGCGTCGGCGTCGTCGTCGTCGTCGTCGTCGGTGTCGTCGTCGTCGTCGTGGTCGTCGTTGTCGTTGTCGGCGTCGTCGAAGTCGTTGGAGACGTCGTCGGTGTCGTCGTAGTCGCTGTCGGCGGCGTCGGCGTCGCTGTCGTTGCCAAGTGGCATTTGGTACCCACCGTCACGGTCTTAAGAGATTTTGCGAACCAAATTGCGGGTGGGTGGATGGGATGTTTGTGCGAGCAGTGGAGTGGACAACTCATTGCGAACAGAAATTAATTGCACCCCATAGATTGCACCGTGTAGATTGCACACATGGATGACACAACATATATCGAACAGCACATACTGTACAATATATAGCGCATCGCAGATAGTGCGTAACCCATATTGCATCGCATAGTTTGCACCACATAAATTACACCGCATCTATAACACCGCATAGACTGCATCACATGTGTTGCTCCACATAGATTGCACCACATAGACTGCTAGAAACACACTGTTAGGGGCCCACGTTGGCTAACACGTTTTCTTCGGTCGACCACCAGCGCTCCCGACATGGACCGAGAATCCCCTAAGTGCGCTCCAATATGGGGACATTGGGTCATCATGGGGCGCGTTGGAGGTGTAGATTCCCAGCCAGACGTCCGAAGCGTCGGGGGAACTCGCGCATGGATCCCGGGAAGCGCCCGGAGACCGCGGGCCTGGGAGGCCCGTGGCCGTTTCGGAGTGCAGCAATTTCTTCTCGTTGGATTGCAAAAAACCCAAAGGATTGCAAAAAAACCCTGTTTTTTTTTGCAATCCTTCGGTTTTTTTGCAATCCTTCGATTCCGTGGGCCACCATTTTTCACAATGGACGCGTGTAGGGGCCGTAAGCGCTGGATGGCAGCCCACTGCGTGCCGAGGCGCGCGGGCGGATTTTACACCAGATGGAACGGCCCTCGAGTGCAGCAAGAATCTGAGTGACGCGCAACTAGCTGGCATGGATAACGCCAGCACAGTAGCAAGGATTCCACCAGACAGCACCATTCTCAATTGGGGCAGGGATCTGCTCGGCATCAAGGATTCGGCTGCCCGCCCAGGGACAATAATCGTCTGATCGGTCCCTGGACAACGCTAGTCGCCCTGTGTGTGAACCCAGGGCTGCTGCATGGAGGTTGTCTGTGCTCAACCTGATGATCGCTCCCTGACTCTGGCCGACCCTGACGTTTCAATTAGCAGCCGCTCTGGAGTGGAAAACATCAAAACATCTCTCTTCCTTGGCTTAGCCGTAGCCTGTCCACTCCTCTACCTCTGCCCAGCCTGAGACCAGCTATGTATTAACCATGCACTAGCAGCTGCTTAGTACGATAGTCGTTTTAGCTGCGTGAGACAATTTACCCTTTCCGCTTTCTCAATATCCATGCAAGTTCTAACACGCCATTGCTTTCGCCAAGCTTTTCCGCAGTTTTGCCTCTTCCTAAGTTTTGCCTCGCTTCGGCCTCGGATGATCTTCAGCCCGAGATTCGGCCTCTGCTTCAGCCTCCTCTCCTCCGCTCAGTATCAGCTCGGCTCCAAATTATGGCCCCGGCTCAGCTCCAGCGCAGTGCCTCCACACGAGATCACTCCATCCATGCTCGAACTCTGACTCGGGTCCAGCTCAGTCGCCGCTGAGCCGCAGCACAGCTCCTTCACGCGAGGCGTGGATCCTGACTGGGGGCTGTTCTTCTCCTTCTCCTTTCCTCCTCCTCCTCCTCCTCCTCCTCCTCCTCCTCCCCCTCCCCCTCCCCCTCCTCCTCCACTACCTTTCCCTGTTCTGAGTGCTGCTCTCTTCTTTGCCCTGAAGACGTGCTGAGAGTAGCGCGTTCTCCTCCGATTTTTTTTTTTTTTTTTTTTTTTTTGTTGTGTTACACGGGATTGGTGCGAGCTATTTTTTGGGTGTTTTGTCCTGGGCTTGACATCCGAACGCTGACGCTGAGGCTCTGCCCTCATTTAAGGATGGGCGCTGTGCTCCCGTGGTTTGGAATGGCTCTCTCGCCCGAGCGCGGGCCACCCTTTTCGTTGTCGTCCCGCTCATTTCCTCTCCTCCGCCTTGCACTGATCTTATTGCACCTCCCGCTCCTCCTACGCCTCCTCCTGCTGCTGCCGTTCCTTCTCGTCCTTCTCCTTCCGCATCTTCATTCTCTTGCTCATGCTCATCCTCTTGCTCATCCGCTGCCTCCACCTCCTCCTCTGCCTGCGCGGCGTCATTTCTCTGACTGCGCATGACACGATGGGTTCCGTTAGGAGGGGATCGGCTCAGGCGGGAATGCACCGACCCACAATCGTACATTCATCGCTGATAGGCGCGTTATAGCCCACCAGCCCACCCTGCCCAGGAAGTTGCGGTTTCGCTATCGGGGACCACTCGCCGATCCATCGTCGATATCGCCGATGCAGGCTCGACGATTCTTCCCCCCGTACCCAGCCCCCCCTAACGGTGGCACTCAGGCTTGCTTGGAGAAGGATGGCCGCACAGACGCATACCCCCCCGCACCAGCATCGTGCACACGCTATGATTCGTCTTTTCTGGGGCTGGCGTCGGAAGAGCAGGGGGGCAGCCGCAGCCGCCTTTCCGCCGTGTCTTCAAGCGCTGTGGCCAGCTTCGAGCGATCAAGCTGCAGTTTCGTAGTTGTGTCCGCTCCCTTGCACACATGCCGTGTGATTAGCAGTGCTTACCTTTGGTCCTTGGTCCGTGGTGGGCAACGGAGGTTGTGCCGTGCAGCGCCTACTGGTGCTCCGCAGAATGTCTCTAAACGACTACTCTTACAGGGTCCAGGTCTGGCATGCGCAAGCGCCCGCAGGTGCGACCTCGTGACAGCCACTTTGAGGTCGGTGCCTCCTTGCTGGCGGCCCGAACTGCAAGTCCCCGCTAATCTGAAAATTGTTGACGCTTCGCGAATCCCCACCAGCCCACCCTGGATTGCACGCCTTGGCTCAGACGCCCTGGGTCGCTGCTGCCTGCCGCCTGACCGCGGCCTCGCGCGCGCCCGCCTCTTAGTCGCGGCCGCAGCCCGACCGCGACCGCCCGCCGCTGGCGCTTCCGCCTGCGGCTGTAAAAAAAAGAAAGAATCCCCACCAGCCCAGAAGGGGAAGAAGGAGGGGTGGAAGAGGAAACGCTCTAAACCACCGACGCCCAGAGGGCTGGTGGGATTCCACTCTGTCAGCCCGCGAACGCGGGGACGGTGCTCGCACTGGCGCAGTGTCTGTGGGCTGGCCCGAGTGCTGCTCCTCGCCCTGCGTCCGCCCCGCGCCCCTGCCCTCTCCTCGCCCTCGGGGGCGGGGAGGGGGTGGGGCTGCGGGCCCCCTTCGGGGGGGGGGGGGGGGGGGGTGCCGGTGCTGCTCTGCGCGCGGCCGCCGCCTGGCTCCTGCTCCTCGTGTCCGCGGCCCGCCCGCGGCGGCCGCGCGCCTCTCGGCCAGGCTGTGGGGCTGACGGGCAGGGAGGAGGAGGAGAGGGAAGGAGGAGGAGGAGAGGAGAGGAGGAGGAGGAGGAAGGAGGAGGAGGAGAGGGAGGACACGTCTGGCGCCCCGCCGTAGCAGGCGGGAGGACACGCGGACCCCCTACGCGGGACGCTCTCGCTACTCGCCTCCTCCTCCTCCACCTCGTCCTCCTCCTCCCTCCTCCTCCTCCTCCTCCTCCTCCTCCTCCCCGCATTCTTGGGGCTTCTTCGCGCCCCTGGCGTCGCGGGCGTCGCTGCGACGCGCGTCTGGGCGGCGCTCGGGGCGCCGCGCCCCCTGTCTGGGGAGCGGCGTTCCTATACAGGGCAGTTTTTGATATAAGTTTTTTGTTTATTATTATTACTACTAATTATTATTATCATTATCATCATCATTATTATTATCATTATTATTATTATTTTTATTATTATTATTATTATTAGTATCATCATGATGATGATGATGATGATGATGATGATGATGATGATGATGATGATGATGATGATGATGATGATGATGATGATGATGTTGTTGATGATGATGATGATGATGATGATGATGATGATGATGATCATTATTATTATTATTATGGTTATTGTTATTATTATTATTCTTATTATTGTTTTATTAGTTATATATATATACATATATTATTATCTTGTTGTTCGTTTTTTTTTTTTTTTTTTTTTTTTTTTTTTTTTTTTTTTTTTTTTTTTTTTTTTGCTGTTATATATATATATATGAAACATATGATTTTAATACATTGTTAATGTATGCATAAATTTATGCATGAACTCATCGTTGGTTTTAGGATTAGCTCCCTGCATTTTTATACATGATCCGCACGCGGAGCATGTATCAAAAACGGCACTGAAGGCCGCGGGCCGGGATTCGGTGCTCCCGGCCTTCCAGCGGCGCGCGGGGCAGACATTTGTGCCCGACTGTGATCTCTTGCGGGCGAGATCTTGTCGGGCATTGTGCTCGCAGGCATCGAGTAGCTGACACTGCTCGCGTGTGCCGCACACTCTTGCGTATCATAGCATTAGCGGTGTGACTTATTTTTTTCCGAGCGCGGGTACATACGGTGACGTTAGCCCGGCCGGCTGGGGGTTCCCACAGCTTGCGTCGAAGTCTGTTTGTGGTATGTGGGTTCGACAGTCTGCCGCATCTAGCGTGTCTCGGACTCGGTGCGGCAGCTGTCGCCGAGAGATTTCCAGGGCCCTTGGCCGCTAGGCGCCGCCGAGGCCTTTCCAGGGGGCAGGATTGTTCTTTAGCCTGCGCTTGGCATTGCGAGTTAAGCGTTGCACTTGCCCTCTGAGTTCGCATTAAGTGAGCGTGGCACTAGTCACGGACCTTCTTGCGTTCAGGAGCTCATGCGAGGTGAGCGTGGCATTCGTCGCTGACCCTTGCACGAGCGGGAAGGGGCGGGCAACGCTTCCGTGCCCAATTTGGCTCAAGATCTGCGCCGAGCGGCGCGGAATAGTAAAAAAAACGTCAGCCCACTGGTGCCTGGCACCACGGACTTTCACAGGTCAAGAGCGTTGCGCACTCGGCATTCCCGGCAGGCGGAAGCCTGCCAAGATCCAGGAGCGCTTCGAGGCCAAGATTGCGGCGGGGGAGCCGCCGCTCCGCGTGGTGCAGCTCCTTCTGAGCGACACGGCCGCGGACTGCACTGAGGAGGAAAGTCGGTCCGCGCTCGACCGGCGACGCGATGTCGCTGCCTTTGGCGCAGCAGCCAGCTCCGCAGCAGCGAGTGCCGTTGCAGGGGAGGGACGCGAGCAGCAGCCTTGTGGCTAGCCCTGCCCCAGCTCCGCTGTCGTTCCTGTCGCTCGCGGGCGTCTGGAACGGCCGGTCTACCCCTGCGGGGTGACGATCTGGCTGATGCCCTTGAGTTGACGATGGAGTTGGGCAGGGTGATCGACGTCGCGCGCGCCCGCGTGATGGCGTACGGCGCCCGTCTGCGCAGTGAGGCCTCCGCCGAACTCCGCGGCGCGGTCGAACGGCATGAATCCGAGGCGGGAATTCGTCCATATCCACCGCCTGGAGGGGCAGTTTTCGGAGCGTCGGCAAGCGGTGGATATGGACATGTTCGGGCCCCCCGGGGGCGGAAATATATCCATATCCACCGCCCGCGGGGGCACCAGGACGTCGGTTCCCAGGCGGTCAGTGTGGATAAGTCTCCGCCTCGCAGTGAGGCCTCGCTGGCTGGGCGGGCTGTCCAAGACGTGGGCATGGCGCGCCAGGCGGTGGCCATGCGCTGTCTCCGCAGTGCCCTGGGCAGGGCGAGCCTGTCGCCGAGGCGCGGGCCCGCGCGGCCCAGGGCGACGGCCTCTTCGTCGCCGCAGCGCGCGCGGCCCGAGATGAGGCGGTGCGCTGCTTTCCACGCGCGCCATTGCGAGGGCGGCCGCCGCGAGATCGCGAGGTCTTCGACGACCCCGGCCGGAGATGTGCTTCGCCGCGCGGTCCACGCAGCGCGCGGGGACGGGGCCGTGCTGCGGCGAGCGCTTCGGCGCCCGCGCCGCCGAGAGGAGGGGGCGGTGCCGGTCCGAGCCGTGCGGCGCCGAGGCGCGCGCCGGCGCGGAGCGTGTTGCGATTGCTCCCGACATGGGCCCTGCTGAGGGCCGGATCGTTCGCGCGCGGCGGCGCGCGGGCGCGCCGGAAGCTTTGGTGTGGCGCTCGCTCGAGCTCCCAGTCGCCAGGGAGCAGCGTGGCACTGCTGGCCACGAGGCGATCGCGGAGGCTCGCGAGCCTGGCCTCAGGGCCGAGATGCGGGATGACGTGGCCGCGCCGCGGCAGGAGCTGTAGTCTGACCAGGAGTAAGTCCGCAGCAGATGCGGCCGCGTTCCGGGACAACGCCAAGGTGGAGGTCGATCGTAGGGCTGCCAGTCTGACCGCGGGCATCGGCGCCCGCCCACTGCAGGCAGAGAGCGAGTTGCAGTCCGAGTTGATGCACTCGCAGTCCGAAGTGCAGGCCTGGCATGGCGAGGCCGAGGCTTCTCGCTGGAAGCTGCTGGAGGCCGAGGCCGCGAGACAGCGGCGGCAGCGGCAGCCGACGGCGTCGCTGGCCCCGAGGGCGCAGCTTCCCCTGGAGACTCTATCTGGCACGTTTGCTGGCTGGCGCGCCCCGCGGCCAGGTCGCGCCTGGGTGCCGGCCCGAGCGAGGCTCGCCGAGTTTCCCCTCTGAGTGAGGCCTCGCGGCGATGCGCCGCTGCCCGCCAGCGCTGGGCCTGTCGCTCCGCTGGGCTCGAGTGCGTTCAGCACGGCGGCTGGGCCGGCAGGGGTCGCGCCGCAGGCGGCGGCGAGCGCGGTTGCCGTTCGCGATTTTTGGGCGGCCCCTCCTCCTCCTCCTCCTCCTCCTCCTCTTCCTCCTCCTCCTCCTGGTCGTCCCAGTGTGACCCATTTGCGCGCCGTTCCCGTTCGTGGTGCCCTGGGCCCCCAGCGCACAAGTGCAGCTTCTCACTGGTAGCCGACTGCAGTGGCCCGGCGTGCAGCCAAGGCCCTGGCTCTTCTTTAAGCCAGCGTTCATGCCCACGCACCGCTTGGTGTATGGTTTGTCAGTCCTCGGGCGAGACATCTGGCGAGAAGTTCAGCCGCAGAAGGGCCGCAGTGAAGCCGATCGGCCTCGGAGCTCCTCCGGCGGCGGGTGGCTTCAGGTTCAGGTTGAGCGAGCTGTGCCGGGCGTGCTGCGCGGCGTCGAGTCGCCTGCGGCGCCGGGCCATCAGGTGTACACCTTAGGCGATGCTTAAGAAAACCTAAGTTTTTCGTCCAGAGTCTTGATTATTCTTACCTTTTCAATGTAAATCCCAAGATTTTGATAGAAGTTCTGGGTTTTATTCAATTTCTGAGACTATGAATTTCTTAACCCATGATTTCTTAAGCATTTCGCAGGGTGTATTCGAGGAGTCGAGGTGCGCCGAGGTCCACGAGCCCACTTGCAGGTCCCGCGCAAGTGGCAGAGCTTCGACGGGGAGCTCTTCAGCGGGATGATGAGTCACGCCACCGGCGAGCTGAAGCGTGCCCTGCTGAATTATCTGGAGGGCTGCTACCGAGATGGGGTTTAGCCTGCTGGGAGATGGGCCCTGTGGCAGGCCATCCGGGGGTGCTTGTCCCAGCGTGGGGCGGCGATTCACGTCGACCTTAAGGCCCTCCTGAACCGCGAGTTCCGCGGCGATCCTGGCGTCTACCTCGACGGCCTGGGCACCATACGCGCTTCAGCTAGCCCGTTCCTGTGCGCTTCTATGGAACCCCAGCTTCGACGCTGCAAGGCTCTGGAACTCGACTTCGAGATGTGCGATCGTGCTCCCGAGGGCTTGCGTGAGCGCGCCGCCCGACACTTCTGCGACGCTCCCGCGCGCGCCTGGCCCGGAAGCAGCTGCAGGGCGTCGCGGATTCCTTGTTGAAGCCATGTGGTAAGGCCGCAGTGGCAGCAGGGAAGGCCAAGTGGAATGATGGAAATGACAAGGGAAAGGACAAGGAAAGGAGAAGGACAATAGTGGTGTACAGGCATCTGCGCAAGTTGGCACTGCGACCGGGCCCGTGCAGATATAGACGTGCAGGAGATTCTTGGCTGGCGCTTGCAGGGCATGTGACCAGTGCGATCGCTCGCGCGCTGACTCAGGGGGCGCCTATCGGGGCGGAGGGATTCTTCAGACATGCAAGCACATCAGGCGCGGCAACTCTTGCCGATGCATCGGGAGATGCGTATTCGGGCATAGCTCGGCGACTCCCGCGAGCCATCGAGCGCTGAGCGCGGGGCGCCCGTGCCGAGGCCTGTTGCCGACGCCACACTTGCATCGAAGGCGACCACAGCGCCTGGGAAGGTTGTGGCCTGCAAGGGCAGCGTCGCCGACGACGGGGATTTGGGTCTGGATGCCGCCGCGGTCTTCGATGTCGCCAACGTGACGGTCAAGAGCAGGAAAGGGGGGCTGCTTACCCTGCCGCTATGCGCTCAGCTGGTGGGGTCGTAGCGACCGCCGAGACCAAAGGCTCCGCGTCCCCTGCTGCTTCGCTGCCAGGTGAGATCGAGAGGGTGCTGGACACCGGTGAGAGCCTGAGCACGACGAGGCGGGCGCCGTCATCGACGGGGCCCCAGCTTAGTGATCGCCCTGGTCGCAGCGAAAGGGTGAGGAGCAGGTTTGCCGCGTGCCCTGCGAGAGTGCCAACTCGGTGAAACACTTCGGCATGTCGGCGACGCCCAGCACTCGCGCCGATGCAACGTGCGGCGCGAGTGACTTGTGATCTGCGTGGACTTCCTGGGTGCTGTAGACAGGCCGTTCGGGGCACTCCTGCGCGCGGGGCGTCGAGATTCGCAGAGGCACCATCGCCTACAGGACGGCGCAGAGGTCCTTGATGATGACAGACGACCTTGCCGTCTTTTTGTGTGCGAGCCAGGGACGAGGACGCGGCCGTGGAAACAGTGCGTCGCTTCGGCAAGCTTCCCCCGGCCATCCAGCGCTGATGGTCGGACAGGACTGCCGAGTTCCTGGCGGCAGCGCGCCGCGTCCGAGCTCGGCGCCCTCTCGCGCGCGGCGCGTTCGTCCCGTGGGTGCGCGCGCCGAGGGCCGAGCGGTCGAGCCGCGCCAGCGCGGATGATGCCAGAGCTGCTCTCGTCTAGTCAGGCCTCGAAGAGGCTTGGTGGGCGCTTGCGCTTCTGTTCTGCGTGGCGCAGTGGAACGGCTACGCCGCGGGCGAGGATGGCGAGGCCCCCTGCCTCAGGAGGCGCGGGCGCCGGCGCCGTGCAGCCAGTGCGCTTGGGGCATTCGTATTTCTGCGTCTGCGTCGACCCGTGCATCCAGCAGGCGATGAACGCCAGCGCGGCGATCTGCGGCCCCGCCTCGCGCCGGCGGCGCCGGTGGAGATCGCCTCTGGGCCAGCTGGCAGGCCTGGCAGTTGTCGTTGCGCGATCTCGTTGGCGCGCTTCGTTTCGGGGTGCAGTGACTCGAAGGCATCGATCCGGAGGTCGTGTGACGTCGTCTTCCTGGAGGTCGCCCCCCCTTGTCGTTCAAGTAACGGTCGGCGTTGCGAGGCGCCCTCGCGGGCAAGTCCTCCCCCGAGCCGATGATTTCCGGGGGGCGTGCTTCGTCTGGAGGTGGTCGAGGACATCGGCGCCGCCGACGAGGTCGCCGTTTCCTTCGTCGGCCAGTGGAGGGAGAACGCTGCCGAGTCCGAGAACGACGCGCCCTTGGACCGCGCGCTCGCCCTGGGGCCCGACGACGAGGAGGGCGTCGAGGAAGCGAGCGCGACGGCCGAAGCTTCCCGCGGCTTCTCACCCGCGGGCGCTGATCGCGCAGGTCTCGAGCAGGACGTCGGGGCCATCGAGCTGGAGGTTTCGGTCGAGACGACGAGGTTTTTGCGGCCTTGTGTCGGGCCCCCCCCTGGCCGCGGCGGCCGCCAGCGCGCGCGCCAGAGCCGCGGGTTGGGGCCAGTCGAGCAGCGCAGGCTGAATTGCGCGCCGCCTGGCAGCAGGAGGATCCAGCAGGTTTCGAAGCGCAGGGAGATCGACGGGCAGCGTGGTTTCGGACCAGCGGCGAGCGCGCGGCCGCTCCAATCGTCGCCGTGGCGGCGTCGGCGCTGGCAACGGCGACTTTCGACGGTGAGACTCTCGACGTGAATGCTGCGGGCGACCAGGAGCTCATGAATTCGCGCGGCTGCGCGCGGAAGCAACCCTCTGGCAAGCAGCCCCGTCGAGGGATCGACTAGGCCAGAATGCCGACGCAGCCGAGGGCGCCGCAGCTGGTCCGGCAGGTGCGCGGCGTGATCGTCGCCGGCGGTTCTCGGTTCTTTCACTTGAAGTGGGCGTCGCCGGGGACGGCGGGTCGCCCGCTGCTGCCGAGCCGCGTTGCTTCGTCGCAAGCATCCAGGTGCGGCGGGACCTCGCCGCGAAGAGCACCGTGGGTGCACTTCGCGCTCTTGTCCAGTTTTGTTCTTTGCGCGGGGTTGATGTGCATCTTCGGGGTCAGCGTCGGCGCCGACAACGGGGCGCGCGCGGAGGCGCTCATTTGTTCCACCGCGTCTCGGAGCCACCGCGTCGATGAAACGGGCGACGCGTTCTCCAGGGAGTGGCTGGCAGGCCGCGGGCTGTGGCGGCGCCGGGAGGATGCGCTGCTCGCCAGGCGCGGGGCGGTCGATGTCGCCGTCTCCACGGCAGCGGTTGGCGCGTTTGTCGCAGCCGTTGTCGACGACCTGCTGCAGGACGTCCTTGCGCGCGCACTGGGCGCGTGGCCACCGCGTGGCCCGGCGCCCCGATGGAGCTGTTCTTGTGCTGGGACGTGCTGGAAATCATCCCGAACCAGAATTTCGTGAAATTCCGTTTCGTGTATGCAGTGGCAGGCGCGCCTTGCGCGCTGGTCATTGCGCAGCTCGCGTGGAGGACTCAGGCCTGCAGTGCCGCGGGCGCCGCCGCGCGCCGCGCCGCCGCGTATCCAGGGGCGCGCCCTGCCCGGCGAGCCGCCGGCCACGTCTCCGTGGCGCCGCCTGGCCACCCGGCTGGTCGCGAAGAAGTCGGCCGAGACTCAGTCCGACAGGGCGCCGAAAGCCATCGCTGTTGAGGTTGAGGGCAGCCGGCAGCGCTGTACCTGTGGCCTTCCCTAGGTCAGGGGGCTGGCGGATTGGTTGGGCGACGGGGGCCGCGCTGGCATCTTCGTGGCCGCATCTTCATAATCTTAAGTGGGCTGCAGTGGATGGAGGAGTCAGAGTGGCGGTGTTGCTTCCGCAGGGTTTTCCAGGGGAGCAACGCGTGGGCGCGCGCAGGGATATCTGCGTGCACGCGAGATTTTCAACGACGCGTCAAACTGCCCGGCCTCGTGCGTTTTCGCCCTGGCCATCCTCGAGGGTATATCGGCTGCGTGCAGGGGTACTTGCCGTGCTTTCCTGTAGGTCGAGATGGGCGTGGGCCGCGCCATTGTGAATTTGGTCGAGCTTCCGAAGGACTGGTGGTCTGACAGCTGGATGCACGGTGCCGCTCAGGCGCGGCCTAGACTCAATGGGTTTGGAATCCTACGTCAGTGCGCCCGCCCGGGCCACCCGGAGAGCTGGGATAGTTAGGAGTTTCGCGCCGATGCAGTCCGCCTCGCCTTGCTCGCGGGCCATCGCAAGACCGCGTTCTGGCGCGGCGTTTCTGTCCTCTGCGACGGGTCCATGTGGGTGCTCAGCGTCGAAAATTCCTCTGGGGGTGGCATCCCGCCTGAACTGGGCATGCGAAGAATGCCAATAAGTAGCGGCATGAATTGGGGAAGCACTTCGTCTTCCAGGTGGACCGCGCGCCGCTCTTTAAGCATCTCGGGGTTGCTACTGTTTGACGAACTCAGCGAGGCGGCCCCCTTGGCACCCCGGAGAGTGGCGACGGAGATGAGTAGCTACCCGAGGGGCCTGGTGGGCCGCTTCCGCAAAGAGCACAAATCGCCGTTCAGGCACGTGGCGTCGCCCTACCCGCCAAGCCACAATGAAAGCTGAGCCTTCCAGGTGAATGCGGCGAGCTATGCCTGTCCAGCCTCTTCGCAAGCCTCGTTTGCCGGCTCGATCTGGCAGCTGCCGTCTATTGGATATGCTCGCGCATATCTCGAATGGCTGTTGCGGGCGCCGTGGGCCTTGTCTGTTTCATTTCAGAATATTTCTTCGTGGCGCGCGTTGGAGCGCATCGGCGCCCTGGCCCCCAAGGACATCTACTCCTTCGAGCCGTGCCTTTTTGGCCCGGCGCCGACTGGAACTGCGACTCGAGAGCGCGCGAGGGTGCAGATGGTTTGTTCGTGGAGCTGGTAGGGGGCGAGTCCGAGAACTCCGTCCCCCTCGCCTGGGAGGTCAGCTCCGCCCGGCGGCGACAGCCGGCAGCAGCGCCGAGTCCGAAACCGTCAGCTCATCAGCGGTGGTCCGGCATGTCGACCTTCCTGTGCCGTCCCTGCTGCGCGAGATGCTGGGCGCTCTGGTCCCAACCTGGTGCTGCGTGGACCACGCGCAAGCGCGCGAGTAATTCAGGCAATGGAGAAATCATGTCTCGCGAAACTGCATTGCTTCGGCAGGACGCACTGCTGCAGCATCGGGGTGACGCGTGAAATCTATAAAGTCCCTGATGCAACGCTCGATGTGGAGCGCGCCGGGACAAGTACCCACATTGGTGACTTCTTCACCATCGCATTCGGCCCGGCACCCTGTGCGTTCGCCCGCAGCCGCGTGGGCGTGGGGTTCGCGCAGATTGTGTCGAAGTCTGTCGTAGGTATGTCGGTTCGACAATCTCCCGCGTCTGGCGTGTCACGGACTCGGTGAGCAGTTGTCGCCGTCGAGAGATTTCCAGGGCCCCTGGCCGCTTAGCGCCGCCGAAATCCTTCCCGCCGACAGGATTTGTCTTTAGCCTGCGCTTGGCATTTCGAGTTGAGCGTTGCACTGGCCTCGCAGTTCGCATTCCGTGAGCTTGGCAGTAGTCGCTGGCCCTCTTGCGGTAAGAAGCTCATGCGAGGTGAGCGTGGCACTAGTCACTGACCCTGGCACCAGTGGGAATGGGCGGCACAGTTTCCGTGCCCAACTTTGGTCAATATTTGCACCGAGCGGCGCGGAACAGCAAGAACGTCGTCAGCCCCTTGGTGTTTGGCACCACGGGCTCTCGTAGTATTTTGCTGTTCGTATGCCAAAGCACGGGTGTGTGTTTGTTCGTGACTTGACTTTCTTTGCTTCGACGCCGCGCGCGAGGCCGCGACCGCCAAACAGTTTGTGTATGCGTGTGGCTTCCTGTGGGTTGAGTCCAGAAGGGCCCCAGAAGGCTTCAAGACAGCCCAGGAGAGCCTCGAGAACAGCCTCTTGGCTGGTTGGACGGAAAGGGACTTGGAGGGTAGAGCAGGCAAGGTTCGCCAGAAGGGTTGGCGCTGGTTACGGAACGAGTTTTGGCAGCGGTGGAGCCACGTCCACGGCAAGGCTTTTGCAACATCCGAGTTTTTCGTGAACCGCGTCCCACTCATGGGGCTGGGTCCGCTACGGCAGCCGTCGGCGGATAAAACAAATCAGCGCAATGAGTAGGGATGGGTCGGAGGGGAATGGTGTCATATGTGGCGCGAGCGCACCTCTTGGGGTCCTATCCGAGTGGGCTCCGTTTTCTCTTGCATGCGATCTTTCACGTACATGATTTCAACTTGTGTGTTCAACACGTTTTTGTGGGGATCGGAGTTTTTCAGGCGCCTTAGATGTGCTTCTGCTGCAGCGCTGGCTTCGTTTTGGGATCGACGCTTTGCGCCCGTCGTTCAAAATTGCGCTCTCGCACCAGCGCGGGCTTTATTTTTGGATCGGCGTCGTTCCTCATCCTTTCTCCTCCCTCTGTCTTCCCCTGGTCCTCGTGCTCCTGTGCCTCTTGCACCTGCTGCCGCTCTTCGTCCTCGTCCTCATCTTTCCTCCTTTTCTCGTCGTCCTCCTCCTTCTCCTCGTCCCCTTCTCCTCCATTTCCTAGTGCTCATCTTCTCCTCCATTTCCTAGTGCTCATCTTCCTGCTCATCCGCCACGTCCTTTTCCAATGTTCACAGCTCCCCTTTTCATTTTGCGCGTAGCGCGATGGGGTCCTCTTGGGGGGTCAGGCCCGCTACGGCAGTTTTCGGTGGATACAGAGCACATCAGCACAGGAGAAGGGGTTGGTGGGAGGGTTGTGATGTCAAATATGGCGCGAGCGCACCTAGCTTGTATCCCTCCCCTCTTCTCTCTCCCTCCTGCTGTTGATCTTCAATCCCATTTTCTTTACTAACAACGACATGCCGCACCACCAGACGTGTCGTCAGGGTGGGCCGGGCGTTTCGCCTGACACCTTCGCACCGCTTAAGTAATACGTTTGACATTTTTAACAGTTGCACGGGTTGGAGGCGGATTCAACACAATCGAGCAGACGTTTCACTCTTCAGCCATATTTTTGGCCGGGCTGTATCGGAGCAAAGGGCTGAAGTTGGTGGGTGTTTGCGGTGGGGAAGAAAAAAATAAAAGAAAAGTTGCACGGGTTGGAGGCGGGGTGTCTTCAAAATTGGGATCTCGCCGTGGCGCCGCGCGCAGTCTTTTGGAACAAATCTGGCAGTCCCACGGACGGTGGGCGACTCGTTGTCAAAGCGTGTTTTTTTCGCCCAAGACGCCTGCAATCTCGAGGGCAGGTCGTGCAGCGGTGGCACGGATGGAGGTCTGTTGTTTGAAGATCGGGTCTCTCGCCTGAGATCTCCCAATTTTCATGGCCAGATGTTTTTCATCGCGCAGCATTTGCGCTGACGGGGTGCGGCTCTTTTTCAAAAGGACGCTCTGGCCTGAGCACTTGCAAAGATTCAGGGTGGTTCCTATTCAAAGCGGGACTGTCGCTTGACACGTCATTGGTTTGGATGGCCCCATATGGTTGCATTCTTCATACGAAGTTCGACGGATAGAGACAAGGTCCTATGCAAAACGGCGCTCCCGCCTGACTTGCGGGTGCATGGGGTGGTCGTCTTGCAAGGGGTCGTAGTGAGCAAGATTGCTTGCAGCTTGCATGGACTTGTGAGGAGGGCAGATGGGGCGGTAGGGTGGGTTGACGTATCGGGGACGCATCTTGTGTTTTGACTCGGGTCCTCCCCCCCGTCGGTCGGCCGGTCGGTCGAAGGGCGGATGAGTCTTGAGTCGAAGCCTAGCCCCAGAGTGGGGACGAGTTGCAGGGGATGGAGAGCAAGCGGCAGCAGCAACGCCAGCGCACGCGCGCGTGCGGCCCGTGCCCGCACCAGTTTGCGCCAGTGGTGCGCAGCTGCAAGCTGCACCACAGAACTCAGCAGCAGCAATTCTGGGCACGGCGCAATCCTGCAAGGAAACAGAGCGAGGGAGAGAGAGAGGAGCAATAGGGTCAAGAGTAGCCTTCCCCCTGAGCAGCTCCAAATTGCCGTCCGCAGACGAGCGCCTGTGTGACAACAGCGTGCCCCACAACCAGCTGTTTCTCGAAGTGAGTGTACACCACACATCTGGAAGCCGGGTCCTTCATTTTGACAACCTCTACATGCAGTGATTTCGGTCCGTCAAATGCGTGGGCTTTGGAGGGGCAGCACTGCAAGCAAGACAGCAAAAACGAATCCCTCACAAACCCTTGATTGCTGCAGGGCTGCCATACAGCATACAGTCCATAGCAATTGGCAATGCTTCCAACATATCATTGGATACGTGCGGCATGGTATGGTCTGATTCTCACCTGAGCGACGAAAACAAACGGGTCCAACTGCGCCGACATTGGCGCGTAAGCTCGTGCGTAAGCGCTCTCGCTTCAAATGTGGCATGCCGCGCGGGCGGCCCGCGTGAGCCGCGGCGTAAGGTCGCTACGTTATCTCGCGTACGACCCCCTTTTTGATTGTCGCTCACCTGGACTTCCCATCCATCGTCGGAGGCACGAAAACCCAAGTTATTACACATTGCAAAAGGCCTGCTCGCTTGCAACAGGCCAGTCCTCAGTGGCAGCAGTCGGTCCCAGTAAGCTGATCGACACTGGGGGTACAGGGCACAGGACGGGGAGTCGAAGTCGGACGGCTTCATGCAAGCTTTTGGCAAGCAACAGTAATACCCGCGAGGATACGCTTTCCACAAATCCAAAGCCTATTATCATCAAGACCCCCGCCCAAGCCGAAGGCGGTCGGACGGGACGTCGTGTGCGACATCCTCAAGACCGGCCCCGCCCTGGGCGCTGTCTCGCGGGCTCCGCTCGGGCAGGGAGGAGGAGCAGGAGGAGGAGGAAGATGGAGAGGAAGAGGAAAAGGAAGAGGATGATGATGATGATGATGATGATGATGCTGGTGATGATGATGATGATGATGATGATGATGATGATGATGATGATGATGATGATGATGATGATGATGATGATGATGATGATGATTATGATGATCAAGATGATGCTGATGATGATGAGGATGATGATGATACTGATGATACTGATGATGATGATCATGATGCTGCTGATGATGATGATGCTGCTACTGCTGATGATGAGGATGATGATGACGATGATGATGATGATGATGATGATGATGATGATGATGATGATGAGATAAGGTGGAGGAGGACCAGGAGGACAAGTATAAACTCAAGATGCATGAACGATTTTTTAATCAACCCTCGCTCCAAGTTCCCTCGTCGTCGGTCCCGATCAGGGATCATTTTCGCTGAGGGAAGCGTCCCGTTGGAAGACAACGTCTCAGGATCCTGAACTGTGTCAGAAAGTCATTCCTGGGAGTTCAACGCCGCGAATCAACGCTACTGCTGCGTCCTGACGATCCAGAGTTGTGCCAGAAAACCATTCCTGGGACTTCAACGCCGCGCATCAACGTAACTGTTTCGCCCTGGCAGTCCTACATCGTGCTAAAACACCATAACTGGGCCGTCAATCGTAATAATCCTTGAAGCCGGTGGAAGCTCTTCAGACGGATGTGCGTGTCGGTTAGGCGAGAGCTTCATTTTGAAAAGGTACCACCCACCAGCCGTGAAGCTGTTGCAAACAAACATTTAGGACGAATGTGCGCGGCGCTAAGGCAGAACCTCATTTCGGAAACCGCTTGCGCAGCTTCAAGGCGAGAACCACTTTTCGAAAACGGCCCGCCCTCAATCGGTGAAGCTGTTGTAAATTCTTGATACGACGAATGCGCGCGGCGCTTTGGCGAGAAGCACATTTCGAAAACGGCCCGCCTTCCATCCGTGAAGCTGCTGCAACTTTTGATTACTATGAATGTGCGCGGCGCTAAGGCGAGAGCCTCATTTTGAAAACGGCCCGTCCTTCATCCGTCGAGCTGTTGCACATTTCAGCTTCAGGATCGTAAATGGCGAGGCTGTCTTAGGCAAAAATTCCGGCCCACTCTGCGGACACGTCTTGGGGTGTGTCAGGAAGGAGTTATTCAAGGAAAGTGGAATGGAGGAAGAGGAGGCGTATGAGGAGGTTCCAGAGCCATGTTGGCTCAAGGCCGTTTGAGGGAAACTCGTATCTCCCGCGTGCAATGGGGGGATGGCCTCAGCCCGCTGACCGCGCCGCGGCTGGCGGGCGCCAGCAGCCATACGGTCTTCGGGTTGGTCATCAAGATCTACGTATGGGCCATCGCGGTCAGCGGGCGGATCATCAAGATCCACGACGAAGATTCCCATGTTGGAAACTTCCTGGAAACGGTACCGAGAACCAGAGTGGAATCCGCTGTTAAGCGTATGGGATACATGCCAGACATGGATGCCAGCCGAATCCTGAACGAATCGTGATCTTTACCACCGCTGCTCTTTAGAAGCTCGACGACAAGTACGACACCATGTACAACACCAGGTGCGGCAAAAACGACACCAAGTACAACACCACGTACTACAAGGCGGAGTACACACATGTATATATATATATATATATATATATCGTCGTCGACGCCCCAGATCGCGACCACCAGTACGACCTCCAGTGCGACCAACAGCACGACCAGTACGACAACTTGTGCGACATCGGCGGCTGCCACCAGCGCTGCCTTCTCGACCAGTCTGGGCACCCGTGCGCGGTCGACGACCATCACCAGGACCATCATACGAAACCGCACGGTAACAACCTCCACCTGCCTGCGCTCATGCCAGCGCCGGGCCTTGTGGCGGAGGCCCCTCGCTTGGCGGAGCTGCGGAGGCCGCGTGCTGAGCTGCGACAGGGCCACCGGCAGAGCCGCGAGAGGCGCCGGCGGGGCTTCGAGGTCCTCCGGCTGAACTCGACGAGCGCGTGCCACTACTCGCAGAAGTCGCTACTCGCAAATGGCCTGGATCCCCCGGCGGGGATCTACGATCAATTACATCAAAGCAGACACGTGTTTTTTTTTCGGACGTTTGCGAGTAGGCATTTGGCGAGTAGTGGAGCGCGCTCGGCGACTCAAGGGCAGCAGGCAGAGCTCCAGACGTTTAGGGCCAAACATTCGACAATGTCAAGCTTCATCTTTCTTCGTGTCCTCCTTGTTCGTCGCCGTCGTCGTCGTCGTCGTCCTCCTTCTCCTCCTCCTCTCGAGGGTTTCGCCCAGAATCCGTTGAGACTTGATTCGCAGAGCCCTCCCCCGGTCACCCTGGCGAGTTTTTCGAGCCTTGTGCAGCTGGGGTGCCCGAGAGCCTTCTAAAACAACGACGACGACGGCGGCCCTTAGCGGCGGCGACGAAGACCCACACCC
Source organism: Prorocentrum cordatum (assembly GCA_963575745.1). Taxonomy (NCBI): domain Eukaryota; class Dinophyceae; order Prorocentrales; family Prorocentraceae; genus Prorocentrum; species Prorocentrum cordatum. Next base: position 135,367 of record CAUYUJ010020134.1, on the reverse strand, counting down.
GACACCTGACATCCGACGACCGACAGGCGACGACGACCAGCGACGTCCTCTGCTTTCGGAGGTCTCTGGACGGGGGTTTCTTCTGGAGATCTTGGGAGGCTTCCGCGATGGCCTTGGGAGGTCCCGGAGTCTTGCCGAGGTCCCCAGAGTCGGGCGTCATTCAATGGGGGAGCAGTGAAACAGGGGGGCTGCAGAGAGGTGCACTTCTCGTACACCTTTTGGGCCCTGGGCCCTCTTCCTGCATGCCCCCCCCCCCTTCCTCCTCCTGAACCCCACAGTGAAACGGGGGGGCTGCAGGAAGGGGCGCCTTTCCACTTTTCGGGCGAAGAGAACTTTGCACATGCACCGATCCTGGCAAGGCCCATCCTTGACCCAGGATCGGTGCACAATGCCCTCCTGGCCAAGGCAGGAGGGCGTATGCACCGATCCTGGGCTCCGGATGGGCCTGGCCAGAATCGGTGTAGGTGCATAGTTCTTTTTCCTCAAACTTTTTTTTGGGCCCCTGGCCCCTTTCCTGCGTCGCCTCCCCCCCTGAGGAGGAGGAGGAGGAGGAGGAGGAGGAGGAGGAGGAGGAGGAGGAGGAGGAGGAGGAGGAGGGGGAGGACGAGGACGAGGACGAGGACGAGGACGAGGAGGAGCACTCCCCCCCTCCACACGCTCAGCGCCCCCACGACGAGACCCCCGACCAGAGGGCCCTTCGAGGGCCGAGGCAACCTCGGCGACGACGCCGGCGCCCCCAGGAGGTTCGCGGGCTCGCCGCTCCCGTCCGGCACGCCGCCGGCGACGCCGCCCGCCGCGGCCTCGGCGCCGCCCGGCCGGGCGTGGCTGCCAAACCTACCTCGCTTTTGACCACCCTCGCTTCCAAGAGATACCAAACGATGCCAAATTGTGGCCTGTACTGGTCAGGCCGCTTGACGAGGAGGCGCGTGGTATGGCTTGGTTTTGCCTGGAAGCGAAAGCGGGGGAGGTAATTCACGCTGTAATGTTCGGGGCCCGCCCCGCGCCTTCGGTGGTGGGTCGGGGAGGGAGGAGGATCGTCGGGGGCAGTAAAACGACGCGAAGATCGGGACAAAATCGGATCGGGATAACTCGAAATCTCTGAGAATCGGCGGGTTTGGAGGATGTATTGGGCGCCGCGGCCGCTCCAGAGCGTTCCGGAACGCTCTGAGAGCGCTCCGGAACGCTCTGGAGCGATTTATCCCGATCCTAAGGGGCCCTGTTTGAGGCAGCGGTCGGGGGGACAGGTCGGGACAGGCTCGAGCTGCGAGGTCCTCGGACGTTGTCGTCGCCTTCTCGGCGGGCCTTGCAGCCCGAGGGTGCCTTCCAGCGGCTGCGCCTCGCTGAGGGCGTTCGGGGGTGCCCGAGGTGTCTCACAGGCTCGCCGGAGGCCCGCGTCATGACCCGAGTTGTGGCCGGAGGCGCGGGAGCCTGCTGGGGGCAGTCATAGGGGGGCTGGGCTTAGGGGGGGATGCATCGACCTCCGATCGCCCATTTGTCGCCGAAAGGGGTGGTGATGGCAAACCGCACCCACAGGTGCGGTCTCGCGATCGAGGGCCCACCGCCGGTCCAGCGGCGACGTGTCGCCGACTTCGGCTCGATGCTTTTCTTTCCCTGAGCTGGTCCCTCCCTATCGTTCCCCTTGAGATCGAGGAGGAAGGGGAGGGGGATCGACCAGGATCGGGGGAGCGTAAGACCCGGGTTTGCCGGGACTCGGGTTCGCCATCGTTTTTTGACGACCGCGCCTCGGATTTTGACGAGGAGGGGTTTCGTGGGATGTCTGCAGCGGGAGGCCTCGTCAAAATGCAGGCTCGGCCTCGCCATTTTTTTGACGACCTCGTCGGGGATTTCCGAGTCCCCCGTACCCGGGTCTTACGTCTCCCCGACAGGAGGAGCGAGGCCGAACGGTGAGGGCTGCTGCTGCACGCCTTGATCGTCGCGGTCGCCTCCACCGACGTGGCGGCCCCGTCGGAGGTCCGCGGGTGCGAGCGGCGGAAAGCGAGCCCCCCGCCGCGCGAGGGGATCGATCGATCCTCGAGGGGGGGGGGTCTCGGGGCGATGTTGGGAGCCTCCTGGGCCGTTTTTACCGCCAGTCATACACCTTAGGCGATGCTTAAGAAGACTTAAGTTTTCGGCCAGAATCTCGATGATTCTTAACGTTTCAATGTAAATCTTACGATTTTAATTGACATTTTGGGTTTTTATTCAAGTTCCGAGACTATGAATTTCTTAACCCATGATTTCTTAAGCATTTCGCAGGGTGTACCGAGCATCCGAGAATGTGAAAGACATTCAAACAGGTACGGAGTTGACATGATTTTCCCCAATCGGGGCCCCAGGATGGTCCGCTAGGGCTTCTCTTGGACGTGTGGAGGTGTGAGTTCCCAGCCGCGCCCCCGAGCCCTCGGGATGAGTCGCGTTGCTTTATCCAGCAGCTTCAACAGCAGACGCATGGAATTTGTTTTTTGGCTTCCCCGGTCGCTGTTGGGCCGTATTTCGGGTGTTTTTTTTCAGTTTCCTTAGCCTCGTGGGGACCTTCTGCAGGGCATCTGGGGCTTCTGGGGCATCTTAGGACACATGCGTCTCCCCCCTCCCCCCCGGGGTTGCGTCTCGCAGCCCTCTCGGAGTGCTGCGTGGCTGCTGTCGAGCCCTTCTGAGGGCGAGACGGGCGCAGTGGAGCAACACTTGTGGGTTGAGGGGGGCTGTGAGTGTATATGTGTGTTGGGGAATGCGCCATGATCGGGGGTCACCCCGTAGAAAGCTTACCAGACATCCAGCAAGCATTCTAAGATGCCCTGGGGTGTCGAGGGAGCGGGTTGGGCAGGGTGGCCTCCACGCCGTGGCCAAATCACTAGAAGGGGAGCTACCGTGCGTGGGGGCTCCTTCCGGACAAATCTTCCAAATGTGGCGGACGAAGCGGCGGACTGCAGCAACCGTGATATGGTGCAATCCAATACACCGCCTGCCATGGCGACGTGATGGTATATTCGCGCCCAAAGCCCTGGCCGTCGTGCTTGGCACTGCGGCTGGCAATGATGATATTGATGATGATGATGATGATGATGATGATGATGATGATGATGATGATGATGATGAGGATGAGGATGAGGATGAGGATGAGGATGAGGATGATGATGATGATGATGATGATGATGCTGCTGCTGTTATGATGGTGATGGTAATGGTGGTGATGTTGATGGTGGTGATGGGTGATGGATGATGGGTGGTGATGATGCTGATGATGATTACGATGGTGGTAGTGGTGGGTCGTGGAAATGATTATGATGGTGGTGGTGATGATGATGGGGGTGATTGGTGATGGGTGAAGATGATGATGCTGATGATGATTATGATGGTGGTGGTGGTGGTGGATGGTGGTAATGATGATGTTGGCGGTAGTGGTGGTGGTGGTGGTGATGATGGTGGTAGTGGTTGTGGTGGGTGAAGATGAAGATGAGGATGAAGATGATGATGACGAGGACGTCGATGGTGATGATGATGATGATGATGGTGATGGTGATGATGACGATGATGATGATGACGACGATGATGATGCTGCAGATGATGCTAATGCTGATTCTGATGATGAGGATGATGATGCTGCTGCTGATGATGATGATGATGATGATGATGATGATGATGATGACGATGACGATGACGATGACGATGATGATTGTGATGATGATGATGATGATGATGCTACTGCTGCTGATGATGATATTGCTGCTGCTGCTGGTTTGATGATGATGAGGATGATTGTGGTGGTGATGATGATGATGATGATGATGATGATGATGATGATGATTATGTTGATGATGATGACGACGATCATGGTCATGATGATGATGATAATGATGATGACGATGATGCTGACGACGATGATGATGATGATGATGATGATGATGAGGATGAGGATGAGGGTGAGGATCAGGATGATGATGATGATGATGATGATGATGATGATGATGATGATGATGATGATGATGATGATGATGATGATGATGATGATGATGATGAGATGATGATGATGATGATGATGATGATGATGATGATGATGACGAGGATGACGATGATGAGGATGAGGATGAGGATGAGGATGAGGATGAGGATGAGGATGAGGATGAGGATGAGGATGAGGATGAGGATGATGATGATGATGATGATGATGATGATGATGATGATGATGATGATGATGATGATGATGATGATGATGATGATGATGACCAGGGGGTGCAGGACGACGTGGGTCAATGGTAGTATGTTCACGCGGGAAGATGGGAAGATCACAGGACATATGATGGTGTTGAAGGGGAGAGGGAGAAAGAGGAGGGGGACGGAGGACAAGTATATGCACGTATGGGGTGGGAGGTCATACAGAACGCGCTTTTGGCACACTTCTCACTAAAAGGGGGGCTCCAGCTTCAAGCTCCCCCCCCTCCCTTTGAAAGGGGGTGGGCTTCCGAAGCTACCTCCCTCCCCACTTTTGCAGGTATTTTTTCGCTGGGGGGCTTAGCTAAAGGGGGGAGGCTTGGAAGCTGCACCCCCCCCTCCTCCCCTTTTCGGGGCCCGAGGTCAGCCCGGGCTCCCCTTTCAAAGAGGGGGGGGGGCTTCCGAAGCTACCACCCCTTCTGTTTGTTTGGATCTTGTAGCTGGGGGTTCCTTGGCTAAAAAGGGGGGGGGGGCTTGGAAGTTGCCCCCTCTCCTTTTCGGGGCCCGGGGTAAGCCTGGGCTATCTTTCTATCGAGGGGGGGGCTTCCAGAGCGACCCCCCCCGCCCCTCCTCTTGGCTTTTCCAGCTGGAGGGTCCTGGCTGAAGGGGTGGCTTCGAAGCTACTCTTCTTTGGTTTTCGGCGCCCCTTTTGATCATCGGCGCCTCTTTGGTTTTGGGCGCCCTTTGGTTTTCGGAGCCTTTTCGGTTTTCGGCGTTCGTTCGGTTTTCGGCGCCTTTTGGTTTTCGGCGCCCCCTTGCTTTTCGGCGCTCTTTTGGTTTTCGGTGCTCCTTTGGTTTTCGGCTCTCTTCTGATTGTCGGCGCCCTTTTGGTTTTTGGCGCCATTTTGGTTTTCGGCGCACTTTTTTGTTTTTTTGCGGCGCTCCTTCTGATTTTCTGCGCCCTTTCGGTTTTCGGCGTTCCTTCGGTTTTCGGCGCTCTGTTGGTTTCCGCACCCTTTCAGTTTTCGGTGGCTCTTTGGTTTTCAGCGCTCTGTTGGTTTTCGGCGCCCTTTTGGTTTTCGGCGCTTTGTTGGTTTTCGGCGCTCCTTCGCATGTTGCTCGGGATCTTGAGTGATTCGGACGCCGTAAATTCGTAGCATACCCGCAGGCCCTTTTGTTCGAGCTGCGTTGGAAGACAAAGAACCCCAATCTACGCTTTCCCCACGCGTCCGCGTAACTTCCGCCATGGTAGCGGTGAGCGTGGTTCTGCGGTGAATTACGCGGATCAGATCCACGGGAAGACTGAGGACGCGCGCTGCCCATGGCAGCGGCGCCCAGAGAGCAGCTGGTGTATTACAGAGGCGACATCAAGGACTGGCCTAGCTGGTCCATCAAAGCCCACGTGTTCTTCGCGCTGATGGGCTGGGATGACCTCATCGATATCGTTGAGGCCCAGCCAGCGCTCGCGGTAGACAACGTCAGCGTGGGCGAGCGCGCGGCGGCAACGAGCAAGCTGCTGCGTGCCATGCTGATCACCAAGGCCCAGCGCAAGGCGCTGGCGATGGTGACGCTCGCAGGCAGGCACGAGGGTTTTGTCGCCTGGCGGGCGATCAAGAACGAGTGCGAGTTTGGGGTGGGCAACAGGTTCGCGGCCGTGCTCAGCGGCCTGCTCAACCCCAGGTGTGGCGAACAGAAGCCGTTCGATGACCAGCTCGTTGACTGGGACAACGACGTGGCGAGTGGCGAGGTACGTCATGCAGGCGGGGGGGGACTTCGGCGATGAGTTTCGCATCGCCACGCTGCTCGTCCATAGCCCCGAGCCGTGCAAGACCGTGCTACGCAATGCTCCGACGGCTGCCAAGGTTTCGCACGTGGCGCTCGAGGACCCACCTGAGAGAGTGGATGGCGTCGGGGCAGGTCTTCGCAGCCAGCGGCGCGGTGGATCAAGGCGTGGCGCCGATGGAGATCGGAGCGATCTCGGGCCATGCCCTGCCGCGACAGCCTTGGCCCAAGCGCGAGGGCGACAAGTCGGGGGGCGGCAAGGGTGGCAAGATGAGCGGCAAGGGCGACAAGGGCGGAACAGGCAGCAAGAAGGGAGTCAAGAATGACAAGCCCAAGGGCAGTTACCTCGTTAAGTTTGAGGGAACCTGCATCTGGTGCCAAAAGCAGGGGCACAAGGAGAAGGACTGCTGGCACAAGGCGGCTGGCAAGCAACGGGCGCCGTCGGCAGCGCCCCCGAAGGCGGCCGCAGCCCAGCAGACCCCTGCGGGCGCTGACGGCCAGAGGATTGTGAGCGCGGTGGCTGCAGGATCCGACGGCGACGAGGTCTGTTGGGTCTTTGGAGTCCAGAGCTCGGTCGGAGGCTGCCGCAGGGGGGAGCGCAGAGGTCTCATCCTCGCAGACAGTGGCAGCGACGAGCACCTCTGCGGTCAGGTGTTCGGAGCACAACATCCACGGTTCAGGGTGGCCCCGCTGCGCCCAAGCTTACCACGGTGAGCGGCCGGAGGCTAGGTGCCGATGGGGCTCCGTAGGATCCCGATGGTCGTCGGCGGCGAGAAGGGTCGCCAGCCATGCTTGAGGGGCCTCAGAGTAGGCAACGAACTCGCCCCTCAGGGCGCGGTGCTCAGCCTCGGGAAGCTGACGCGCAAGCAGTTCAGGTTTGTCCTCGGGGAGAGCGACCCGCGCGCCGTGAGCCTCGAGACGGGCGAGCGGGCGGACATGGGGCTAGTCGGCAATGCGTTCTACTTCGCTGCGCAGATCCACGACGCGATGGGCGAGGCCAACCTCGCAGCCTGCCCCGCCATGGTCGCCGCAGCTGGTGCCACAGGAGCTCCGTGGGGGACGGTGCGAGGGGGGGATCCTCCGCCGCTCCCAGAAGCTCGAGGTTCGCGTGGCCCAGCGCCGCCAGAGGCAGGAGCCGCGGCGCCGCCAGCGCAGGCGGCGGCGGCGCCGCCATTGGCGCCGGCGGCGGCGGCGCCGCCGCAGGCGCAGGCGGCGGCGGCGCCCGCGCAGGGCCAGGAGGCACCTGCGGCGGCACAGCCGTCGGGGCGGCCATGCCTCGAGGGGCCTGGACCAAGCTCGAGGATCCACGCCATGCAGAAGCGCCTCAAGGAGATCTACGCCCCGTACTACGGGACCAAGGCTCAGTGCTGTACACGGCTAGTCGAGTACGAGGACAGACGCAAGGTGATTGCGGCGACGGGTGACTTCCGCGAGCTGAGGCGCGAGGAGATGGGGCGTCAGGCGGAGTCGGGGCAGGTGGTGGAACGGACCGCGTTCCCCGACGTCCGCGAGCCAACGCCAGAGGAGAGACAGCGACACGAGGAGAACCAGCATTACCCACCGAGGCGCTGGTGTGAGCACTGTCAGATGGGACGTGGGCGTGACAGGCCCCGCGAGTTGGTAGACGCAGAGGTGGAGCGCCCCCCCCGTGATCGGACTTGACTTGGCGTTCTTCATGGGCGAGGCGGCCGACGCCGTGGAGGCGGGCCCCCGCGCCGAGGACGGCCAGAGACAGGACGAGGAAGTGGTGCTGGTGGTCGCGGATGCCGACGCAGGCGCCATGCGCGGTGTCCCGGAGACTGACCGACGCGCTGATCCTTGCACGGTGGCAGCCACGGTGGCGTTCATCAAGGGCCTCTTCCATCAGACGGTCATCCTAAGGCCAGACCACGAGGGCGTCATGATGGACCTTGCCAACAAGGTCGAGGCGGAGCTGCCCAAAACTGTGGTCGTGAGACCTGCGCCTACGTTCAGCTCGCAAACGAACCCCTCAGAGAATGCCAATGGCACCATCCAGGCGTAGTTCCGCACGAGCAGGAGCGCGCTGGAGGCACGACTGGGAGCCAGGGTCCGACCAGGCACGGCCATGTACAAGTGGTTGCATCGCCACGCGGGCTGGGCATGCACCAACCTGAGGATCGAGGCGAGCGGCCGCGCGGCACATGAGGACCTCTACGGGCACGCCTACACCAGGGAGATGGCCACTCCAGGGGAGTCCGTCCTGGCGCGCCTACCCAGGGGCAAGAATCGCAGGGCGAGAGGTAAGGTGTACCACAAGGGTGACATGGGCTTCGCGAGGGCGGTGTGGCTAGGGAAGAGCTGCGACACCGACGAGCACGTATGCGCCCTCGAGACGGGTGAGCTAGTCACGACGAGGACCGTCAAGAGGCTGCCCGAAGAGTGGAGATTCAACTGCACCGCCGTGGCGGCGATCACGCACGTGCCGCGGCAGCGCCGAGGGCAAGGCACTGTCCCGCGTGGGATCGAGCCTATCGTAACGCGCCCTGCCGCTGCGGACGCCGACCAGAGTCGGCCAGAGCCCGAACGCTGCCGCCCAGACCACTGGGGCCGCCCATGGCGGCGGGCCAGCACCCCAGACGGGCGCGCCCATGGCGGGGCCCTCGGCCGAAGCGGCGGGCGGCGCCGAGGCGCCTGCTGGGGGCCGGCAGGCGGGGCCAGCGACGCAGACGTCGGCTGGGGGTGGCGCTGGGGGCGACGACCCCATGACGCCGAGAGCCGCAGCACCGGCGAGTGCACCGCCGCTGACGCCCCGATAGGTCGATCGCCGAAGCGACCCGCGGAGGTGGGTGACAACCGAGGCACTCTTGCGAGGTCCCGAGTTAGCGGAGTAGCGGCAGAGCACTGTGATGGCGTTCATCCTGATTTCCTGCAGATCCTCAGGGACATGGATGTCCCTGATCCCTGATGCGTTGGACTCGCAGTTGCTCGAGGCTTCCACCAAGCGGGCCCTCGATGGCCTGGAGCAGTACGGGGTGGGAAAGCTCGTCAAGCGGAGCGACGCCGCCGGCGAGAGGATCAGCGCCCGCCGGGACTATGTCTACAAGTGGGGCGCGAACCTCGGATGCAGGATCGCTAAGTCAAGGTGCGTCGCGCGAGAGTTCAAGTGGCAGGGGTGCCGCGACGACCTCTTTACGCCGGGTAGCAGCATGGCTGACAGCCGAGTGGTGGACTATGTGGCTCTGAAGCACGGATGGCCCACCTTCACTGTTGACGCGGAGGACGCGTGCTACCATGCCCCCGAGGAGGAGGAGGACGTGTGGGTCGAGTGCCCGCCCGAGATCCTGGAAGAGTGCCGCGCGAAGGGCGACGCTGAGGACTGCGTTTGGCAGCTCGCGGAGCAGTTGCCAGGGCGGCGTCCTGGAGGGAAGCGCTGGGTCGAGTTCGCCGCGGAGCAGCTCATGGCCAGAGGCTTCGAGCGGTCACCGACCGCGCCCCAGTTCTTCGGGCGCGCCGAGCTCCCGCGTCTGGAGGAGCTGCGCATCGACGACATGTACGGCGCAGCGCCTGGAGTCGCAGGGTTCGATTTCGTGCTGCACCTGGGCCGTGACATCAAGGTGAAGTGGTCAGGCCTGCAGGGCGACGGTGCCGACTGCGAGTTTCTCAAGAGGCGGCGCGTGCGAGAGGCTGACGCCGCTTTTTTTCAGCCCAACGAGAAGTACCCCACGAAGGCGCTGGAGGCGCTAGGCCTTGAGGAGGGCAACCCGTGCACCACTCCAGGGGTGGAGGCGCGCAGGACAGGCTGGGATGACACGCCCGAACAGCCCAGACGAGGCTAAGCTGTTCAGGAGCGTGACCATGTGCCTGCTGTTCTACCTTCATGACCGTGAAGATGCTCAGTTCGACATCAACTACCTGACCTCGTGCATCTCGTCGCCCCGTGAGGCGGACATGCGAGCCTTCGAGAGGCTGGCGAGGTACCTGAAGGGCACGAGGGGCCTGGGCGTGGGGATGGCCAGTCCCGCCGAGCCGCGGGACGTCGTCGACGTGGTCGCGCGGACAGGCTCCGACTGGGCAGGCGACGCGAAGGAGCGGAAGAGCCAGACCAGCGTGCACATCACTGCGCGTGGGTGTCCAATGCTCGGGATCAGGTGTCGTCAAGACGTGCAGCCCCGTAGCAGCTGCGAAACCGAGTGGCACGTTGGAGCTCGGGGCCTCAGCGAAGGGCTTGGGCTGAAGGCGCTCTTCGCGTTCATGGGCTACAGCGTGCGCGTGAGCTGGCGGTGCGACAGCTCGAGTGCGAGAGCGCTGGCGAGACGTCAAGGCACTGGGCGGATCAAGGACCTTGCCGCGAAGAGGCTTTGGATGCAGCAGTTGGTGGCCAAGAAGATCATCATCATCGAGCCCGTAGTTGGTGGCGACAACCTGGCGGATCTCGGCGCAACGGTGTTGCCGAGGGCACGCCTCGAGCGGCTCCGCGAGAGCTGCAGACTGAAGGAGGTGCCCGTGCCAGGGACCTGGAGGGTAGCTGCAGTCGGGGCCATGCCGACCGACTCCCAGGCCCAGTCAACCCTGCTGAAGGTGCTGATTGCAGTGGCTGCATCGCTCCCTACGGCGGTGCAGGGAAGCTCGACCGAGCTGTGCGAGGCGCCGCAGGAGGTCGACGGGAGCGCAGTGACTTCGGTGGCCATGCCAGGAGTCACTTCTGAGGGCTACTACGTGAGCCTGGCTGTGCTGATGGCCGGCGTGGGCCTAGGGTTCCTGCTCGCATTGCTAGGGTTTTCCTTGGTTTGCTGGTTTTGTCCGTGTGCGAGGCCGAGTTGGTGCCGCACGGGGGCCCTGCCGCGCGGCGGCGGCGGCGGGGGGCCACGGCGTGCTCCGATCGAGGGATCGAGCGAGCCAGCAGTAAAGCTCGGGACTAGGGGGGGCAACCCAGAAGGGCGGTTGCCACCCAGAGCCAGGTCAAGTACACCTGGTGGACGACCAGCCCCAGTTTCCAGCCATTGGGACCGAGAGAACAGGGGGCGTGGTCCGAGTAGGGCCTTGAGCCGAGTGCTGTTTAGATGCGCCATGGGCGCGAGTCTAGATCTCCGCGACTACGCGTCGAGGCGCTGCGGTTTTTAAGTTTCACTTTCTAGGACTCTGGAGGGAGTGGTGACCCGAGGGGTGTCCGAGGTGGAGCGGGCCCACCGCCCGCCCCGCGCTCGGCCAGGCGGCGTGCTCGCGATCTTGAGTGATTCGGACGCCGTCAATTCGTAGCATGCCCGCAGGCCCTTTTGTTCGAGCTGCGTTGGAAGAAAAAGAGCCCCAATATACGTTTCCCCACGCGTCCGCGTAACTTCCGCCAGATTTCGCGCTTCTGTGGTTTTTGGCGTCGTTTTGGTTTTCGGTGCCCGTTTGGTTTTCAGAGCCCCTTTGGTTTTCGGTGCCGTTCGTGGTTTTCGGCGCCCCTTCGGTTTCCGGTGTCCTTTTCAAGTTCGATGACCCGTTGGTTTTTTTGCGCCCTTTTGGGTTTCGGTGTTCCTTTGGTGGTTTTCGGCGCCCTTTGGTTTTCGGCGCTGCTCTGGTTCTCGGCGCTCCTTTTGATATTCGGCGCCTCTTTGGTTTTCGGCGCCCCGCTGGTTTTCGGAGCCTTCTGTGGTTTTCGGCGCCTATTTGTTTTCCAGCGTTCGTAATGTATTCGGCGCCTTTTGGTTTTTGGCGTCCTTTTGCTTTTCGGTGCTCTTTTGGTTTTCGGTGCTCCTTTGGTTTTCGGCGCCCCTTCGGTTTCCGGTGTCCTTTTCAAGTTCGGCGACCCGTTGGTTTTCGGCGCTTTTTTGTTTTTCGGCGCTCCTTTGGTTTCCGGCTCTCTTCTGGTTGTCGGCGCCCTTTTGGTTCTCGGCGCCCTTTTGGTTTTCGGCGACCTTTCGGTTTTGGCTTTCGGTTTTCAGCGCGCTTCTGGTTTTCGCACGCTTTCGGTTTTCGGTGGCTCTTTGGTTGTCGGCGCTATGTTGGTTTTCGGCGCCCTTTCGGTCTTCGGCGCTCCTTCCTTTAGCAAAAACGGGGTGGGGGCTCCAGAAGCTACCCCGCGCGAAAGGGGGGCGGGGGGGGGTAGCTTCTGGAGCGCGACTGGGGGGCAGGGTGGGGGGTACAGAGGTTCAAAGGGGGGGATGGCTAAGCCCCGCCCCCCCTTCGGACAGGGAGGGGGGGGCAGCTTTCGGAGCGCGAGAGGGAAAGGGGGGGGGGGGCAGCTTCCGAGGGGCGGGAAAACAGGAGGTGTGGGGGGGTTTCCGGCAGGGGAGGTCAAGGGGGGGGGGGGGGTAGCTGCGGTGGGACCCCCCTCCTCTGGGAGTTTTTGCTGCGGGCGCGCTCTTTCGGAGGCCAGGACAAACATACCGTGCCGTCTTTAATGCATACTCCGCGTGCGGAGCATGTATTAACAATGCAGGGATTTGGTATTAAAATCAACGATGAGTTCGTGCATGCATGTCTTCATAATTTTACAATGTATTAAACATTCGTTTTTTTTGTTGTTGTTGTAAGAAAAAGCATCCCATGTATAATCAAACTGCCCTGTACAATGAGATGGCCATGCGGGAAACGAGGGTCTTGTTATTGTGGAGGAAGAGATGAGCAACAGCGGTTCTGATCATGACGACGAGCGCATGACGATGACGGTTTTGGTGGTGCTGATTCGGGTAGTGGTGTTGATGGGGATGTTGATGATTGTGGTGGCGACGATAACAGACGAGGATAACAATTGGCGATTGATCAAGGGGTGATGGCTGGTATGACGGTAGCAACGATGGTGTCTAGATGGAGGATGCTGCAGGATGAAGAGTAGCAACAGCATCGGCAGGAGGAGGCAACTATCGATGAAGACGACTTCATAAGAGGACGGGCGCGCAAAGGCGGCGGACGAGGATTTGCAGGAGGGAAGGTGAGGAAGCAGAGAAGAGGCAGAGAAGAAGGGTGCAGGAGTCAGGCGATCGCAAACATGGATCAAGGGGGCGTGGATTAGCGATGGGTCCCGTTTCCATGGGAAAGCGCGGATTTCCGCCGCCGAGCGAGGCGGCACCGGCCGCATCTTGGGGAGGACACCTCCCCCGATCCATGGATTTGGCGACCGCGCGCCAGATCCATGGATCGCCAATCCATGTCTTTGCGCGCCCCCGAAGGAGAGTAGACGGCAGAGGAGGAAAAGGCAGAGGCGGCAGAGAGGTGGCCGGGGCATGAACAGGAACTGCTGTTGGGCATTGTACCCATTCCTTCCGTACCCATTTCGGGCGTCCAGATCCGAGGGACCGCGGCTCCTCCGCGGCAGCTTCGCCCAGCGTGAAAAGGAGGAGGAGGAGGAGGAGGAGGAGGAGGAGGAGGAGGAGGAGGAGGAGGAGGAGGAGGAGGAGGCCGGAGCGGGGCCCTCCGAGGCCGCCGCCTCCCCGCCGCCCTCGCCGACCCCGCGCCCGTTCCAGGAGACCCCCCGCTCCCCCGCCGCCTCGGGCGCCGCTGGGCCCCGCCTTCCGCGGGGCCCCGCCGGCGCGCCCCGTCGGCCTCATCGGCTGGCCGTCGCCACTTGTCATGGGCCTGTTTTCCACCACCACCACCATAAGTTGGAGTGGGAGGGGGTCCCTCCTCCTCCTCCTCCTCCCCCTCCTCCTCCTCCTCCTCCTCCTCTCTCCTCCTCCTCCTCCTCCTCCTCCTCCTCCTCCTTCCCCCCATCCAACTCATGGTGGTGGTGGTGGTGGAAAACAGGCCCATCAGGTCCCGTCGAAGAAGAGACACGGCGTGTACCGAAGTTTTCGGAGGTCCGCCTCGGATGTTTGGGATCGGCGCCGACTCCCCCCCAGTGGCTCTTCCAGCTCCGCGCGCCAGGGGAGGGGCCGCCAGCGCAGGTACAAGAGATCCGCGAGGACCTCCGAGAGTTTTTTTTTTTTTTTTTTTTTTTTTTTTTTTTTTTTTTTTTTTTTTTTTTTTTTTTTTTTTTTTTTTTTTTGTTTTTTTGTTGTTTTTTTTTTTTTGTTGTTTTTTTTTTTGTTTTTGATAGTATATATATAAATCTCAGGCCTCCGACGTTTTTTTAGGTGTCGGCCTCCAGGGCCCGTCGTCGGGCTCCAGGGCATGGGCCCAGGGCCAAGAGGCCTACTCCCAGGGAGAGTGTCTGGACCTCCGAGGCCGCGTGCTGAACAGGATGTCATCGTCGGATGTCTGGGTTCATCCCAGGAGGAAAAGAAACGCACAGACACAATGAATCGTCGATTCCCAAGAAAATCTAGGGAAAGATGGGAATTGGGCGGGAAGACAAACACCCAGAAAATATGGGAAAATATGAGGCATCTTTTTATTAGTGTGTATTTATTAATCGCTTCGCTCATGCCGCCGGCCCTGGAGCCCTCTTTAGGGCCTCTTGGGGGCCTCTTGGGGACCTCTTGGGAGTCTCTTGGGGCTCCTTGGCGGCGTTTTGGAGGCCCCCAGGGCCTCTTGGGGGGCTCTTGGGGGTAGTCGATTGCGGCTCCCCCCTCGGAGGCCACGATCCTCGTGAGGGGTGTCGAAAAATACCCTCCCCTGGAGTGGTCTGGTGGCTTCTCCCGGGCTTCTCTCGGGACCTTGCACCTTTTTATTAGTGTGTATTTATTTGTGTGTCCTTGGGCCCCTTCATCCTCGGCTCGGCGCGGGGCTCTGGGCCCGCCCAGGTGGGGCCAGCCGGCCGCATCGCCAGTGCATCGGCGGTGCGGGTCGATTCGGAGCCCGATGTTCTCCATCCCGACGTCGCCGAGGCGTCTCCCGGGCATCGCCCAGGCATCATGGCTTGGGCGTTGCGTAATGGGGGGGTCATAAATGGGGGGTTGGTGAGGGTGGTCCGAAAAGGTACCCAAACGGTACCTAAACGAGCCCCCTGGGGGTCCAGAGGGGCCCGAAAGGGGCACGAAAGGGGACCGTTTCTGACCCCCCTATTTATGACCCCCCCGTGAAGCCACGCCCAAATGGCTGCGACCCTCCTTCCTCATCTGATTGGGCGGCCTTGATGTCTGGGTGGGGTTGGAGCATCGCGACGCATGGCCGACGCTCGGGTCGGACGTGCGGGGGCGGGGCAGGGAGAAATGAGGGGGAGGGGTAGTGCAGATGCTGCCGCGCGCAGCTGTTTTTGTCCACGCCGCCCGGTCGCTGTCCTCGGCACGTGTCCGCCCGTGCCGCCGGAAGAGCTGACTGCAGGCAGCGGATTGGGTAACCACCCTCTGCAATTCCCCTCTTTCGTCCGCCCCGAGACGCATCGGCGGCGCGACGTCATCTCCATCCTGGCCAGGCGCTGCCAGCGCACCACCGACGCAGCGGCGATGCATCGGCGACGCGGTGCGATCCACCGACCCCAGCTGCTCCGGACCCACTGGGGCGGCTTCCACTTGCGGGGGCGTCCAAGACGGGTGAGGGGCGTGAGGACCAGGGTGGCTTGGGCATCACGGCCAGGGCCATGACGAATCTCCCGGATCTCTCTCGGCCGTCTCTTTCTCTTTCTCTATCTCTTTCGACACGTTTCCCAGCGCCCCCTCGTCCGCGCACGCGTCTCTAAAGGTCGAAAGGGGGGGTGGTATAATGGGCGTTGGTGCCAATGCTGGAAATTGCAATGTTATCTACCATAGCCGCAAGTGTGCTGCATCCAGATTTCAACAACGTTGGCTTTGCGGCTGACCGCCTCAAACAACGTCAGAATTGCTGATTCCCATTTCCCGAAACGTCTGCAGTCCTGTGTGATCGGCAGCACAAAAGTAGTCTGTTTCCGGTCCCCCGAGCACCAAGCACGCAAGTTCGGAAAGTCCGAATCGCGAACGGCGTGATGCTGGAGTTGCTGTAGTGCAACAACGTAATTCAAGAGTTTACAGGTAGCATCATTCCAATCCAAACCATAATTCTGGACGTTCCGAAACGACGTTCTGGAAATTCCGGAATCACAGACATGACTTCTGCAAAATCTTGGGATCTCCAGACCTGGTGGGTCCCCCGCGCGCGACGCTCGGTGCCGCAGTCCGGACTCGCCCCTGGCCCTGCCCGTGTGCGCGGGGCCGCTTTCCTTTTTTTTGTTTGTTCTCTCTGGGCGCGCATGTCTCGCGGTGAGGGAGGGGTCCTGCGGGAACCTCGCACTGGAGGTTTTTTGGGGGTTTTTGGGCGCCTGTGGCCCTCCTCAGGCCCCAGAGCCGTCAAAACGGCCCAGGATGAAGAACGGGTCCCAGGGGAGTGCCCAAGGGCCCAGGACCCTAGGACCCGTTTCCCTTTTGGCCCGCTTCTTTCATGGCAAACGTCTGCGCCCAGCGCGTACGAGTATTGGTTGTGACAAGTTGTATGAGCGTCGTCGTCCTCCTCCTTCTGCTTCTGCTTCTCCTACGTCCGTTTGTCTTTCTGATTGTCTTTTGGAAGGCGTTCAGGGTGCTCCAGTGGTTTGAGTGTTCACTAATTCAGCACCCGCAGCGAGCCATCGTCTGCGCCCAGCGCGCGTGATTGTTGGTTGTGGTTACAGTCGACGGTCGACAATTTCCAGTGTGTCGCATGTAGTGTTCATCGGCTCAGGACCTGACCAGGTGTTTCGCTATTGTGAGATGCTTTGTTTGGCACCAGAGCTGAGGCTCTGGTCGCTGAGCAGAAGCATACTTGCTCTCCAATGTTGAGCGTCCTGGAAGTCTGAATGATTTTAGTATGCGTCATGTCTGTCATGCAGATTTCATCCTTGGTTGAAAGCTTCAGTGCCGAATCACTGAGGGCAGGCGTCGTCAACGACCATCGCTTGAGCGAGAGCGTGATGAGACTGTGTGTGGAATCTCTCTGAGATCCAGAAGTGATGTGCACATGCAGTAGGGTAAAAACTGATTCTTCGTGTTGCAGCGTGGAGCACGCGGTTGTGGCAGTGTGTGTGTGTGGGTGTCGTTAAAATCAGTGATGTGCAGCAGTAAAGCCGTGCGTCCGTGTTCGGGTGTTGTTTTGTGTGATCCAGTGACCCAGTTGCCCACGATTCAGCCCTGCGTCGATGTGCAGTGAGCTCGTCGTCCATTTCCATCATGCCGCATGTAGGTAGTGTTCGGCGGGTCGGCACCAGACCTGAACATACTTGTCGCTATGATGAGAAACGTTGTTGGCACCAGAGCTGAGGCTCCGGTCGCTGAGCAGAACCGTACTTGCTCTCCAATGTTGAGCGACCTGCACGTCTGAAGGATGATAGCCTCCGTCATGTCTGGCACGCAGATTTCATCCTTGGTTTAATGTTTCAGTGCTGAATCATTGAGGGCGGACGGTCGTTGACGAACCAGCGCTTAAGCGAGGGCGTGATGAGACTGTGTGTGGAATCTCTCTGAGATCCAGAAGTGATGTGTACATGCAGTAGGGTAAAAGCTGATCCTTCGTGATGCGGCGTGGGGCATGCGGCTGTGGCAGTGTGTGAGTGTGTGTGTGTGTGTGTGTGTGTGTGTGTGTGTGTGTGGGGTGTCGTTAAAATCAGTGATGTGCAGTGCCTCAGGCCATTGCTGACCAACTCGACGCCAGAGTGTGGGGCCACCTTAGTCCGTGTGCGCGAGGTTTCTCTCTCCGCACACTTTCGGCGGTGGCCGACATCTGCTGCCAGTTGTTAGTTCGGGCGCGCAAGTCTGCGCCCAGTGCGTGTGAGTGTGGGGTGTAACAAGGTGGGCGGTCGTTGTCGGCCTCCTCCTTCGCCTCAGGTCTTCTTCCTCCCTGTCATGTCCCGTCTTTCATGCTCACAACGCTGGTTCCATCGTTGCTTGAATGCTCCACTGCTGAATCCTCGGGGGCAGACGATCGTTGACGAACGCTTGAGCGAGGGCGTGAGACTGTGTGTGGCATCTCTCTGAGATCCAGAAATGACGTGCTCATTCAGTGGGGTAAAAGCTGATCCGTCGTGATGCAGCGTGGAGCATGCGGCTGTGACAGTGTGTGGGGGGGTGTCGTTAAAATCAGTGCTGTGCCGTGCCCCGGGCCATTGCTGACCAACTCGACGCCAGAGTGTGGGGCCACCTTAGTCCGTGTGCGCGAGGTTTCTCTCTCCGCACACTTTCGGCGGTGGCCCACATCTGCTGCCAGTTGTTAGTTCGGGCGCGCAAGTCTGCGCCCAGCGCGTGTGAGTGTGGGGTGTAACAAGGTGGGCGGTCGTTGTCGGCCTCCTCCTTCTCCTCAGGTCTTCTTCCTCTCTGTCATGTCCCGCCTTTCCGTTTGCCTGCGCGTCCGTGTTCGGGTGTTGTTTTGTGTGATCCAGTGACCCAGTTGCCCACGATTCAGCATTGCGTCGATGTGCAGTGAGCTCGTCGTCCATTTCCATCATGCCGCATGTAAGTAGTGTTCGGCGGGTCGGCACCAGACCTGAACATACTTGTCGCTATGATGAGAAACGTTGTTGGCACCAGAGCTGAGGCTCCGGTCGCTGAGCAGAACCGTACTTGCTCTCCAATGTTGAGCGACCTGCACATCTGAAGGATGATAGCCTCCGTCATGTCTGGCACGCAGATTTCATCCTTGGTTTAATGCTCCAGTGCTGAATCATTGAGGGCGGACGGTCGTTGACGAACCAGCGCTTGAGCGAGGGCGTGATGAGACTGTTTGTGGAATCTTTCTGAGATCCAGAAGTGATGTGTACATGCAGTAGGGTTAAAGCTGTTCCTTAGTGCTGCAGCCTGGAGCATGCGGCTGTGGCAGTGTGTGAGTGTGTGTGTGTGGGGGGGTGTCGTTAAAATCAGTGCTGTGCCGTGCCCCGGGCCATTGCTGACCAACTCGACGCCAGAGTGTGGGGTCACCTTAGTCCGTGTGCGCGAGGTTTCTCTCTCCGCACACTTTCGGCGGTGGCCCACATCTGCTGCCAGTTGTTAGTTCGGGCGCGCAACTCTGCGCCCAGCGCGTGTGAGTGTGGGGTGTAACAAGGTGGGCGGTCGTTGTCGGCCTCCTCCTTCTCCTCAGGTCTTCTTCCTCTCTGTCAGTGTTCTTGCTCCAGTGACCCAGTTCGATTCAGCTGCGTCGATGTGCAGTCTCGTCGTCCTTTCGCGTTTGTTCCGGGTGACCTGCTTGTCCGTGTTCGGGTGTTGCTTTGTGTGATCCAGTGACCCAGTTGCCCACGATTCAGCATTGCGTCGATGTGCAGTGAGCTCGTCGTCCATTTCCATCATGCCGCATGTAAGTAGTGTTCGGCGGGTCGGCACCAGACCTGAACATACTTGTCGCTATGATGAGAAACGTTGTTGGCACCAGAGCTGAGGCTCCGGTCGCTGAGCAGAACCGTACTTGCTCTCCAATGTTGAGCGACCTGCACATCTGAAGGATGACAGCCTCCGTCATGTCTGGCACGCAGATTTCATCCTTGGTTTGATGCTCCAGTGCTGAATCATTGAGGGCAGACGGTCGTTGACGAACCAGCGCTTGAGCGAGGGCGTGATGAGACTGTTTGTGGAATCTTTCTGAGATCCAGAAGTGATGTGTACATGCAGTAGGGTTAAAGCTGTTCCTTAGTGCTGCAGCCTGGAGCATGCGGCTGTGGCAGTGTGTGAGTGTGTGTGTGGGGGTGTCGTTAAAATCAGTGCTGTGCCGTGCCCCGGGCCATTGCTGACCAATTCGACGCCAGAGTGTGGGGTCACCTTAGTCCGTGTGCGCGAGGTTTCTCTCTCCGCACACTTTCGGCGGTGGCCCACATCTGCTGCCAGTTGTTAGTTCGGGCGCGCAACTCTGCGCCCAGCGCGTGTGAGTGTGGGGTGTAACAAGGTGGGCGGTCGTTGTCGGCCTCCTCCTTCTCCTCAGGTCTTCTTCCTCTCTGTCATGTCCCGTCTTTCCGTTTGCCTGCGCGTCCGTGTTCGGGTGTTGCTTTGTGTGATCCAGTGACCCAGTTGCCCACGATTCAGCACATTTCCATCATGCCGCATGTAAGTAGTGTTCGGCGGGTCGGCACCAGACCTGAACATACTTGTCGCTATGATGAGAAACGTTGTTGGCACCAGAGCTGAGGCTCCGGTCGCTGAGCAGAACCGTACTTGCTCTCCAATGTTGAGCGACCTGCACCTCTGAAGGATGATAGCCTCCGTCATGTCTGGCACGCAGATTTCATCCTTGGTTTAATGCTCCTGTGCTGAATCATTCAGGGCAGACGGTCGTTGACGAATCAGCGCTTGAGCGAGGGCGTGATGAGACTGTGTGTGGAATCTTTCTGAGATCCAGAAGTGATGTGTACATGCAGTAGGGTAAAAGCTGTTCCTTAGTGCTGCAGCCTGGAGCATGCGGCTGTGGCAGTGTGTGTGTGTGTGTGTGTGTGTGTGTGTGTGTGTGTGTGTGTGTGGGGTGTCGTTAATATCAGTGATGTGCCGTGCCTCAGGCCATTGCTGACCAACTCGACGCAAGAGTGTGGGGTCACCTTAGTCCGTGTGCGCGAGGTTTCTCTCTCCGCACACTTTCGGCGGTGGCCCACATCTGCTGCCAGTTGTTAGTTCGGGCGCGCAACTCTGCGCCCAGCGCGTGTGAGTGTGGGGTGTAACAAGGTGGGCGGTCGTTGTCGGCCTCCTCCTTCTCCTCAGGTCTTCTTCCTCTCTGTCATGTCCCGCCTTTCCGTTTGCCTGTAGGTCCGTATTCGGCAGGTTGGTGCGTGTCGCTATAATGAGAAACGTTGTTGGCACCAGAGCTCAGGCTCCGGTCACTGAGCAGAACCGTACTTGCTTTCTGAGCGACCTGCACCTCTGAAGGATGATAGCCTCCCTCATGTCTGGCACGCAGATTTCATCCTTGGTTTAATGCTCCAGTGCTGAATCATTGAGGGCAGACGGTCGTTGACGAACCATCGCTTGAGCGAGGGCGTGATGAGACTGTGTGTGGAATCTCTCTGAGATCCAGAAGTGATGTGCACATGCAGTAGGGTAAAAGCTGATCCTTCGTGTTGCAGCGTGGAGCATTCGGTTGTGGCAGTGTGTGTTGGTGTGTCGTTAAAATCAGTGATGTGCCGTGCCTCAGGCCATTGCTGACCAACTCGACGCCAGAGTGTGGGGTCACCTTAGTCCGTGTGCGCGAGGTTTCTCTCTCCGCACACTTTCGGCGGTGGCCCACATCTGCTGCCAGTTGTCAGTTCGGGCGCGCAAGTCTGCGCCCAGCGCGTGTGAGTGTGGCGGTGACAGTGAGTGGTCGTCGTCCGCCACTATGCTTCTGCCTGGGTGCCATTCAGGGCTGTCCAGATTCCCAGTTATTCACAATTCTTGACGCTTCGCGTACACCCAGCAAGTACTACCCGCTCTCTGGAATCGTCCTTGGAGCCGCAGATCAAAAAAGTACACCCAGCAATGTCTACGCCGTCGTCACAGTCTTGGCCCTTGGCGCCCCCCTGGCGACTCGACCATCGTATACCTCGCCTTTCCCCGCCATGTTTGAGAGGATCGCACGTGCAGGTCACCCACCTGTTTCAGCTTGCACCTCCACCTGTGTGGTCTGACGCCGCAGCGCGTAACACAGAATTCCCTGGCATTTTGCTCTGGGCTGCACGTTGCTCGAGCTTCCCTGGGCGTTCCAGATCAGCCAGCCAGCCCCCGCCCTGCTGCCCCAGCTGCCGCCTTGTGAGTTGGCCCGGCCGGCTGTGTCGCGCCCAGTAGCTAATTAGGCTTGCCCGTCGGCCCAGACACCCTGTTCGCCGCCTGCGCTCTTCGCTCGCGGCCGCGACCAAAACAAACGTACACCCAGCAACGATGCCCAGGCGACTTGTATTGAGCAGGGAGGTGTGGGAGCACGCAGTGGAGTAAATAGGGGGACAGCCATCAAGCCGAAGATCGGGACCTGCTTGATCAGGACCAGGAGCCCACTACAAATGCCTTCCGGCTCCTTTGGCGCTTCTTGGGGTCTTCCTGGGGGCTGCTGGGTGTATCTTGAGGCAGCGTTGGGCCCTCTTGGCGGCGTTCGCGTTCCCGGGCCGTCTTGGAACCCTTGGAGAGCCCCCGGGAGGCGTTTGGGCGCCCAGCGGGCCTCGGGAGGGGGGTGCATGCGGCTGAGCATGACTAGGGTGGTGCCCTTCGGAGACTTACAGAAACCCTACCGGACAGCACTTGGCATTCTACCACGCGTTAGCGTGACAGGGGCAACGGTGGCGGATGTCGGTAATTGGATATCATCCAGTCTGCTCCAGGGATTCAGTGGTCCGCAACGGGGCAACCGCAGCGATGCGCGTTGAGCCAGTCGTCTGCACCCAGTGCGCATCATCGATTGTTGGTTGTGGCGAAGTGGGCGATGCACCATGTCAACCATGCCGCATGTAGAATTCGGCAGGTTGGTGCGAGAAGTGCGTGTGCTTGGCGCTATGATGAGAAACGTTGTTGGCACCAGAGCTGAGGCTCCGGTCGCTGAGCAGAACCGTACTTGCTCTCCAATGTTGAGCGACCTGCACCTCTGAAGGATCATAGTCCGCTGTCATGCTCAGATCGCTGGTTCCATCGTTGTTTGAATGCTCCAGTGCTGAATCATTGAGGGCAGACGATCGTTGACGAACCAGCGCTTGAGCGAGGGCGTGATGAGACTGTGTGTGGAATCTCTCTGATATCCAGAACTGATGTGCTCATTCAGCAGGGTAAAAGCTGATCCGTCGTGATGCAGCGTGGAGAATGCGGCTGTAGCAGTTTGTGTGTGGGTGTGTCGTTAAAATCAGTGCTGTGCCGTGCCTCAGGCCATTGCTGACCAACTCGACGCCAGAGTGTGGGGTCACCTTAGTCCGTGTGCGCGAGGTTTCTCTCTCTCTCTCTCTCTCTCCCTCTCTCTCCGCACACTTTCGGCGGTGGCCCACATCTGCTGCCAGTTGTCAGTTCGGGCGCGCAAGTCTGCGCCCAGCGAGTGTGAGTGTGGGGTGTAACAAGGTGGGCGGTCGTTGTCGGCCTCCTCCTTCTCCTCAGGTCTTCTTCCTCTCTGTCATGTCCCGTCTTTCCGTTTGCTTGTGCGTCCGTGTTCGGGTGTTGTTTTGTGTGATCCAGTGACCCAGTTGCCCACGATTCAGCATTGCGTCGATGTGCAGTGAGCTCGTCGTCCATTTCCGTCATGCCGTATGTAAGTACTGTTCGGCGGGTCGGCACCAGACCTGAACATACTTGTCGCTATGATGAGAAACGTTGTTGGCACCAGAGCTGAGGCTCCGGTCGCTGAGCAGAACCGTACTTGCTCTCCAATGTTGAGCGACCTGCACGTCTGAAGGATGATAGCCTCCGTCATGTCTGGCACGCAGATTTCATCCTTGGTTTAATGCTCCAGTGCTGAATCATTCAGGGCAGACGGTCGTTGACGAATCAGCGCTTGAGCGAGGGCGTGATGAGACTGTGTGTGGAATCTTTCTGAGATCCAGAAGTGATGTGTACATGCAGTAGGGTAAAAGCTGTTCCTTAGTGCTGCAGCATGGAGCATGCGGCTGTGGCAGTGTGTGAGTGTGTGTGTGTGTGTGTGTGTGTGTGTGTGTGTGTGTGTGTGTGTGGGGGGTGTCGTTAAAATCAGTGATGTGCCGTGCCTCAGGCCATTGCTGTCCAACTCGACGCAAGAGTGTGGGGTCACCTTAGTCCGTGTGCGCGAGGTTTCTCTCTCCGCACACTTTCGGCGGTGGCCCACATCTGCTGCCAGTTGTTAGTTCGGGCGCGCAACTCTGCGCCCAGCGCGTGTGAGTGTGGGGTGTAACAAGGTGGGCGGTCGTTGTCGGCCTCCTCCTTCTCCTCAGGTCTTCTTCCTCTCTGTCATGTCCCGCCTTTCCGTTTGCCTGTGCGTCCGTATTCGGCAGGTTGGTGCGTGTCGCTATAATGAGAAACGTTGTTGGCACCAGAGCTCAGGCTCCGGTCACTGAGCAGAACCGTACTTGCTCTCTGAGCGACCTGCACCTCTGAAGGGTGATAGCTTCCGTCATGTCTGGCACGCAGATTTCATCCTTGGTTTAATGCTCCAGTGCTGAATCATTCAGGGCAGACGGTCGTTGACGAACCATCGCTTGAGCGAGGGCGTGATGAGACTGTGTGTGGAATCTTTCTGAGATCCAGAAGTGATGTGCACATGCAGTAGGGTAAAAGCTGATCCTTCGTGTTGCAGCGTGGAGCATTCGGTTGTGGCAGTGTGTGTGTTGGTGTGTCGTTAAAATCAGTGATGTGCCGTGCCTCAGGCCATTGCTGACCAACTCGACGCCAGAGTGTGGGGTCACCTTAGTCCGTGTGCGCGAGGTTTCTCTCTCCGCACACTTTCGGCGGTGGCCCACATCTGCTGCCAGTTGTTAGTTCGGGCGCACAAGTCTGCGCCCAGCGCGTGTGAGTGTGGCGGTGACAGTGAGTGGTCGTCGTCCGCCACTATGCTTCTGCCTGGGTGCCATTCAGGGCTGTCCAGATTCCCAGTTATTCACAATTCTTGACGCTTCGCGTACACCCAGCAAGTACTACCCGCTCTCTGGAATCGTCCTTGGAGCCGCAGATCAAAAAAGTACACCCAGCAATGTCTACGCCGTCGTCACAGTCTTGGCCCTTGGCGCCCCCCTGGCGACTCGACCATCGTATACCTCGCCTTTCCCCGCCATGTTTGAGAGGATCGCACGTGCAGGTCACCCACCTGTTTCAGCTTGCACCTCCACCTGTGTGGTCTGACGCCGCAGCGCGTAACACAGAATTCCCTGGCATTTTGCTCTGGGCTGCACGTTGCTCGAGCTTCCCTGGGCGTTCCAGATCAGCCAGCCAGCCCCCGCCCTGCTGCCCCAGCTGCCGCCTTGTGAGCTGGCCCGGCCGGCTGTGTCGCGCCCAGTAGCTAATTAGGCTTGCCCGTCGGCCCAGACACCCTGTTCGCCGCCTGCGCTCTTCGCTCGCGGCCGCGTTCCAAAAAAAATACACCCGGCAACGATGCCCAGGCGACTTGTATTGAGCAGGGAAGTGTGGGAGCACGCAGTGGAGTAAATAGGGGGCCAGCCATCAAGCCGAAGATCGGGACCTGCTTGATCAGGACCAGGAGCCCACTACAAATGCCTTCCGGCTCCTTTGGCGCTTCTTGGGGTCTCCCTGGGGGCTGCTGGGCGTATCTTGAGGCAGCGTTGGGCCCTCTGGGCGGCGCTCGCGTTCCCGGGCCGTCTTGGAACCCTTGGAGAGCCCCAGGAGGCGTTTGGGCGCCCAGCGGGCCTCGGGAGGGGGGTGCATGCGGCTGATCATGACTAGGGTGGTGCCCTTCGGAGACTTACAGAAACCCTACCGGACAGCACTTGGCATTCTACCGCGCGTTAGCGTGACAGGGGCAACGGTGGCGGATGTCGGTTTTTGGATATCATCCAGTCTGCTCCAGGGGTTCAGTGGTCCGCAATGGGGCAACCGCAGCGATGCGCGTTGAGCCAGTCGTCTGCGCCCAGTGCGCATCATCGATTGCTGGTTGTGGCGAAGTGGGCGATGCACCATGTCAACCATGCCGCATGTAGAATTCGGCAGGTTGGTGCGAGAAGTGCGTGTGCTTGGCGCTATGATGAGAAACGTTGTTGGCACCAGAGCTGAGGCTCCGGTCGCTGAGCAGAACCGTACTTGCTCTCCAATGTTGAGCGACCTGCACCTCTGAAGGATCATAGCCCGCTGTCATGCTCAGATCGCTGGTTCCATCGTTGTTTGAATGCTCCAGTGCTGAATCATTGAGGGCAGACGATCGTTGACGAACCAGCGCTTGAGCGAGGGCGTGATGAGACTGTGTGTGGAATCTTTCTGAGATCCAGAACTGATGTGTTCATTCAGCAGGGTAAAAGCTGATCCGTCGTGATGCAGCGTGGAGAATGCGGCTGTGGCAGTCTGTGTGTGGGTGTGTCGTTAAAATCAGTGCTGTGCCGTGCCCCGGGCCATTGCTGACCAACTCGACGCCAGAGTGTGGGGTCACCTTAGTCCGTGTGCGCGAGGTTTCTCTCTCTCTCTCTCTCTCTCCGCACACTTTCGGCGGTGGCCCACATCTGCTGCCAGTTGTCAGTTCGGGCGCGCAAGTCTGCGCCCAGCGAGTGTGAGTGTGGGGTGTGACAAGGTGGGCGGTCGTTGTCGGCCTCCTCCTTCTCCTCAGGTCTTCTTCCTCTCTGTCATGTCCCGTCTTTCCGTTTGCCTGTGCGTCCGTGTTCGGGTGTTGTTTTGTGTGATCCAGTGACCCAGTTGCCCACGATTCAGCATTGCGTCGATGTGCAGTGAGCTCGTCGTCCATTTCCAGCATGCCGCATGGAAGTAGTGTTCGGTGGGTCGCTATGATGAGAAACGTTGTTGGCACCAGAGCTGAGGCTCTGGTCGCTGAGCAGAATCGTACTTGTTCTCCAATGCTGAGCGACCTGCACGTCTGAAGGAACATAGGCTCCATTATGTCTGGCATGCAGATTGCATCTTTGATTGAATGATCCGGTGCCGAATCATCAAGGGCAGACGGTCGTTGACGAACCAGCGCTTCGGCGTGATGAGACTCCATGTGTTGTGTGTGAAATCTTTTTCACGGGTCGGCTGGTCCTTCGCTAGTGCCGCTGGGTGTCTAGCTGGGTGGCTGGCTCACTGCGTCAGTGTCGTTTCATCGGTTCACTCCCTACCAATGCCTTGTCAGGCCGTGCTGGGTCGGCGTTTCATTTTAGCCATCGGCTGGTCTGGAAGCTGTTCCAGTTTTTGTTGCGCTTCATTATCTAACACCGTCCTTCGGTGATTCAGTGGCCGCCAATTCGTGCCAGACTGCTTGCGCTTCAGTTTACTTCGAACTGAATAATATACTCGGTTTTCTGGCCGCTGCACGGTTCGTATGGACTGACTTACAGTTCTTCTTTCGTACCACCCATTGTGGCATTCCTCAGCGTGCGACGCTTTGCACATTGTGCTTTTGACGATGCTCGATCGCAATTCGCATTTCCATTTGCTGCCCGCGCTTGAGGACACCTGCGCCGCCGTCTTAGAAGTGTGGACCCTTTGTGAGATCCAGAAGAGACGTGCACGTGCAGTAGGGCAGAAGCTGATCCGTCGTGATGCAGCGTGGAGCAGGCGGCTGTGGCGGTGTGAGGCAGGCTGATGCTGAGGCAGGCTGAGGCTGAGGCTGAGGCTGATGCAGGCTGAGGCTGAGGCAGAGGAGGAGGAGGAGGAGGAGGAGGAGGAGGAGGAGGAGGAGGAGGAGGAGGAGAAGGAGGAGGAGGAGAAGGAGGAGGAGGAGGAGGAGGAGGAGAAGGACAAGGAGGAGGAGGAGGAGGAGGAGGAGGAGGCGTGAAAACCAGTGCTGTGCCGTGCGTCAGGCCATTGCCGACCGACTCGAGGCCGGAGTGCGGCCTCTCCGCGCACTTTTTCGGCGGTGGCCCACACCTGCTGCTAGTTGTCGGCTCGGGCGCGCAGGTGTGCGCCCAGCGCGTGGCAGTGCGTGTGAGTGTGGCACAGTGGGCGGTCGGCGTTGGCCTCCTCCTCCTCCTCCTCAGGTCTTCTTCCTCCCTGTAATGTTTTTTTTGTTTCGTTTGTCAGTGCGTCTGTGTTTGGGTATTGTTTTGCATGATCCGTTGATCCAGTTGCCTGCAATTCAGAAGCGCGTCGGTGCGCAATCAAATCGTCGTCCATTTCCAGGATGCCGCATGTAAGTAGTGTTCGGCGGGTCGGCACCAGGCCTGAGCATACTTTTCGCTATGCGGAGACACGTTGTTGGCACCAGAGCTGAGGCTCCGGTCTCTGAGCAGAACCGTACTTGCTCCTCAATGTTTATTGACCTGCTCGTCTGAAGGATGATAGCCTCCGTCATGTCTGGCACGCAGATTTCATCCTTGGTTGGCTGCTCCAGTGCCGAATCATTAAGGGCAGGCAATCTTTGACGAGCCAGCGCTTGAGCGAGGGCGTGATGAGACTGTGTGTGGAATCTCTCTGAGATCCAGAAGTGATGTGCACGTGCAGTAGGGTAAAAGTTGATCCTTCGTGATGCAGCGTGGAGAAGACGGCTGTGGCGGTGTGTGTGTGTGGGTGTGCCGTTAAAATCAGTGCTGTGCCGTGCCCCGGGCCATTGCTGACCAACTCGACGCCAGAGTGTGGGGTCACCTTAGTCCGTGTGCGCGAGGTTTCTCTCTCCGCACACTTTCGGCGGTGGCCCACATCTGCTGCCAGTTGTCAGTTCGGGCGCGCAAGTCTGCGCCCAGCGCGTGTGAGTGTGGGGTGTGACAAGGGGAGCTGTCGTCGGCGGCCGTCTTCCCGCTTGCCTGTGCGTCCGTGTTTGTGTGCTGTGTTGTGTGATCCAGTTATCTAATTGCCACAGTTAAGCACCGCGTCGACCGTCGTCCATTTTCAGCCTGCAGCATGTAACTAGTGTTCGGCGGGCCGACAGACCTGAACACAGTTTTTGCTGTGATGAGAAGCGTTGTTGGCACCAGAGCTGAGGCTCTGGTCGCTGAGCAGAACCGTACTTGCTCTCCAATGCTGATTGACCTGCTCGTCTGAAGGATCATAGGTTTCGTCATGTCTGGCATGCAGAATGCATCTGGAATTGAATGCTCCGGTGCCGAAGCATTGAGGGCAGACGATCGTTAGCCAGCGCTTGAGCGAGGGCGTGATGAGACTGTGTGTGTGTGTGTGTGGAATCTCTTTTCATTCTACTTTTCGTCCGTGTTTGGATATTGTTCTGTGTGATTCAGTGGCCTAGTTGCCCACACACATGTGCACCATCGATGCGCAATGAGCTGGTCGTCCATCTTCAGTATATAGTGTTCGGCGGGTCGGCACTAGATCTGGACATATCGAAGACGCCTACGGCGAATCACCGCCGCCCCCTGCCTTTGTGGAAGCGCCTATGTGGCCGAACGTTGAGGCCAGACCTGCCAAGCCATCGGACCATGTGTTCCCCGAATCGGTTTGGAAAACCTTCGGGGAACACGTGGGCGTCTTGATGGTCATCGTCGCTGTCTTGGAGGCCTCTTGGGCGATCTTTCGGCGATCTTTGGGGGCTCTTGGGCCGTCTCGGGCCGTCGGAAGGCCGAAAAAAGGGAAATGCCCAAATCCAGCAAAAACCTTGGGAAAATCAGTGATTTTGGCATCTTTTGGCCTTCCTGGAGGCCTCTTGGGGGCCTCTTGGGCCCTTTTGGGCCAGCTTCGAGCCAACTTCGGCCATCTTGGTGGGTTCCTGGCACGTCTGAAGCCGTCGGAAGCCGTTTGGGGGGCCTCTATGGGCCGACTTGGGGCCCGCTTGGAATGCTCCAGGGCCGTCTTGGAGGCCATCTTGGGCGTCTGGGAGGCCATCTTGGGCGTGTTGGAGGCCTCTTGGGCCCTCTTGGGGCCCTCTAGGGGCCATCTTGGAGGCCACTTGGGCCATCATGGGGCTCTCTTGGGGGCCTCTTGGGCGATCTTGGGGGCTTCTTGGGCCGTCTCGAGCCGTCGGAGAGCCGAAAAGGCGCAAATGCCAGAATCCTTCAAAAACCAAGGAAAAATCAATGATTTTGGCCTCTTCGGACTCTCCTGGAGGACCTCTTGGAGGCCTCTTGGGCCGTCTGGGAGGCCTCTGGGGGGCCTCTTGGGCCGTCTTGGGCCGTCTTGGACTCTCTTGGGCCGTTTTGGAGGCCGTCTTGGACCATCTCGGGCGGACTTGGAGGCCATCTTGGGCCATCTTCGCGATTTTTTGAGGATGTCCCGAGCGAAACGGCCGTTTTTCGGAGGATTTTTTTCCGGATTGAGGTCCTTTCGGCTTCCTCCCGGGACCCCGGCGGGACGGGCCCGAGCCCACTGGGGAGTTCTTTTGGAAAAAGAACCAAAACCAAAACCAAACAGCTCGTCCAGCACGCCGTGCACCCCTGCAAGCAGGGGGCGGCGGATCTAATGGTCTTGGGCCCATCCCGCCACCGTGCCTGGGTGGTGTGGGTCTGTGGCCTCTTGGGGATGTTCGTCGGGATCTCTCGAAGCCTGTCGGGGGCCTCCTGGAGGTAGTCCTGAAGCTTAGGGGGGCTGCTTGGGGCCTGTAAGGGCCTTTTCGGGGCCTCTTGGGTCCTCCTGGGCGCCTCTTGGGGCGGAAGGCTTAGATTTTTAGTTCGCGTTCTCCTCTTGGGCGCCTCTCGGGGCCCTCTAGAAGAAGCAAATGCCAAAAATCTTTAAAAACCAAAGGCAAATCATTGATTTTGGCCTCTTCGGGCCCTCCTGGAGGACGTCTTGGAGGACTCTTGGGCCGTCTTGGAGGCCTCTTGTGGGCCTCTTGGGCCGTCTTGGGCCATCTTGAGGCCATCTTGGGCCGTCTTGGGTGCTTCTTGGGGCCATCTTAGCCGTCTTGGAGGCCATCTTGGCTGCCTTGAAGGCATCTTGGAGGCCATCTTGGCCGTTTTGGAGGCCATCTTGGAGCCGTCTGGAGCAAGAGAAACCCTTGGCAACCGGCTCCGGGCAAGCCGGGCAATCTTTGGATGTGGCCGGTGGGACGGGCCGAAGCCCCAGGGGGAGTTCTTTGGAAAAAACCAAAACCAAAACCGAGAGGATCTAGCACGCCAGGCACACCTGCGATGAATCGACAGGGGGCGGCGGGTCACAGGCGTCCAGGGTGTTTGTTTGGACGTCACTGGACGTCACTGGAGGCCTCTCGGGGGCAGGCAGTTTTGAGGCCTCTCGGGGGCCGTTTTGGGGCCTCTTGGGGGCGTCTCGGGGGCACTTTGGGGGCCTCTTGGGGGCTCTTGAGGGCTTCTTGGGCCTCCTGGGGGCATCTTGGGACGGAAGGCTCGAATTGTCGGTTCGGGCTCCCAGTCTTGGGCCTGTCTCGGGGCTCTCTTGGGCCGTCTTAGGCGCCCCTTGGGCCGTCTTGGGGCCTTCTTGGGCCGTCTTGGGGACCTCTTGGGGGCCTTTTGGGCGGTTTTGGGGCGGTCTAGGGGGCTTCTTGGGCCGTCTTCAGCGCCGTGATGGCCGACAACTGTTGTATGCTAGACATGTGCGTTTCCCTCAGGGGGATGGGGCGACTTTCGCCTTCTGGGCCCTCTCGGGTACTTATGGAGGCCTCTTGGTGCGTCTTGGGCGCGTTTTCGGCCGACTGGAAGCCATCTTGGGCGTCGTGGAGCGCTCGCTCGGCGATTCGAAGCCCTCTTGGATCCTCTCGAGGGCCTCCTGAGCCACTCTTGGTTCGTCTTGGGGCCCTCTTGGCTCCGACAAAGTCACGCGGCAATTCTCCTGGGGGCGCACGCGCCACACCCCAGAAATTCTGGCAATCGAGGGTCCAGGTCCTTTAGATAATCTTCAGGATTGAGGACTGAGGCTTAGCCAATTGAGCAGTGCGCCTGATGACACTCGCACTCGTGCCCGAGGGTACGTCGGCGAATGTCTGCGCTTGGGTACCATTCAGGGCTCTCGAGAGACCCAGTAGTCTTAAGTCGGGCATCTCCCTCTACAGGGATTATATTCGAAAATAAGTTAAAATGGTCTGGGGACGATTTCTTTATGCTTTTTGGCGTATTCTTGGAGGTATTTTTAATTTTTCGCCCAAAATCCCCCTGTAGGGGGACAGGCCCGACCTAACAGTAGTCGAAAGTGAACCACCCGCAGCAAGGTCGCCTGCGCTCAGTGTGCGTGTTTGACTGGTGCTGGTGGCAAACTTGGTGGCCGCCCATGTCCACGATGCCGCATGCAGTATTCGATAGCCTGGCAGCAGGCCTGGGATATCTTGAGGCTGTGAGGAGAGAGCTTGCTGGCACCAGAGCCGAGGCTCCAGGCGCTGAGCAGAACCGTAAAATTCTCACCAGTTCTCCAGTGGTGGGCGATTTGCAAGCCTTTCGGGTCATAGCCTCCTGGCTTGGTGGCGCGCAGATTTCATCCTTGGCTCGATTCTCCAGAGCCGAATCGCTGAAGGCAGACGGTTGTTGACAAGCTAGCGCTTGGGCGAGGGAGTGATGAGACTGCGTGTGGAATCTCTCTGAGATCCAGAAGTGATGTGCACGTGCAGTAGGGTAAAAGCTGATCCTTCGTGCTGCAGCGCGGAGCAGGCGGCTGTGGCAGTGCGGAGGGGGGTCGTTGAACCAGCGCTTGGGCGAGGGAGTGATGAGACTGCGTGTGGAATCTCTCTGAGATCCAGTGATGTGCACGTGCAGTAGGGTAAAAGCTGATCCTTCGTGCTGCAGCGCGGAGCAGGCGGCTGCGGTAGTGCGGAGGGGGGTCGTTGAACCAGCGCTTGGGCGAGGGAGTGATGAGACTGCGTGTGGAATCTCTCTGAGATCCAGAAGTGATGTGCACGTGCAGTAGGGTAAAAGCTGATCCTTCGTGCTGCAGCGCGGAGCAGGCGGCTGTGGTGGTGCGGAGGGGGGTCGTTGAACCAGCGCTTGGGCGAGGGAGTGGTGAGACTGCGTGTGGAATCTCTCTGAGATCCAGAAGTGATGTGCACGTGCAGTAGGGTAAAAGCCGATCCCTCGTGCTGCAGCGCGGAGCAGGCGGCTGTGGCAGTGCGGAGGGGGGTCGTTGAACCAGCGCTTGGGCGAGGGAGTGATGAGACTGCGTGTGGAATCTCTCTGAGATCCAGAAGCGATGTGCACGTGCAGTAGGGTAAAAGCTGGTCCTTCGTGCGGCAGCGCGGAGCAGGCGGCTGTGGTGGTGCGGAGGGGGGTCGTTGACAAACTAGCGCTTTGGGCGAGGGAGTGATGAGACTGCGTGTGGAATCTCTCTGAGATCCAGAAGTGATGTGCACGTGCAGTAGGGTAAAAGCTGATCCTTCGTGCTGCAGGGCCCGGGGCAGGAGCAGGGAGCCCAGCTGCGGCATAGGGGGCCGGGGGGGGTGTCGCTGAAATGAAGTCTTCTGTTGCGTCGGGCCTGTCCCTCCACAGGAGGAATAGTCAGAACTGGTCAAAAAATACTCTGGGGACCATTTGTTGAGTATTCATTTGATCCTTTTTGATTATTTTGTTGGTTCTGTTTTCTTTTTCGTCCAAAATCCTTCTGTAAGGGGACAGGCCCGACCTGAGGCTGGCGGGTGTCGCTGAAATCGAAGCTTCTGCTGTGCCGTGCCTCGGGCCAGTGCTGACCAACTCGACGCCAGAGTTCGGGGTCAGCTCAGTGCGCTTGCGTGATGCTCTTCTCTCATCCTCTCGCTCTCTCTATCTCCGCACTCTCTCGGCGGTGACTAGCACGTGCCACGCTTTGTCTGTTCGGGCACGCATATCTGCTCCCACCGCGCGTCAGTGTGGGCAGTGACAGAGTGTGGATGGTCGTCGACGCTGCCAAAGCCGCCGTGGTCGTCATCCTCCTCCCAGTATTTCTCCTCCTGATGATGATGATGATGATGATGATGATGATGATGATGATGATGATGATGATGATGATCACTAATGATGAGGATGATGATGATGATGATGATGCTGATGATGATGATGATGCTGATGATGATGATGATGATGATGATGCGATGATGATGATGATGATGATGATGATGATGATGATGATGATGATGATGAGATGATGATGATGATGATGATGATGATGATGATGATGATGATGATGATGATGATGATGATGATGATGATGATGATGATGATGATGATGATGATGATGATGATGATGATGATGATGGATGATGATGAGGAGGAGGAGGGAGAGGAGGAGGGAGGAGGAGGAGGAGGAGGAGGAGGAGGAGGAGGAGGAGGAGGAGGAGAGGAGGAGGAGGAGGAGGAGGAGGAGGAGGAGGAGGAGGAGGAGGAGGAGGAGGAGAAGAAGGAGCATCTTGGCGAGCCCAGGGGCTTTTTTGAGCGTCCTGGGTGCATCGGAGATCCTCTTGAGGCCTCTTGGGGGCCTCTTGGGAGCTTCTTGGAGGCCTCTTGGGCGTCTCTTGGGGCTGTCGGGGTGCCTCTTGGGGCCCTCGTGGGGCGCTCTTGGGAGCTTTAGGGGCACTTTTGGAGGTCGATCAAAAAAGAGGGATTCCCTAATTCGCGCCCCCGCTTGGGAGCCCCACAAGTCGCCTCTTTGGGCGCTTTTTGGGCTCTCTTGGAGCGCTCTTGGGCGCTCTTGGGGCCGTCCTGGGGCTCTCTTGGGTCTCTCCTGGGCTCCTTTTGGGTCATCTTGGAGCCATCTTGAGGCCTCGGATGGCCACCAGGAGCGAAAAGGCGAGAAATCAACACACATTCATATTCCCTAGGTTTAGGAAGGAATTTGGCCTCTTCGGGGCCTCCTTGGGGAGGTCTTTGGCCACTTGGAGCCGTCTTAGAGTGGTTTTGGGGCCTCTTGGAGTGTCTCGGAAGCCATCTTGAGGCGTCTTGTGATATCTTGAGCCATCTTGGAGCTCATCTTGGGCTCTCCGAGGAGCTCTTGGAGCCATCTTGGGCCATCTTGGACGCTCCAACCCCTCGGGGGGACCCCCTCTAGGCCCAGGGGAGGGGGTAGGGGGAGGGGTCAAGCTACCCACCCGCCCGCAAGCCGTCTAGCTCACTCCCACCCGCCCTCCCAAGTAACAACCGAGCCTGAGCATGTTCAGCGGTTATTGGATGGACAGCTACTGGGAACCAACGCCGACCCCAGACGCGCGACGCTTGGGCGAGGTGCGCTACGCGTGCCAGGTACCCCTGGGGCCCGAGCGTGCCAGGCACGCCTGGTGCGCCAGATGTGCCACGTGCTCCGAGTGCGCCAGGTGTGCCGCAGACTCCAGCCGCGCCAGGTGCGCCACGTTCAGGGCACGTGCAGAGTGCGTCAGGTGCGCCTGCGCACGTGACAGAACGCATCGGGAAACATGTCGAATACCAATGCCCATTATCGTGTCTGGTGGGCCTGCGCACAGCAGGCCACGCGCCCCCCCCCCCGCCGTCTCTGTGAAAAACCACTTGACAGTGATCGCGGGGTTGCCGCGCATGATCCAGATTTAGCCGCGAGGTGCATTTTGTATTTTTGTTTTGTCAGGGATGGTAGTTCTGCGCGCAGCAGGGAATATGCTGACGCTCCCGCCGTCCCTGTCAAAAACAATACAAAGTGCTCGTGGGCCTCACGAACATGACTCAAGACTTTGCCCCGAAGTGTACTTTGTATTGTTTTTGACAGGGATGGTGTGGGGGGGCCGCATCGGGTTGACCGCGCATGCTCCAAATGTGGAGACAGATTGCGTTTTGTATTGTTTTTTGACACCGCATGGGGTCGGCATGGTACCGGGTTGGCTGCCGGCCGGGTGGGGGAGGGGGTGTATATTAATGGGGGACATAGTTAAACCCCTCCCTGGAAGGGAAGGGGGGCAGATGGAAGACAAAACACCCTAGACCACCGACGCCCTCAAGGGCTGGTGGGATTCTGACTGTTTTCAGGGAGCCGGCCTTGGGTGCAGGGTTGGTACTTCTCCTGCGGACCACTGAGGCCCCGCTTACGCCGATCGTTGAGCGGGGCCAGGACAGGAGTACATCGCTCCAAAGCGCTCCGGAGCGCTTTCAGAGATGTCCACAGAGCGCTTCGGAGCGGCCGCGGCTTCTGATGCCAGATCGCAGACATCCCCGACCTCCTGGCCCGACCTCGCCATGGCTTGGTATTGTCTTGGATCGCTGTGGCTTCCCGCCCCAGTGGCTTTCTGTATCGCCCGTGGCCGCTGTTGCGTGGTGGGCCGCTATGGCTCTTCCTGGACGGCCATGCTTTCCTGCTTCCCTGGTCCTGCGTGCCTCCTGGCCGCTGATGCATCGGCCGTTGTGCTCATCTGCTGTAATTGTGGAGCCTGCCCTTGGTGGCGCGGTTTCTTGACTCGGACCCCTGTGGACCGCTTTGGCTTATCATCGCCTCTGGCCCCGTACTTCTTCCATGGTCGTTGCTGATGGTCCTGCCTGGACATGTTTTCCCACCTCACTGGCTCTGTGCATCGCCCGTGGCCATAACTGTGTGGATGTCCACAGCCGCGCTGTATGGAGCGGGCTGCGGGTGCTGCACGCGTTTTTTTTTTTTTTTTTTTTTTTTTTTTTTTTTTTTTTTTTTTTTTTTTTTTTTTTTTTTTTTTTTTTTTTTTTTTTTTTTTTTTTTTTTTTTTTTTTTTTTTTTTTTTTTTTTTTTTTTTTTTTTTTTTTTTTTTTTTTTTGTTTTTTTGTTGTTATATATATATTTTTGGTTATATGTGTAAATTAATATATATATAGATATTTTTTTTTTTAAAAAAAAAAACAGATTTTCGATTATTTTTAATATTTTTGTATTGGCTGTTTGGATCGCTATGGCTTGGACCCCTGTGCCTTGGACGGCTGTGGCTTGCCACCCCAACGTCCCCGAGTGCCGCACGTGCTCTTCTGGCTGCTCGGACTCTTCTGGCTTGGCCGTGGGCCTGGCTGCACATACGAAAGGGCTCACACATGGGTTCTACACACACGTCGGATTCCGTGGACGGAGGGTTCGACACTTGCTGCGTGAGTCGACTGCTGGGGTTCAACGAGCTGGCCTCATCGAGCACCCGCAGCGATGCGCGCTGAGCCAGTCGTCTGCACCGCGCGCGTGACTGCATGTTTTTGGCTCGCGTGCATTTTGTTGGGACGGAGTCCAGGCCTCGCCTGGGCTTGTCGTCCTCCTCCTCCTCCTCTTTCCTGTCCTGTCGTTGGTTCAGCTCGGCTCTCTTCACGACGGCGGCCTCGGCCTCGACTGCGAGGGCGACGGCGACGGCGACGGCGCCGGCGACGTCGACGACGACAGCCCGATGCGCCGCAGCCCCCGCGGGCTTTGCTGTGGGACCACGCCCCGCTGTGGTGCGGCCGGTGCGCCGACGAGGTGGTGTCGGAGTCGAGGACCGCCCCTCCCCCGCCGGAGGTGTCGTCGTCGTCGTCCTTGGTCCTTCGCCTTTCGCCGTCCTCCTCCTCCTCCTCATGCTGCTCCTCCTCCTCCTCCTCCTCCTCCCTCCCTCCCTCCCTCCCTCCCTCCCTCCCTCCATCACCCCCTCCCTCCTTCCTCCTCCTCCTCCTCCTCTCCTCCTCCTCCCTCCTCCTCCTCCTCCTCCTCCTCCCTCCTCCTCCTCCTCCTCCTCTCCCTCCTCCTCCCTCTGTCCCTCCCTCCTCCCCCTCCCCTCCCTCCCTCACTCCCTCCATCACCCCCTCCCTCCCTCCCAGTGCCTCCTCCTCCCTGCCTTCCCTCCCCGCCCTCCGTCCCTCCCCCGCCGAAGGTGTCGTCGTCGTCGTCGTCGTCGTCGTCGTCGTCGTCGAGGTTTGAGGCTTGAGGCGGGAGAGGAAGGGGAGGAGGAGGGACGGGGCAGAGGAGAAGGAGGAGGAGGAGAAGGAGGAGAAGGAGGAGAAGGAGGAGGAGGATGATGATGATGATGATGATGATGAGGAGGAGGAGGAGGAGGAGCGCTCGACAGAAGGCGCGCCTCTTGGGGCCCTCGCGAGGCTTTTTGTTCGGTCGCCTCGGGAGCATCCAGGGCCCTCTCGGTCCGTCACGGGGCCCTCTTCTTTGGTAGCTTCTTGGGCGTCGTGGTCGTGGTGCCATCAGTCTGGTTGTAAGCACTGCGCGTCACCAACACGAAAAGCCTCACAGTTTACACGTTTTGCATTTCTTCTGTCTCTCTCTCTCTCGCGTGCTCTTTCAGCCAGAGCAGAACGCGACGGGCGTGTTGCTGTCTACCTCGCTATGATGCGTTCAGCGATTGTTCTGAGCGAGGAACGCGTGATAGCGAGGGAACGGAGGCCTCGGGTGCTCCCTGTCTGGCAGCCGACGCCGCCCGCCACTTGGCGGCGAGCCCGGCGTGCTGGCGCTCGTCGTCTTGTGGCGCCGCGCGCTCCTGGAGTCTAGGAGAACATGGCTCCACAACACGACGGACTCCCCCCAGAATTCCAGGGGAACAAGAAATGCCGTCCGGCGGAGCCCTCGTCGCCGCGGCCGAATCATTCTCGACATTCTGGGGAGCACGTGGAACTTTCCCGCAACCTCCTCGGAACTTCACGAAGAATGACCCCATCGTGGCCCTTCGTCACGAGCCCACATCACCATCCTTGACGCCGTGCGTCCGCGATCCCCTCCGCCCGCGGCTGGGGCCTGCCATTGGCATCCTGTGGCGCCGGGGCCGGGCGCCCCGCTTGGGCGCTGAGCCTTGGGGGCATCGCCGCACTGGGAGTGCTGAGCGAAGACACGATGCCCTTCTGCCGCTTCTCCTCGCCCGCCCCTGGTCGCTCCCTCCTCCTCGCTCCCCCTGCCTCGTCCCACCCTCTCGTCGTCGTTGTAGTCGTTCGTCTCCTCCGCCCCTCTTCGCGCAGATGGTCCCCCGTGTGCTCTTGGGGGCCATCTTGGCATGGCTGGTCTGCTGCTGCCTCCTCCGTCGTCCAGGGCATCGTGATCGGTCTCGATTGGTTGCGAATGGAGCAGGTCTTGTTCCGCCTCCAACGCCTTCGCCTCTTGTGGCCCGTTCAGCCGCGGCTGCCTTCTGCTCTGCGCGGGCTTCTCCGACCGACTTCTCGTTGCCCCCCACGCTGGCGGCCCCCTGCCTTGGTTGCAACTCCTAGGAGGTTCATTCAACATCGTCGCTGGTATATCCGAGGGCGAACTCCTGCCAAATCAGGCGTCACCCCGTTCATTCCCGCTTACTCACCCGCAATCCGGTTGAGTCCTGGGCGTAATCCGCTTTCATGGCCCGTATAGTCGGACTCATTGGCCTTTGGTCGTTCTTACGAAGACTTCTCAGAGAAGTTGACTCCTGACCCCGAGGACGCTTCACCCGAGCTCCATCATCCTCGAGGACCAGAAGAACCTGCCGCGGCTGTCGAAGGTGCCGCTGGGCAGAGGCGGCGAATCTGGCTGCGGGACCCCGCGGAGCGAGGATTCGGAGCGCATGTCCTCGCCGAGCGGCACGGACCAGCCGGGGACGCCGCGCATCACTCGCAGGCCTGAACCGCGGTTGGGGGGGGGGGGGTCAGGTCAGGTCAGGTCAGCGGCAACGATCGTCGGAGGAGGGCCTGTCGAGAAAACGGCGGCCATCCCTGCCGCTTTTTGTTGTTAGTTTGTCATTGTTTTTGTATTTTTCGGGCCTTCTGGAGGCTTCTCGTCGCCATGGCCGGATCCGCATCAGAACGCTTGCCAGGATGGACCTTGGGAGGGGTCTGGGGACCGATTTTGAGCGGATGTGAGACCTCCTCCGAGATAGGGGGGATATAGGTTTGAGTGTTTCGAGGTTCGAGTGTTTCGGGCGTTGTCGTGGGTTCTCGGCGGCTTTCCAGCCTCGGGATGCCTTCCGGCGGCTGCGCTTCGCCGAGAGCGTTCCATGGGTGCCGGAATCGTCCAGAGGCCGCCAGAGGCTCGAGTTATGACTCGAAACCTTCTCCTCTCAGGGGCAATGATGAGGGGAATGAATTGGCTCCAGGGGGAGCGCATCGATCCCCCATTGCCCGTTCATCCCCGATAGGGGCCCGATAGCGGGGACTTTTTCGCCGATGTATCGCTGACGACTGCCGATTCCAGTTCGATGATTCCGACCATGAGTTGGTCCCCCCCTGTCGTTCCCCCCCCGGGGCGCGCAGCGACCAGGCGTCGGGCGTGAGATCGTACGTGGAAAGAAGCACGGCAGCAGAACGAATCGAGAGCAATCGCCCGCTCGAGATCGACTCAGCTACTCATCTGGGAGGAGGGGGCCATCCGTACCGACGCGGGCCCTAGGGTTGAGACGGGCCTGTCCCTCTACAGGGGGAGTTTTAAAAATAGTTAAAAAATAGTATGGGGACTATGTTTTGAGTATCTTTTGACCATTTGGGGGTATTGTTTGAGTATGGTTCATTTTCCGTCGAAAACCCCCCTGTGGGGGGACACGCCCGACTTAACCCTAGGGTGGGGGGGAGGGGGAGCAGGAGCAGGAGGGGGAAGGAGGTCGTGCCGACTCTGCTCGCTCGCTGTCCCTGCCGGTCCCGGCCCAGTTCTCCCCGCCGCCAGCCGCAGAAGCGCCGCACCGTGGATGCCCCGACCTCCGCTCCTCCTGCAGCGCTCGTGCGCCCCCACGGTCGCCAGCGGAGGCTCGTCTCCAATCACCCCTCCCTTTGCAGGCTGGTGCAAAGCTCGGCTCCGGGTTGAGGCTCGATGCCACTCGGCAGAGGGGCACGGAGACAGCAAACGCACCACTCTCCTTTGCGAGACAGACACGGGGAAGGCTTGTGCTTGAGGTGAGAGCATGAGGAGGAGGTTTTTGTTGGGGACGGGCCTGAAGCCAGATCACCTCCACGTTCAGCCGAAATCGGAAGCCTCCGAGTCTGACTCGAAACCGCAGTTCGAGGCTCGGAGGGAGGCGGCGCCTAGGTCCTTGACCCAGGGTAAATCCGACTCAGCAAGGCCGAACGAATCCAAAACCTGCTCTCGCGGGGCGAAGCCCACCGCGGAGCCGACAGTTGCGGGACCTGAAACTCCCTGGGGGGCCTGGCCATCCTCTTCCAGCGACTGAGCCAAGACCCTCCGCTCGGCGAGGCTAAGGCTCACGTGAGCCCCCAGAGTTAAATTCTTCAGGTCCTTCTTGTACGAGGGAAACTTGCCCTGCCGAATCCTTCTCAGCTGGTCATTAATTCCGCCCGTCGTCGATTTGGGCCTGCACAGGCCTTTAGCTCCTACATTGGGAGCCCCAGAGAAAAACGATCCACACCGACAACAAAACTGGATCCTACCCCTGGGGTTTCCAGGAGGTTCCAAGACAGGGCTGGCCAAAAACGCATGACCGTTGGCCCGAAAAACTTGCCGAGAGAATGACCGCCACTCCTCCCCCAAGTCAGAAGAACCTCCCACCTCCCTTTGATCGTCGGCCAGGGCCTGGCCGTGGGCATCATCGTCTTGTGAGTGCTGCCACTGGCCATCGCTGCCTGTCGACCTGGGCACAAGGCCCGTTGAGTCACGGGGCCCATTGGACATCAGCACCTCGACCGATCCAGCCCACCTGCAGGCCTCGCGGGCGAGGCACCTTAGGCCTCTGTACAGGCTGGCCTCATCGTCGCTGACCCCGTGACACTCAGCTCCTAGTTTAGCAAACTTATCTGCGTGCCCATTGGCCCGTCTTTCCCAAACACTGCTTCTGCCAGCCTCGACGTCGGCCGCAGTGGCGTGGCCGAGCGTCTTGTAACACTCGAAATCGCTGAGAGTAAACGAACTCCACACGGGGCCCCACAGATGACCACGGGGGGCTCCGGGGCCCTCCGCGAACCCAGGGCCCCGAGCCAGCGAATCCAGAGTGCTCTGGCAATCTATATAGCATTGAAAAGGGGGAAGACCTACTTGCGTAAGCATATCTAAAGGCTGCCGCCTCTGCCGCCGACCCCAAAGGAGGTTTAGGAGGATTATGGGTAGCAGGTGTACCGGCCGGTGCATCATCGGTCGGAGGGATGGCAGGGTGAGGATGACGATCATGAAGGGGAGCAGGAGCAGGAGGAGGAGCAGGAGGAGGAGGAGGACGACGACGACGACCATGTCGGGGCGTCGACAGACCCTCGGGAAGAGGGGGCGATGCGCGCGACGGGGTGTGGCCCGGGAGGGGGGCTGTTAGAAATATTGCACAAACTTTACTAGACAGCACTTGGCATACTAGCACGCCTCAATGTTCCATGAATCGGAAGGCCTGGGGTATGGGGGTTGGCCTTTGTTCATTGCAACTTCGTGGCACGTTCCTCAAGCAAGCCACAGAATTTCTGGAGCGATGTCCCCCCCCTGGTGTTTCCGGCGGGGGGGTGGGGGGGAGTGGTGACAACATCTCACACGCTAATGATTCCAAGGGGTTGGCGGATTCCTACTAGAGTCGGGACCTCGTTCTGAAACCGCCGCGCCGTGCGCCTATCCGCTCCTTTCTTCCTCGTCGTCCCGGGATGCCTTTCCCCGGTGGCCCCCGGTGCCCCTCCGAAACCCGACTTGGTCCGAAACTTTCCAAGGGACAGGTTTTCAGTTCATCCCTGGTTCGCTGACGCGTAGGGATGACTACCCCACTCCTCCGTCCCTGGCTAATAGACTTTTCAGGCTGTTGGCTAAGCCAAAGCCAAGCCAAATTCTGATCCGGCCGGCTTGGCAGGCCCGGCCCGGCAGCCCCTCGGATCAAACATCCAGTCAGCCTTCGGGATCAAACAGCGAATTGGCTAGCCCGAGACATCCTCGCAATTTTATTCACGCGGGCTCCCACCGCCCGAGACATCCCCGCAACTCCAGTTGGCTAGCCCGAGACATCCTCGCAATTTTCGTCAAGCGGGTTCCCGCCGCCCGAGACATCCCCGCAACTCTTCACATCGAGGCCGCCGCCGCCCGAGACATCTTCGCAACTAGCTCTACTCGTGCGGGCTCGACGGCGACGACGACGACGACGACGACGGTAACGACGATAAGGACGATAGACGTCTCTTCTATCCGCCCCCAGACCTCCGATCGTCATGACCTTTCTCGCGGCGGGGGCCTGCCCTCGGGGCTCTTGACTCCTCTTTCCTTGGGACCGGCCTCTCGCCCCGGGTTAGCTTTTCAGGGCCCCCTGGCCCGAAAGCGGCCCCCGCGGGACGACGTGGCAATTAGCCCACTGAGGGCAAAACAATTTCATTCATTGCGCCTTCGGTTTGCATTCAGTGAGCTCCTTGCTTTCAGGGCAAAGAGAAAGAAAACAACGCCCATCGTGAGTTTTGTTGCGGCGCCTGGAGGTGTGGGTCTCCGCCCCCTTGGGGGCTTGCCGTTCGGCCTGCCGCAGAGAAGCGAGGTCCGTGGCCCCGTGCTGACCGATGCCCGCCCCGCTCCGCCCCGCTCCTCCTCCCCCTCACTCGTGCTCCCGCTCTCGCCTCCTCCTCTCCTCCTCCCCTCCTCCCCTCGTCCCTCCTCCTTCCTAGGCCCCTTTCCTCCTCCTCCTGCTCCCCTCCCTCCGCATCCCTCCCTCCCTGTCATCCTCTTCCCTCCTGAGCTAGCGCAAGGGACTGTACACTGTCGCGGTGCTTCTCTTTCTCTTTCCTCCCGCTCGTCCCTCTCCTCCATTCTTCCTTCCTGTCCATAGCCATTTCGGCTCAAGCGAGCCGCGTTTCGGGAGGCCCTCGCACTCCTGCCCCTCCTCATTCCTCCTCCCCTCTGCCCCGCCGACTGCGGAGGACTTAGGGCTTTCAGATAGAGTTTCGAACTTCGGGCCTCGAGGATTTGGGTTCGAAGCTTTTTAGGCTCTCGGGGGCCCTCCTCGTCGCCGCGGCTGGACGCAGCTCGGAAAACTGGTACGTTCGGACCCCGGGAGGGGTCCAGGGGCCTGTTTTGAACGGATTTTGGCCGAGGGGGGGTGTGGATATCGTGGCCGAGGCCATGAAATCTCCCGGACATCGTGGCCTCCTCTTGTCTCAAGGCGTCCCCTGGCCCCTCCTCCATCGGCCAAGCACGTGCCTCCGGCCATTATTTGCTAACCCCGCGTTTGGACGCCTACGAGTGGAAAAGAAGGGAAACCCCCAGATCCTCACGACCCGGAGGTTTTCGTCCGTCTTTCAGCCCCCGGGGGCCTTCGACGGGCCCCGCGACCGTCAAAAGACGACTCAGGATGAAAAATCGGAGGGTGTCTGGACCTCCGGGTCCCGCGGAAGGTCTCCGGACCTCCGGGTGCCGACGTCCACGACGTCGGATCTCTGGGATGCTCCGTCGACGGCCGGTCGACAACGCTGCGTACGGGTACGCGCGCGTGTGTGCATGACCGTTGATTTGATCGATCCCGATCCCGTCGGCGGAGGACGTGCCTCCCATCGGGGGCCCGTCTGGATGACGACGGTGGGACACGGTCAAAACGCACAACAAGGACGAGGGGTGTTCCAAGGGTATTCTTGCATCCTTAGGTGGTTGCCTTAATTGTTGCCTTAATTGGTGACGCTTGCCCAAGAACAAAGCTTAGAGGCCTGGGGGTGTCGGGGCCAGGTGGGGGCCAGGTGGGGGGC
The DNA here is from genome assembly GCA_963575745.1 of Prorocentrum cordatum. NCBI lineage: Eukaryota > Dinophyceae > Prorocentrales > Prorocentraceae > Prorocentrum > Prorocentrum cordatum. The sequence goes on along the minus strand of CAUYUJ010020134.1, from coordinate 91,794 downwards.
GTTGGTCGTTTTTGGGCGAGAAATCGTGGGGTCGGGGGTCCCAAGAACAGAGCCCAGAGGCCTGGGGGTGTCGGGGCCAGGTGGGGGCCAAGTGGGGGGCGTTGGTCGTTTTTGGGCGAGAAATCGCGGGGTCGGGGGGTCTCAAGAACAGAGCCCAGAGGCTTGGGGGTGTCGGGGCCAGGTGGGGGCCAGGTGGGGGGCGTTGTGTTTTTGGGCGAGAAATCGTGGGGTCGGGGGTCCCAAGAACACAGCCCAGAGGCCTGGGGGGGTCGGGGTCTCAAGAACAGAGCCCAGAGGCTTGGGGAACTCGGGGCCAGGTGGGGGGCCAGGTGGTGGGCGTTGGTCGTTTTTGGGCGAGAAATCGTGGGGTCGGGGGTCCCAAGAACAGAGCCCAGAGGCCTGGGGGGTTCGGGGCCAGGTGGAGGCCAGATGGGGGGCGTTGGTCGTTTTTGGGCGAGAAATCGTGGGGTCGGGGGCCCAAGAACAGAGCCCAGAGGCCTGGGGGTGTCGGGGCCAGGTGGAGGCCAGGTGGGGGGCGTTGGTCGTTTTTGGGCGAGAAATCGTGGGGTCGGGGGTCCCAAGAACAGAGCCCAGAGGCGTGGGGGTGTCGGGGCCAGGTGGGGGCCAGGTGGCAAGCGTTGGTTGATTTTGGGCGAGAAATCGTGGGGTCGGGGGTCCCAAGAACAGAGCCCAGAGGCCTGAGGGTGTTGGGGCCAGGTGGGGGCCAGGTGGGGGGCGTTGGTCGTTTTGGGGTGAGAAATCGTAGGGTCGGGGGTCCCAAGAACAGAGCCCAGAGGCGTGGGGGTGTCGTGGCCAGGTGGGGGCCAGGTGGGGGGCGTTGGTCGTTTTTGGGCGAGAAATCGTGGGGTCGGGGGTCCCAAGAACAGAGCCCAGAGGCCTGGGGGGTGGTCGGGGCCAGGTGGGGCCGAGGTGAGGGCGTTGGTCGTTTTTGGGCGGGAAATCGCGGGGGTCAGGGGGTCCCAAGAACAGAGCCAGAGGCCTGGAGGTGTCGGGGCCAGATGGGGGCCAGTGGGGGGCGTTGGTTGTTTTTGGGGGAGAATCATGGGGTCGGGGGGTCCCAAGAACAGAGCCCAGAGGCCTGGGGGTGTCGGGGCCAGGTGGGGGCCAGGTGGGGGGCGTTGGTCGTTTTTTTGGGCGAGAAATCGTGGGGTCGGGGGTCCCAAGAACAGAGCCCAGAGGCCTGGGGGTGTCGGGCCCAGGTGGGGGCCAGGTGGGGGGCGTTGGTCGTTTTTGGGCGAGAAATCGCGGGGTCGGGGGGTCCCAAGAACAGAGCCCAGAGGCCTGAGAGTGTCGGGGCCAGTGGGGGCCAGGTGGGGGGGGGGAGGGGGGCGTTGGTCGTTTTTGGGCGAGAAATCGTGGGGTCGGGGGTCCCAAGAACAGAGCCCAGAGGCCTCGCGGGTGTCGGGGCCAGGTGGGAGCCAGGTGGGGGGCGTTGGTCGTTTTTGGGCGAGAATTCGTGGGGTCGGGGGTCCCAAGAACAGAGCCCAGAGGCCTGGAAGTGTCGGGGCCAGGTGTGGGAGGGGAGGGGGGGGGGGGGGCGTTTGTCGTTTTTGGGCGAGAAATCGTGGGGTCGGGGGTCCCAAGAACAGAGCCCAGAGGCCTGGGGGTGTCGGGGCCAGGTGGGGGCCAGGTGGAGGGCGTTGGTCGTTTTTGGGCGAGAAATCGTGGGGTCGGGGGTCGCAAGAACAGAGCCCAGAGGCCTGGGGGGTGTCGGGGCCAGGTGGGAGCCAGGTGAGGGGCGTTGGTCGTTTTTGGGCGAGAATTCGTGGGGTGGGGGGTCCCAAGAATAGAGCCCAGAGGCCTGGGGGTGTCGGGGCCAGGTGGGGGCCAGGTGGGGGGCGTTGGTCGTTTTTGGGCGAGAAATCGCGGGGTGGGGGGGTCCCAAGAACAGAGCCCAGAGGCCTGGGGGTGTCGGGGCCAGGTGGGGGCGAGGTGGGGGGCGTTTTTTTGGGCGTTTGGGAGAGAAAAATCGGGTGGGGTCGGGGTACTCAAGAACAGAGCCCAGAGGCAGCCTGGGGGTTGTTCCGGGGCCAGGTGGGGCGAGGTTGTGGGGGCGTTCCCGTCGTTGAGTCGTTTTTGGGTTAGAAATAATAATGGTCGGGGGGGGGTTCGTGTCCTCTAAGAACAGAGCCCAGAGGCCTGGGGGTGTCGGGGCCAGGTGGGGGCCAGGTTGGGGGCGTTGGTCGTTTTTGGGCGAGAAATCGTGGGGTCGGGGGTCCGAAGAACAGAGCCCAGAGGCTTAGGGGTGTCGGGGCCAGGTGAGGGCCAGGTGGGGGGCGTTGGTCGTTTTTGGGAGAGAGGTCGTGGGGTCGGGGGTCCCAAGAACAAAGCCCAGAGGCCTGGGGGTGTCGGGGCCAGGTGGGGGCCAGGTGGGGGGCGTTGGTCGTTTTTGGGCGAGAAATCGTGGGGTCGGGGGTCCCAAGAACAGAGCCCAGAGGCCTGGGGGTGTCGGGGCCAGGTGGGGGCCAAGTGGGGGGCGTTGGTCGTTTTTGGGCGAGAAATCGCGGGGTCGGGGGGTCTCAAGAACAGAGCCCAGAGGCTTGGGGGTGTCGGGGCCAGGTGGGGGCCAGGTGGGGGGCGTTGTGTTTTTGGGCGAGAAATCGTGGGGTCGGGGGTCCCAAGAACACAGCCCAGAGGCCTGGGGGGGTCGGGGTCTCAAGAACAGAGCCCAGAGGCTTGGGGAACTCGGGGCCAGGTGGGGGGCCAGGTGGTGGGCGTTGGTCGTTTTTGGGCGAGAAATCGTGGGGTCGGGGGTCCCAAGAACAGAGCCCAGAGGCCTGGGGGGTTCGGGGCCAGGTGGAGGCCAGATGGGGGGCGTTGGCCGTTTTTGGGCGAGAAATGGTGGGGTCGGGGGACAAAGAAAAGAGCGCAGAGGCCTGGGGGTGTCGGGGCCAGGTGGAGGCCAGGTGGGGGGCGTTGGTCGTTTTTGGGCGAGAAATCGTGGGGTCGGGGGTCCCCAAAGAACAGAGCCAGAGGCGTGGGGGGCTGTGTCGGGGGCCAGGTGGGGCCAGGTCGGGCAAGCGTTGGGTTGATTTGGGGGCGAGAAATCGTGGGGTTCGGGGGGGTCCCAAGACAGAGCCAGAGGCCGGAGGTTTGGGCCAGGTTGGGGGCCAGGTGGGGGGCGTTGGTCGTTTTGGGCGAGAAATCGTGGGGTCGGGGGTCCCAAGAACAGAGCCCAGAGGCCTGAGGGTGTCGGGGCCAGGTGGGGGCCAGGTGGGGGGCGTTGGTCGTTTTGGGCGAGAAACGTGGGGTCGGGGGCCCCAAGAACAGAGCCAGAGGTGGGGGTGTCGGGGCCCAGGTGGGGGCCAGGTGGGGGGCGTTGGTCGTTTTTGGGCGAGAAATCGTGGGGCCGGGGGTCTCAAGAACAGAGCCCAGAGGCCTGGGGGTGTCGGGGCCAGGTGGGGGCGAGGTGGGGGGCGTTGGGCGTTTTTGGGCGAGAAATCGTGGGGTCGGGGGCCCCAAGAACAGAGCCCAGAGGCCTGGGGGTGTCGGGGCCAGGTGGGGGCCAGGTGGGGGGCGTTGGTCGTTTTTGGGCGCGAAATCGCAGGGGTCGGGGGTCCCAAGAACAGAGCCCAGAGGCCTGGGGGTGTGGGGGCCAGGTGGAGGCCAGGCGGCGGGCGTTGGTTGATTTTGGGCGAGAAATCGTGGGGTCGGGGGTCCCAAGAACAGAGCCCAGAGGCCTCAGGGTGTCGGGGCCAGGTGGGGGCCAGGTGGGGGGCGTTGGTCGTTTTTGGGTGAGAAATCGTGGGGTCGGGGGTCTCAAGAACAGAGCCCAGAGGCGTGGGGGTGTCGTGGCCAGGTGGGGGCCAGGTGAGGGGCGTTGGTCGTTTTTGTGCGAGAAATCGTAGGGGTCGGCAAGAACAGAACCCAGAGGCCTGAGGGTGTCGGGGCCAGGTGGGTGCCAGGTGGGGGGCGTTGGTCGTTTTTGGGTGAGAAATCGTGGGGTCGGGGGTCCGAAGAACAGAGCCCAGAGGCCTGGGGGTGTCGGGGCCAGGTGGGGGCTAGGTGGGGGGCGTTGGTCGTTTTTGGGCGAGAAATCGTGGGGTTCGGGAGGTCCTTGAACTGAGCCAGAGGCATGGGGATCGGCGTGGTGGGGGTGGTGGCCAGCGTGAAGCCCATTGTGTGGGGGGTCTGGGTTGTTTTTGGCGAGAAATCGTAGGGTCGGGAGGTCTCAGTCGTTGGGGGCGGTGGTGGCCAGGGGGGGGCCAGGTGAGGGGTCTGGGAGGTTGTTATTGGGCGAGTAATCTAGGGTGGGGGTCCAAGCACCACAGCCATGAGGCCATGGGGCCATGGGGATGTCGGGGGGTGGTGGCCTGGTGAGGGCCAGGTGGGGGGGTATGGGTTGTTTTTAGGCAACAAATCGTCGGGTCGGGAGTCCCAAGAACAGAGCCCAGAGGCCTGGGGATGTCGTGGGGGGGGTGGTGGCCAGGTGGGGGCCAGGTGGGGGGTATGGGTTGTTATTGGGCGAGAAATCGTAGGGTCGGGGGCCCCAAGAAGAGAGCCCAGAGGCCTGGGGATGTCCTGGGGTGGTGGTGGCCAGGTGGGCGCCAGGTGGGGGGTATGGGTTGTTTTTGGGCGAAAAATCGCAGGGTCGGGGGTCTCAAGAACAGAGCCCAGAGGCCTGGGGACGTCGTGGGGGGGGTGGTGGCCAGGTGGGGGCCAGGTGGGGGGTATGGGTCGTTTTTGAGCGAGAAATCGTAGGGTCGGGGGTCCCAAGAACAGAGCCCAGAGGCCTGGGGATGTCGTGGGGGGGTGGTGGCCAGGTGGGGGCCAGGTGGGGGGTATGGGTTGTTGTTGGGCGAGAAATCGTAGGGTCGGGGGTGTATGAAAACGCAGAAGGATATCGCACACGCCTCTGGGGTCGGCGGATTATGTTTGATCCCCCCTCCGGTGACCGTTGTGTTTTTTAATGGAAGTGTTTCCCCCGGGGCCCGCACCCTGTTTTTTTAACCAGGGAAAGTCACTAGGCTCAAACTGCGTTGTTGGCACCCGGATGACAACAACGGCTCCCGCCTGATACTTTCTATGTATGACCAAATCGTGCTCTCGCGCGGGATTTCCTCACATTGCATTCAGGAATCGCGCTCTCGCGTAAGATTATCTTGCAATGTATTCAGACGCCGCGCCCTCGACATTCAGGAGTCACGCTCTCTTTGTGGATTTCTGCGCGATTGATTTGGGAATCGAGCTGTCGCTTGAGACTTCCTCGCGATTCATGCAAAACTCACGCCTCAGCAACCCGCCTGCTCGACCTGGCCGCCTGGGCCCTCCTTCCCGTCCCGCCTTGTAGGGTCTACCCGCCCGATCTGCCCGTCTGGTTCTGCCACGTGTTTTCTGCTCCTAGCCCGTGTTCAATCCTCCTGCCTCCCCCCTGTCCTTCCTTCCATCCGTCCTCTGTTCCCCTACCTCAGGGCCTGCGCGAAATACACGTTGCAGGTAAGAAGGATATACCCCCAAGGAGTGACGGTCGAGGACGAGTGGGCGGGTGTCGAGGGTTGGGATATACGTGTTCAATGGCACGCGAGCAGATAAGAGTGAACAGTTTCAAAATGAATTCACATATCTACAGAGTCAATATTGTTGACCCCCCCTCCGGTGCATTTGTTTTTTTCAATAAGGTGCTCCTCTCGGGGTTCGCACCTTGTTTTTGCAGGGCAAGTTGTCCGAAAGTTGTGTTGTCGCCCCCTGTACAACAACAACGGTTCCCGCCTGAGATTTCCTCACAATGTATTTCAATGTTGCGCTTTCGCGCGGGAAGCCTAGATAATGTATGCAGAAAGTGCACTCTCCCGCTGCAGTTCCTTACAATTCATTGTGGCGCCGTGCTCTGTCTTTGGGTTCCTTTACACTTTACTTGGGAATCGCGCTATCGCTCGTATCTTCTTAGCGATTCATGTTGGATTGACGCTTCAGCAACCCGCCCGCTCGATCCGGCCGTCTGGGCCCGCCCGCCCGACTTGCCCGTTCGGGTCCACCCGCCCGACCCGCCCGTCTGGTTATGTCGCTTATGCTCCTGCTCCTGACCCTCCTGCTGCAAATTTCTCTCGTGTTCCATCCTTCTCCCTCCCCCTTGTCCCTTCTCTCCTCCATTCCCTCCCCTGTTTGAGCGGCTGCGCCAATTACGCACGGCAGGTAGGCAAGATATACACTGAAAAGGAACACGATTGAAGACGAAGAGGGCGGGTATCGAGGGTCTGGGATACACGTGGTGAATTGCACGCGAGCAGATAAGAGCGAACGGTCTTAGGATTATGTTTGTTGTTGTTGTTGCTGTTGTCGTCGTCCCACTCGCGACCCGGCCCGCGACCCGCCCGTGACCCACCCGCGACCCACCCGCGACCTACACGCGACCCACCCGCAACCCTCCCGTGACCTACCCAAAGCCCACCGAAGACCCACCCAAGACCCACCCAAGACCCACCCGCGACACACCCGCGACATACCCCCGACCTACCCTGCGACCCAACCGCAACCCGCCCGCGACCCACTTTCGACCCACCCCGCGCCCGCCCTCTCACTCTTATCCGCAATTGCGGGGTGTTGCGTATTAACTATGCCCTGCGCACTTGATTCACAGTTTCCTGCGAGGCCAATAGAAGCGGGGCAACCTTTGAAAAGCCCAGCGCCTCAGGAAATCAGATCGACAACCTCGATGGTGATGCGGGGGAGGGGGATGATATGTATAGTCCAATATGATGTAGAAGGACAAGGGCCCTCCCCCCTTCCAGACTTTCAGATTGGCCGAACCGAGGCACACCGCTAAGGTCACCCGCCTGGCTGATGAGGATTTGGTTTATATGGGGGGTGAGGAGCTCGGAACTCGGAACTCGGAGGTCCGCGGAAAGATGCCAGAGGGCATCGTTACCGGGGGTGTGCACAACGCTGACGACGCAGTGCAGACCCAGGGGCGAGGACCAGGGAGGGGAGGAACATGTATCGCAGGAGGCGGAGGAATGAGGGAGGAGGCGGAGGGGGGAGGCAGAGGGATGAAAGGGGGAGGAGGAAGACGGGGACAAGATTGAGGAGGATATAAGAGGGGTGAGGAACATGTGCGAAGGGGACGGGCAGGTTGATTGAGGATGAGCATGGGGCGGCGGCCAATCGATCGGCCACGCTGTTCTCCCCTCTTCTCTCCCTTGACCTGCCTCCCCTCTCCTCCTCCTCTTCCTCCTCCTCCTCCTCCTCCCGCGCCCCCTCTCAGCATCCCTCCCCCCTTTATCCTCGCCATCCCACTCTGGTCCTCCCGTCCCCCCTGTCTGCCCGCCCTTTCTCCTCCCTCTTCCCCATCACCTCTCCACCCCCCTTGGCAATCTCTTTGGAAGCTTGACTGGCAGCTGTCCACAGCAAAAGGCCATTCCGACGTCGTGACTACTTCGCGACGTGGGGACCCGCTTATCATCTTGAGTAGTTTTTTTGACCGTCCAACCGACTAGCAAATTCCCCCGAAGCCCCCCGAATGCCCAAAACTTTCCATAGTGATTCTGTCGCGGCGCGAGGGGGCTTTCGGTTCATAATTCGGGCCTCTGGCTGCCTTTCGGGACGATCCGGGCACCCCCAGACCGCTTTCGGCAAGGCGCAGTTCCTGGAACGCATCCCGAGGCAGGAACCTCCAGGAGATCCCTCGAGCCTCCCCCCCGTCGGAACCTCCCGGCCCTCCCACCGCCACCCTCGGCCGGGGCTAGGACGAGGATACATCAGTTCCAGAGCGTGCCAGAACGCTTTCAGAGTGTTCTGGGACGCTCTGAGAAGGCCGCGGCGCCAGAGACATCATCCAAAGCCGCCGGATATCATAGAGTCTCGATCTATCCTCGTCCGATTTTACCCTTGTAATGGCTTCGTCTTACACCTCTCGCGCGCCGGGCGGGTCTACATCCCTATCCAGGGGGGGGAATCGAGCAGTGGGGCCCAGGCCACGCCCATAGGGATAGGAGTCGGTTCAAAGATGCGCACAGAGCCCGTCCGAACCTCGATCCTCGAACCCCCTTGTCTGAACTTCCTGGCCCTCCCGCCGCCCCCGCCTCGCGCGCCCGACGGGCCCTGCCCCCGCAAAGAGCCGCACTGGCGGCGAGGGGGCGCAGCCGGCGCCGACGCCGTGCCGCCGCCAGCCGCCGCGGCGGCGTCGCGCCCGGGGCGCTCGCCAACGCCGCCGGGGCAGAGGCGCCGAGCCTTGAGCCTCCTCCTCCTCCTCCTCCTCCTCCTCTTCCTCCTCCTCCTCCCCTCCGTCCTCCTCCTCCTCCTCCTCCGCCTCTTCCTCTTACTCCTCCTCCTCCTCCTCCTCCTCCTCCTCCTCCTCCTCCTCCTCCTCCTCCTCCTCCCCCTCCAGCCGTGTCGGCCCAGGCGATCTGGGTTTGCCCGAGAGTACTTCGACGCGGCTCGCTCGGGCGGGCCACGGATGGCGGGAAAGCATCCTTCTTGGCCGTGTGGGAATTATGCGAGGGTGTATGGCACTGCGTTCGCCAACTACGCCTTCCGCAACCATTGCCTGCGCTGCGGCAAGCAGGCGCCAAAAGGAGTGCTTGATAAGCAGAACAAGCAGTTTGGGAATGGTGGTATGCAAAAGGCTCCGTCCTCCTCGTCCTCCTCTTCGTCCTCCTCTTCGTCCTCCTCTTCGTCCTCCTCTTCGTCCTTCTCCTCCTCTTCGTCCTCCTCCTCCTCGTCCTCCTTCTCCCTCTTCTCCTGCCCCTTTTCCCTCCCCCCTTCTTCCTCCTCCTCCTCCTCCTCCTCCTCCTCCTCCTACTGCTTCTCTTCGTCCTCCTCTTCCCACTGTCCTCCTCCCTCTCCTCCTCTCCCCCCCCTCTCTCCTCCCCCTCCTCCTCCTCCTCCTCTCTCCCCCTCCTCTCCTCCTCCTCCTCCTCCCCCTCCTCTCCTACCCCTCCTCGTCCTCCTCCTCCGTCTCTTACCCCTTTCCTCTCCCCCCCTTCCTCCTAGCTCCTCATCCTCCTCCTCGTCTGTTCCCTCCTCCTCCACCCTCCTCCTCCTCCTCCTCCTCTTTACCCCCCCCTACTCTTCTCCTCTTCTCCTCCTCTCCTTCCCCTCCTCTGGCTCCTCTCCTCCTCCTCCTCCTCCTCCCCTCCTCACCCTCTTCGTCCTTCTCATCCTTCTTCTCCTCCCCCTTTTCTCCTCCCCCTCTTCCTCCTCCTCCTCCCTCTTCCTCCTTCTCCTCCTTCCGTAGCCATTTTTGCTCAAACCACCTGGACCAAAAGGAGCAGGCGATTTTTGCTCAAACCACCTGGACCACCATTTTTGATCAAACCACCCCGCGGCGGCGGCGGCGCTCCTCTCCTTCCTCGTCCTCCTCCTCCTCCTCGTCCTCCTCCCCTCCTGGTCTTTCTGCTCCTCCTCCTCCTCCTCCTCCTCCTCCCCTTCCCCCCCTCCTCCTCAGCCTCCTCCTCCTGCACGGCGCTGGCACGGAAGGAGGAGGAGGAGGGGGAGGAGGAGGTGGAGCCCGCGTAGCATAGCAGAATATAGCATAGCATAGTATTGGACAGCATAACATAGCAGATAACTACATGTGCAACCCTCGTAGCATTAAATCGCGTTGCGTAGCATAGCACCGTGCAGCATTGCATAGCGTAGCATACCATAGCTTAGCATATCACTTCTGCATTGCGTTGCATCGTATCGCATCGCATATAATGGCGCCACGATTGGACACCTACCTCTCCAAGACCCACCCGATGCCCTCGTAAGATTTCTAAGCGAAAGCGATGAGGTCGTTGCAGGATGGCGCTGCTAGTGTGCTCACCGAAGGAGCGCCGAGCCACTTTTTAAGTGGTTTTGGCATACGTTGAGCTTTTAACATAATGAAACCCTAAGCGTGGTTTTGATCTGGTTAGTGGATTTTAACATAATCGTCCTCCTCTGATACCGACCAGAACAGAATTCCACATCATGGTCAGCTACCGACGACGGAAGATCAACGACATCTACGCAAGCAGCACATGCGACAGCAAGCGCATATTCTGGAGCACCATCCGCATGGCGCATTGCAGACTACGCAACGCCTTGGACAGCAAAACCATTTGACTTACTTCGGCGATGTGGACCCCCCCGGCGATGCCAGCATTGGGCGATGGAGGCATGGCGGCTGCATCGGCGTCCATGCCGCAGTAAACGCCCATATTCTAGACGGATGGGAGCCAACAGTGTGACGACGAGGTGTATGCTTGTGAAGATTTCTTCGGTCATAGTGGTACAGAATCAGAAGATGACTTCCAATATGATCCCGAGTGCGCCGACGAGGCGATCGAGACAGACGCATCGATTTTGCTACCCCCTGGGGTTTCAGCGAATCGCACAAACATCACGATTGTTCTGAATGACGCGTACCTCAACATCAAGAAGCGCTGCAGGGCCTACACGAAGAGGACGACGAAGTTCCGCATATCCAACAAACGGTATGATGGAAGGCTATCTAAGTTTGGCATGGGACAGCGCGGTGGCTTCGCGAGGCAGTTTGGCAAGCCGGGACACTTCCAGTTGGAGACGGCAGGTCCGGCGTGTTTCACGGGCGGAAAAGGCGACTCATAAGGTTTCCAGCATAGCAACAAGAACAAAAAGGACCCCGTCACCAGCGAGATAATGAAGTGCCATGAGTGTGGATGTGACGATCATTGTCGACGCAATCGTCCGAAGCTTCATGATCGCACTCATCAGGAAGCAGATGCGGCAGCGACTTCTGCAGAACGCGATCATGCGTTGGCCCTGGACGTATGCATACGATGCGATCTCAAGTATTTCATGCAGGGCGCGACCATCAAAATGCAGAGCCGCATGCAGAGCCTGTTGCTCACACACCGAATGTGGAATGGGCTCATATGTTTTCAGAAGCCACGGTGATCTCGGTGGACAATGGCACGTATCAAGAACGACAGCCGCAGGACCTGACGACGAGGAACTACAGCCCACATCAGCCCCAGGCGGTATCGGTAACATGACATCGTCACAGCTTTATTGTGCAGCAGTTACGTATGGAATCAAGAATCAAGCGATAGTGGGCAATAATCAGCACCTTTCGTTCCTTGGTGGGACCTTGACCTGGAGACGGATAGCGGCATTGCTAAAAACGCGGCAAACCTGAACTCTGAGCAGATCATTTTCTTTCTGAAGACTAAAGGGTCTCCTTGAGGGCGCTGGCGCGCATGACAACCTGTGTGGCGATCTCTTCATCAAGCATATTCTTTGCGTCCTGAGTGAGCAAGGCTCGTTGGTTGGACCATTGGAAAATGGAAGAAGCTCTCTATGTACATCAATGTTTCTGGACTTGGTAAGCAGAATCAGCTTGTCGAGCGGGAAGCCGCAGTTCTTTCGAAGGTTATCTCGAACGATGCGAAGAGCAGTGCGACCTACGCGGCGCCAAATGCTGGCACAGAGGAAGAACCGCCGACTGTGCCAGCATTGCGGGGAATCAAGTCTATGCGGCATCAGCAGGCAGTCATCGATCCGGGCAATAACGACATGCACCTGTGCGGACCTGGACGCGTGCGCGTGAACGTGCCCCACGGGGCCTCCACCCTAAAGATCGAGACCAGCATGGGCGACGCCCGCTGGCATCCTGCGCGGACTTCGAGAAGCACGCGAAGACGAAATCCGGGGCAGCACCGCGGCGCACGACGGAGAGCATGAGCGAGCACGCCCCCGATGCGAAGCACGGCTTCCAGATTATTTCGTCGCCGCTCAGGGCGGTGCTGCGGGCAGCGGCTCACGTCGGGGAGTCGGCGACTCGGCGGCGCGCCGCGCCGAGGCTCCACAGCTGGACGTTTTTCCCATTGGGCGGGGTGGCGGCCTGGGGCAATCCGCCTACGCAGCGACGCGCGGCGACGCCCCGACCTTCTCTCTACTTCGACCTCCTTCCTTGCACGACAGTGCCCTGCCCGCAATTTGGGTCATGGGTGATATTGGCGGCCAGAGGTGTCATGCGCGCAGTCATCGATTCATGGTCCAGCCTTGCAGCCGCAGTCCACGGTGTGCGACGGCGAGCAGCACTAGTCATTAGCAAGCTACGTTTCATCTACATCGGCCAGTCTTGTCGTGGGCACGCCAACCTGGGCCGCCTACAACAGGACAGGTTACCAGAACGCACCGACGGCGACTTCAAGTCGCCTGCCAGTTCAGCGAGCAGCATACATCTCAACGACGAGCGGTACTTCTTGAGGCGAACGAACGCGCGCAGGCAGCATGGGCGCAGCACCACTTCAGCGACGCCATTTGGAAGCAGCACCAGAGTGGAGGCTTGAAGACTACCGCGACACGGCTACAGGATGGCAGCCACACTTCGACCATCCGCCCGGAGGCCAACTTTGACTCGAGAGCTCCGGGCATCGTCGACAGCGCAGATGCACCGGCAGCAGTCGCGAGCCCCCTTGACCTTTTGTTCAAGACCGAGCACAAGCCATCACGAGAGCAAGGCGCTACCCTACCTGCGGCTGCGTCGGCGCCGGCGCACCCCCCATCCGACGGCGACGGGCAATGGCAGGCAGTGGCAAGAATGTTTCCTTCGACGTCGTCGATGAAGATTTCGCGGCGCACCTTGCCGACGCAGCAGCCCGAGCCAAAGAGCGCGAACGACGTCGGAAACCTCGAGCCATTGATCCCTCGCATGCTATGCCAAGCACCAAGAAGAAGTTCAAGGTTGAGCAGCACTTCGACGACTGCGGGCTCGACGTTTCTAGCCCCAAGTAGGCCGCGTGGGCACTCGACCAAGCGAGCGCCGATATCCACTGCGAAAACGATCAGATTATGGAAGACGAGCCAGAGCATACCACCTGTTCATTGTTTGTTTCCTCACTGCGTGGCTTGAGCGGTTCAGCTACCAACGACAAGACCTACGCAAACGTGCCCGATAAGTTCAAGTACGATACGGTCAGCAGTTTCATGGCAGACTAGTCGTCCCATCACAACGCAGCACCGATGCCGGCGATCACTAGATTGACGTTATGGAGATTTGTGGAGGCAACGCGAGGACATCATAGATTTTGATACATCGCTTCCAAGAGACCAAGGCAGGCCTCAAATTCGACATCATCATCGGCATTGACTTGTTGGGCCGAGCACAGGAAGCAGCACTGCGGCAGCGTCTTGGAGCACACAAAATCATGAACACCATCCTGAGTGGGCCCTGCACTGGATTGGCTGGTTGGCAGACGCCAAACAAGTGCGCGAATCCGGAGATCTGGAAGCTACGCAGACGAATTTCACTACCTCTGGCTAAGTTTGCAGGCAACATCGCGAAGTTCCAGCTGAGGCATCACAGGCAGTTCATATCATAACACCCGCAAGCCACGGAGATGCATCGCGTGGCAGAGTGGGGCCACGCGCGAAATCATGCGCAGCTTCGCTGGTGCATTGTTCATTAATGCGTGACTAACCCTCGCGAAAGTCGGCCACTTTTTAACATGTGTTGAAGCCTGCGGAGTTCTGGGCATCGCGCGCTCTGTTGATCAGGCCGCTTCTGAACCTCAATCAAGCGCAACCGACAACATCAGCGCGCTACGATATCCGGCGGTCCATCTCACGGTGCAAAATTGTGGACTTAGGAGTTGGCCAAGCTAGTGGCGTCTGGCATTCGTGATCTGCTACGACATCTTCGGCTACGTCAGATATTCTCCCCAGCAAATGATGAAGGAAGAGCGGAAGAGCAATCGCCAGGAGCTGCAGCAGAGGCTCGACCTAAGCGTCGACGTGGACCTGCAGCCGGCGCCGCCGCCGCCGCGGCGCCCCCATCATCTTTGCCTCTAGCGCCGGCGCCCCCTGCAGCAGTCGACGCGCCAGAATCGGCGGCCGCGGCGACCCTGCCGCGCGGGGCGACGGCTCGGCGAGGCCAGGGCGCGGTATTCAAGGCGCGACTGAAGGCAATCGTACTTCGGCCAGTTGGGCGCCTACCTGACTGGGTCAAGTGTTACGCTCGCAGATCCAATCGAGAGATGCGCGGCCAGTGGGGCACGAGAGTTCCGAGCTCATGTTTGCGATCTTGGATAGCGCCGCGTGAATGGGCCTTTCTCCATATTGTAAGTCGTTCAAACTTCGTGATCGCGATGGACGCGCGCGCGGTGCTGGCAAGCAGTGGGGGGATGCTGCGGCGAGAGCGCCAGGGGAACGAAGGGCCGCGAAGTTGCCTCGAGATCCTCGGGAACGCCTGCAGGACGAACCAACCGCGGCCACTCGCGTGGATCCTGATCCTGGACTTGAGCTACCACTTCCTTCGCCGCCGGAAGAGCCCCTGGATCATGGGCGACTTCGGCTAGCCGATGCACCTAGACAGTGCGGTGGAGCCAGCGGCGGAGAAATGCAGCGATGCCGTTCTGGGGAGCTCAGACTGAAGGCGACGGACTTCCTACGATGACAGATATGAGAACATGGTCACCCTACGATGTGGGGCGGGCGCTGCAGCAATTCAAGTCAGCGGATGTGAGGCGCGTCGGACTCTACGAGTCTTGCACATCATATGGTGGCACGCACAGGCACGCGATATGATCAGGATGTTACAGAGCGCTGGTGCACCAATGGAAGTATGCAAGGTGGCACGCGATATTGTGGGCACTTGCAGGGCACCCACGAGGTTATCACCCACGGTCAACGAGTATGTTTTAGTTGATATAATTTGCGTTGGCGGGCTCACGATAATTCGCCTGTTCGATTAGTGTTTGAGGTTCTCTAGCGGTGGCGCGACAGAGAGCAAGGAGCACCCAGACTTCTTGAAGGTTATTCAATTGTCTCGTGATTCTATACATGGGCCACCGGAGCATCTCATCGCTGACCAGGAAGGAGCTGTGGAGTCAGATGAAGCACGGATCTATTGCGACCAATGCCAGATTCAGAGAGCAGCTGTTGTTGAACATCACCACAAGGTTGTTCGCCATACTAGCAGATTCATTAAGTCACAAGCAGAGAGTTGGATATGGCTATTCCAGACGAGTGCATCTTGGCTGAGGCTGTGATGGCGCACAATCAGTTATTGAACGTGGATGGCTTCTCTCCTCGCCAAGTTCTATATGGACGACGGCCGGCGCAGCTGCAAGATTTGGACCAGGCGAGCGCAGCGCCCCTTGCAGACGACGCGGGAGGAATGCCAGGTTTGACCAGACGCGCTCATCGTGCACGAGAGTTGGCCAAGACGGCGATGGTTGAAGCTACAGCAGCGGCCAGGGCACAGAGAGCACTGGAATCACAGACGCGTTCATCTGGGCAAGACCCTGAGCAACGAGTCGGCGAGTTTGTAGATATCCCCCGGAAGACAGAAAAGGCAGGTATATATGATCGGGTTGGGTTTTGCAGAAAAGTTCTGCTTTGCGCGACGGTTTTATTCATTGCAAGTGGCATGGGAGATCCATGTCGGTGCGAATCGTGGACGTCAGACGAGCCGTGTTCACGGAGGTTCTGCATGTTGGCAACAGCCAGGAGAGCAGCATCATTGGCATCAGCGCAGTCATGACACAGGTGACTAAGTTTGCAGACTCTCGTTCACGGGAAGCATTACGTTCTGAATGGTGCGTTCCTGCAGCAGGACAGTGGGAACTCACTTGCAGCGCCGCTCAGTATCCCAAATTTTGGAGTGCAGTCGTTCATTTGGTACTTCTCGGTGGTATGCGACGCTGTCTTGGAGCAAGGACGGGTTGCGGTGTGCATCACCTGCAACAGTTACCAGCGATGCCGAGCTCATTCTTGATATGGTGGTGCAAGTACTCCCCGGTTCGTTACAACATAGTGCAGTTTGGCAGCGCATGCGTGGATTGGAGACATCATCTGTGCGAAGACGAACGGCCTGAAGCTTACTGGTGGCGGAAGATATCCTTCGTGCAAGTGTTATTCCGACCACGTGGCCATGACGACGATGGTGGCCAAGTGGAAGTTCCAGCGGACATGGAGGTGAATCCAGCACGGCCGGCACCGCGCCAACAGCAACGAGTGCCAGAGGCACCGCAGGCAGCACCTCCGCCGGAGGAACACGACGACCGGCCACTGGCACGAAACGGAAGCACGAAGGCGATCGCGACGACGACCGAACGCACAAGTTCCGCACGACTGACTACGACAACAAGAAGAGACCTTCTGGAAGCGCAGCACCCGCAGCCAAGCATCAGCGCACAGACCCAGCGGATGATCGAGACGGGGGACTTGTTCTTGATCTTCCACCTCATCAACCACCGGCAGCGGGCACTCCAGCATCTGCGTCTACTGCAGCAGCTGCGACGCCGACGCCAGCGCAGGAGCACGCAGCGTCAGACTCGACTAGCAGCGGGAACGCGGACGACCTGTAGTACGACTTGCGCGGCAACGAGATCAATCTACCCTCCGCGATGGATGGTTCGAGGGCGCATGTTGCGAGCAGGAAGCCTGAGCACCTACTTGGAGGCAGCGCCGATAATGACGATTTCACTCGTGCAGATTTTTGATACTTCGAGGCGCCAGCACAGCTCACAAGGCAAGATTAGGTATACTTCCCGAATGAAATGGAGTTCCATTTTGAGTGCGAAGGACCTGTGGCTGAGTTTGCAGTTTAGGGCGAAGCAACCTGGTCCTGAAGGCTATGATCTGGTAATATGGTATGCTTCCTGTCCACAGGCACGCTCAGAAACCGAGTTATCAAGCGAGATCTGTGCAGCCTTAGCGCGGGCGATCAGCTGCGTGATCGCGACGAGGTCATCAATTCCATGAAGCGAGAGTTGCAGCAGTGGTTGGAGCTCGAGAGAGCGCGGGCATCATGCTCATGCGGGGCGCCGCCAACCTCGCGGGCGGCGCCTGGGTTTTCAAGCGGAAGATCATGGTCACCGACGGCAAGGAGGAGCAGCGCGAGGTAAAAAGGCGCATGGGCGCTGAGAGGATGCGAAGAAAGACAGTCACAAGTGGGCGCCTCCAGTGGGGCAGCGGCCCGGTACAGCACGCGATGGTGAACGGTCATGCGCGTCAGAACGAGTATGATTTGTGGGCATAGGATATCTCAGGAGTTTTCTCAAAGGTTTAACGTTCGACGAGATCAACCTGGTGGCGACGGATGATTTGATTAGACAAGTGCAGCTGATCGTTGACGCCAAGACCGCAGCAGTTTTGAGGGCGCTCAAAGGCTGGGAGAACTACAATCACGAGAAGCATTGCCTACGGATTCTTCGACTTATATGGGGATTGAAGGATGCGCCGAGATTAATTCCCTCGACGTTGGCGCAAATTATGAGCGCGACGCAGCAGATCCTTAGAAAGACTGACAACAAGCTGTGCATGAGGCGCGATAGTCAAGACAAGTGTATTTCATTGGCTTGATGGCGCATGGACGATTTGAAAGGATCATCGACGACGACTTCAAGGGAAGAGCTCTAGACAACGTCCGAGACAGCATTTGGGAAGCGCAGCAAGCGCATGCATATGTTCGCGCATCTTGGAGTCGAGCGCGAGCAGGCCAGGGACAATAATTTTATGTATACCCGCGAGAAGGGCTACATCGCGGAATTGCATCTGCTGATACTTTTGCCAGCGCATTCGTCTCACCGACCTGATTGCGATCTCAATGCGGACTTGCACACCCAGGCGCGCAGTCGTCTTGGAGCATTTTCTTGGATGCCTCAATCACGGGCACCAATTCAAGTTTTCGTGGGTTAAGTCAGAGGGACGCCAAGCAGTTGATATATCGACACGCACAGGTATTGAATACTAGTCGTAAGTTGGCACAAGCACATCATGCTGGAGTCTGATACTCGCCGATGGAAGGCAGCACTGCTTTGTGCCGTATTGTGGATTCAGCATTTCGAGCAGACTAGCTGGACTGTCTTGCATTATGAGCGGGTGTTACTGGTCTTTGTCAGCACAGTAGTTCACGTATATGGTGTAAGTTACATATGTTCGGGGCGACCAGCAAGAAACAACCCCGAGTGAACTGGAACGCGTTCAGCGCAGAGGCTGGAGCAGTTGGAGATGCAGTTTCTATGTGTACTGTGTTGGGTGGACTTTTGCACGAGATTGACACGGGTTCTTGTTCAGCGACCACTCTTGCGGCATATGGTGAGAGCGGCGGGTTCAGCAGGAAGATTGTGGTATTCACGGACAGCGAGTCATTCTTCAAGGCACGTACAGCTGCATAAGTACAGTAACCCACGGAACGACACCTAGCGTACAGGGTGATGAAAGGCAGGCAAAGGCTAGATCGCGGTATTATCACGGAGTTGGTATGAATAGATATGAGAGGTTTGTTGTGTAATGGATTCACGAAGGGCAGCATTCGCAGGCTTATGACATGAGCGCGCTGAACCATGGACAATGGACTCCGAAGCACGAGTCAAAACGATGGAGTTTCAAAGCAAAGCCCACGAGCAAAATATAACACTGTGAAGACCACGGACGTTCTGAATACGTACTGGTACAAGATGAACTCGCTCGTTCGGCCAGCTTACTGTCGCCTGCTAGTGCCGCCGCCGCTCACCACCTTGCCCAGATAATGTAGCATCCCGTAATTCAGCCTCCTCTCTCGTTGCTTTGTGCCAGCGTACTATTACCAGAATTTGCATCAGCAGTTTTGAGCCATCACGTGAGTGAGTTGCTATTTTTTCTCTTGGGGCCCTCTAGAGCAGCTATTCAGAGGCCCCGCGCGCACGTTGCACGGTTTTGGGCTGGAAATAGCAGTTCCTACCGAGACTTTTTTTTCGACGCCACTGTGGCTCAAGACGCGTCACAGACAGCTGAGAACTGAAAGGGGAACGGAACCAGCCCTTTACTTTCTTTTTGTATACCAGCTGCCGCCGGGAGGGAGAGGGACATTACCACGTGCCACTGCACGCTTCCTCCTCCTCCTCCTCCTCCTCCTCCTCCTTCTCCTCTCCATTTCCTCCTCCTCCTCCTCCTGTTCCTCCTCTTCCTCCTCCACATCCTCCTCCTCCTCTTTTGTAGGCCTCCCAGATGGGGTCCACGTAGATGGGGTCGGGGGATCGCGCCGCATCGCCGAAGTATCGGCGATGCGGCTCGATGTGGAGCCCGATGTTCGCCACGCCGACGGTGCCGATACATCGCCGACATCGCCGATACAGCGCCGATACACTGGCGATGCGGCGCCATCATCTGACCCCATCAGTTCGGATCACATACAGGAGGGTTTTACCGTTGGCATTCGAGGATCGATGGTCGGAATGTTTGAGTCTTTCCGTTTTCTGTCGGTTTTCCTTAGTGTCGGATCTCCGACGGTGTGATTTATTTGTTTCTGGCGTTTTCCTTTCATATCGGCCTTTGCCCGGGGCTCGTTGTCGAGCCCTTGGGCCAGCAAGAGTGCATTTGAGGCGAAGCGTGTTCCTTGGGAAAGGGGTCGGGAGCTATGGGGCCGAGGATTGAACAAAGACATATCGGAGGATATCAGGGTAGGGGAGGAGGGGTAGAATCAGGGGGGGATCGGCTCAGGGGGATTATGTGCTTTCGAAAGTGCTCGAGGCCCAAGCTAGTTTCCATCAGCTGCAACACGCTGGGAGCGTTTGGGGGGTGCCGGAATCATCCCGAACGGCCGCTGAAGACCCGCCGAGGTGCGATAGGGCGGAATAGCTCAGAGGAAGGAAAATCGACCGCCAATCGCTCACTCCTCGCCGATAGGGGGGCTTGATAGCCCAGCAAAGGAGCGTGGGGACTCGCTATCGAGGGCCTATCGCCGATCGATCGACGACCACCTCGATGTTTCTCCCCCGAGCTGGCCCCCCCTACAGTTCCCCCTCAAGGAGGTTTCCTCCCTCTGGCCTCCCGTCCTTTATCTTCTCGTCTCTTGCCTCTGGGACCCACATCTCATTGTCTGGACGGCTGATTTGACTTCCGCATATCCTGCCAGCGACGGCCGCCGGGGAGGGGAGGGCAGCGCTATTTGAATGGTATCAATGCCCGCAGCATCCGGCATCTAGGGAGGGGCAGGAGGAGGGGGGGGGGGAGGCAGAGGGAGCAGAAGCAGAGGGCTGAGCATACGGAGCAGGGTCATGACGACGACGACAGTGATGATGGTGGCGGTTGCGATGGCGAGGATGGTGGTGCTCGTGGTCGTGGCAATGCTGAGGATGGTGGTGGTGATCAGTGTAGGTGATGGCAGCGGCGATGATGGGACAAATGATGATAGTGGAGAGGAGGAGTATGGTGTTGATGATGGTGGTTGTGATGGTGATTAGTGTGATGATGGTGATAACCGACAAGGGGGAGGCAGGCGGAGGAGTAGGAGGAGGAGGAGGAGGAGGAGGAGGAGGACGACGACGAGACGGTGGAGGAACACGGATGATGATGCTGATGATGGTGATGACGATTATGATGATGATGATGATGATGATGATGATGATGATGATGATGATGATGACCATGATGATGATGATGTTGATGATGATGTTGATGATGTGGATGTTGATGTTGATGATGTTGTTGGTGATGATGTTGATGCTGATGCTGATGCTGATTATGATGCTCATGCTGATGTGTGATGCTGCTGATGATGACGACGATGTTGAAGATGATAATCCTGACGACGATGATGACGATGGTGACGATGATGATGATGCTGATAATGATGGTGATGATGATGACGATGATGGTGATGATGCTGATTATGCTGATGCTGATGATGATGGTGATGATGATGACGATGATGGTGATGATGCTGATTATGATAATGCTGATTACGATGATGGTGATGATGGTGATGATGATGGTGATGATGGTGGTGGTTATGATGATGATGGTGATGGAGATGGTGATGAATATTGTGATGAAGATGAGGAGGAGGAGGAGGAGGAGGAGACGGAGGAAGAGGAGCGGTAGGAGTGGGAAGAGGGCAAGGAGTATAAGTGTGAAGGGGTAGGAGGCTTAGGAGCCGTTCGCCGATCATTGCGTCGGGAGCGCTTCCCGCTGGGCGCTTGCGAAGCCTTTCCAGAGGGCCCGCCGCTTCCATAGATTGCAGGCCTCGATCTTCGAGAGCTCGGTGGTCGAGGGCGCCCGAATAGGACCTCCGCGGCACTGGGTCGCTGGCCGCTGGAGCGGTGCACCGCGACACCCCCTCCCTCAGCCAGGCGCAGAGCGCTTGGCACCGCTCGGACGTAGGCTTTTTTTCCCGACGAGGACCACCGAGTAGCATCCTAGATTATTCCGAAGCAGCCTGCGAACAAATAAACGCACAACACCGCAACATGCACGGGCGATGGACGTCCGAGCGATGGCAAGAGGAGGGTGGGGGTGGACGGGGAATGGCTTCTTGGAAGCACCCCTGCTTCCTCGAAAGCGCGGGCCACATCTGTGGATGTAGGGCTTGCGCCTACTAAGAAGCGGCATCTTTCCCAGACCCCCGACGTCATGTTCTTTTCGCAGAATCGACCCCCACAGGTCTCGACCCACTCCCCAGGGCCGGCCTTTCATCCCGAGTCGTTTTGTGACAGCCCCGAGGCCCGCTGAAGGCCCGCGAAGGTCAAACAGAGCGAAGCACCTTCGGTCATGAATTCTTCGTGACTCGAGGGAGTCTGGGTTCCAAGACGCCCTCCCCCTCCCTCCGCCCCCTGCTGACGAGTCGTGGCGGTGGCCGTTTTCTGGGCCGTTTCTCGGGTCGTCTCGGTCTTCGCCGCCGCTTTTCTTCCCTGGGCACAGGGGACTGCAGTGCGCCCTGCGATCTATGGAGACCTGTGTCTAGAACGGCCCACAAATCAAGCCTACAACTCCCCCCGCTTCCCCGCTGCCGATCCCTGCGCTCCTCCCCTGCACTCCTGCTTCTACGCCACGCCTCCCTCCCGCACGCACTCCTCCTTATACTCCGCGCTTCCCTCCCCAACCTCCTACTCCTCCTCGGCGACACCCCTCCCCTCCGCCCTCCCCTCCCCTCCTTCCTCTCCTCTTCGGCTCGAGCGCCCGCGACCACCTCCTCCTCGGCTACCTTCCTGCCCTCCTCCCTCCTTGTTTCTCCTCCTCGGCTCGAGCGCCCGCGGCCACCTCCTTTTCGGCGACCTCCCTTCTGCTCCTCCCTCACTTGTTCTCCTCTTCGGTTCAAGCGCCCGCGGCCACAACCCCCCCACGCCAGCAGCTACCCTCCCTCAAACAAAAGCCGGCTTCTGGTACTGCAGGGGAGGATGAGCAGGTGGAGGACGATGGTGACGCTGATGCTGCTGCCCCCGACCTCCCGACCACGTCCCCCGGGACAGCCTCTGCATCCCTAGGCGTATTGGGAGGCCCCAAGGCCCAATAAGGGCCCCCGACGGCCGAAAACAGCGAAACATTGTCCGTCGTGATTTTTTCATGGCTCGAGGGGATCTGGGATACCAGAGTGTCTCAGCAGCACCTCGTTCGACCACCCGGGGACCCCAAACGGGGACAGCGGCTCCCTCCAAGCGCTCCTCCCCTCCGGCCGCCCTGTCGTGCACGGGGAGAGGCCCGCCCGGCGCGGCGGCGGGGCGTGCCGCCGCGCCTCCTCCCCGGTGCCGGGGGTCGCCGCGCCGCCGCGGGGGCAGGACGTGCGGCTCCCGCCCAGGGTGGGGTCGGGGGCAGGTCGCAGGGGGGGGGGTGGAGGGCGCGCGAGGAGGAGGCGGTACGTGGGGAGGGGCAGCGAGGGCTGCCGAACGGGGGCCCTGTAGGGCCCCTGGATTAAGCCGTTTCGGTCCAGAAGGGGGCCCTTAGGGCTCGACAAGGGCACCTCCCTGCCCTCCCCCCATGGGCGCAGTGAAGAGAGGGCCAGGGCAGGGGGGACCAGCTCAGGAGGGGGGGGGGGGGGGACGGTAGAGGGGGCCCAGCTCAGGGTGGGATCGGCAATCCATCGTCGATAGATCGTCGATAGGCCCTCGATAGCGAATCGCCACGCTCCTGGGCAGGGTGAGCTATCAGGCCCCTATCGGCGAGGAATGTCTGGGCAAGACTTGTGTCCATATACGCTGCAGCTCAGAGTTTTTGGCTCCCTTCCCCAGAAAATGTAGGCGCACTGGATACGGATGCAAACCTAATTCCAGGAGGCTCAATGTTGTCCATATCCAGTGCGCCTCGGCCCTGTTGCGTCCCTTCCAAGGAAGCCCAAGATCCATTGGCTGTGGTCCGTAGCCATTTTGGCTCAAGTTGAAGCCGTCACCCCGCGGCTTCAGCTTGAAACGTAGCCGAAGGGCTGGCCCAATGCGCCCGCATTATGGAGATCGAGCATGGCATTGCCGCCTCCATCGCCCACGCTGCCCAAGAGGCGGTCGACGCGAGGGTGGCAAGCATGTCGAAGCATTTTGAGTCCTTCTCTGAGCTCAAGTGCCCCCTACCCCTCACTCGGCATCTACACAGCGTTCCTCGCGGGCCCCAGAGTCCAAGCAGGCGGCCATGGAGCGTGCTCACTGTATTGTCATTGTTGGCTTATCTCGGAAGTTGGTGCAGACGTCTCTCACGAGAACCGCTGATCTGTTCATCATGGCTGGGATCCCGCAGGACCGTCCTCGGCCAATTGTGCGCACCGAGTGCATGACCAAGAAGGTTGTCCTCGACTTCGCGGATTGCCCCAAATCCTTGACTTTTTCAATACGACTCCCAAGCCCCGATTGCCTTCCTCGACCAAATCTACCCGCAACAACATATCCTCCTTCGTGCCAAGCGCGACCTCGAACCAGGCACCCGTATGCTCTTCCTCGCGGTGTGGACGGTTCGTGGTTTAATCGCTACAGCTACGCAGCAAGTTTGCAAAGCTATGGGGCCCACTGGTTCGGGAAACGGTGTATACGTCCTCCGAACGCCTGAGGATCCTGTGCATCTGCGCCGCTTCGAGCTGACCCCTCATGAGGCTGACCAGCCGAAATCGCCACGTCTTTGCCTTGAGCTGTTTGCAGAATGTCATGCCCTTGCGTCTCCCCTCCTCACGCGCATTCAGGAAGGCATCGATCACCTGAACGCCTCGCTGCCCTTTTAGGGGGGAGGGTGGCTGGCCTCTGGCTATGGGCGCAGCGCCCCCGAAACAGTGAATTTAGCTGCTCGGATCCAGTGGCCGATTGGCCCGACTGTGTGCCTCCCTCCCCGTCGTGTGCCCTCACTGGCGGTGTTCCGCTCCTTGGTGCGCCTGGGGGCCCGAGCCCGCTGCCTCTGTCGTCTGCTCCGATCAGGGCCCGTCCGTTTCCCCCCCCCCCCCTCCCAGATGAAGATCGCTTTTTGTCAGAATGCGTCTGCCCTCTTTGCCGCCGTTCATCGAAGTACGAAAGCAGCCCCTTGCTACGCTCGTTTTCGGAAGCTCGCGAAGCAGATCACGGTATACTGCGCGCAAGAAACTCACGGCCAGATTGCGGATATTAATGAGCTTCGGCGAGAGGTTCGTCATTTTGAGATCGGTCAGCCCCTTTTTCCCTGCGTCTGCCAGCAATGGTGGAGTCACTGCATGTATGCAGCCTGGTTTCGCGAATCTCTGCGCCGCCATCTCGCACTCCTCTGTCATCGATGGTCGCTTCATCAATTCCCACCTCTCTGCGCCCAATAACAGTTTTTGTATTTTCAATGCTCACATGTCTAACGCGAACGACCTCGCGATCATATCTGCTAGTGCACTACGTGACAGCCGACACGCCCTCTCTCCACCTGCCGAGCGTTCAACTGCGCTGGTAGGCGACTGGAATTTTGCGCTCTCATCATGCGGACGACTTCGCGCGGATGGCAGCGGATGGTTCGCCTGGAGATGACAACCACACGGCATCGTTTCACGGTTTGAGTTTTACCAGTTTGGGGATAGGAGGGCAGAAGTCAGGGATGGAGCTACTACCAACGCTACTAGGCTGGATCGTGCCCACAGTGCGATCCCATCTGCCATGGCCACTGGCCTCACAATATTGAATGCGAAGTCCTCGGGCACCTGAAGGCCGATATGGTCTCGGACCACATCCCGATTGCCCATCTGCATTTTCAAGACACAGGATGCCCCTAAGCGCATCGCCCCCTGGATTACTCGGCGCCCGTTTTCTACTGATCGTCTGGAAGATGCGATTGATGTGCCCCTTGATGGCGACCCGATGGGCCGTCTTGCTGAGTCCAAGTTTCTGATGTCCGAAGATGCTGACGAGGTTAAACGCATCGTCAACCTGGAACAAACTGGTTCTACGGAGTCCAAACATTTTCGTTCTCTGCAAGCCCTCCGTGCCTGGCGTGCTGGAGACTATCAAGCTCGGCGTGGCCATCAGCGCTTGCCCGTATCTTGTTCGGCACTTTCCTGCTGGCCTCCAGGATGCCCACATCGATGCCCGTTGCCCTCGCACGCAGAGCCTCCACCACTCTATTGTCGGCTGAGGAGGACAAGCATAGTCGAGCCCCCGTTGCGGGCCCGTCGGACGTCGTTGACAATGCTCGGCGGATGCTGGCGGCCCGGAAGGAACTGTGGCGGAATGTGAAGCGGCCCACCTGGCTCCACGGGGCCCTCTCGGCGTCTGGGGACTCCAGCAGGGCAGGGGGGGGGGGCTGCCCAAGCGCTCCAGGAACACTGCATCGCAGTCTTTGCAGCGACCGAGGACGACGAGCCCCTCAGGCCCGAGATGCTTCATTTTGTTCAGAAGTGGCCTGATGTGCCCGTCGCCGCGGATGAGGGTTATCTCATGGAAAACAGATGGATGATGGGGGATGGCGAATGGACGCGCGTGATCGAAGGGGGCACGGACAGCGTGCCTGGAGAGGGTGGCGTTCCGCGCCCGGCCTGGAGGGTCCCCGCTGCTGGCCTGCTTCTCTCTGAGTGATATCTTCCCTTCTTTCATGACCCTCGCGCTGGCACCCCTGGGGCATGAAACGCATCCCCATGGCCGCCCCCCGTGAAAATTCGCCGGCATGAGGTCGGGGCGGGGGGGGCATCGAGAGCCAGCGGTTGCCAGACCCCTCAGCATGACAAACGCAGGCGCGAAGCTCCCTTTTGCTTCGACTGCGATGGTCTTGGCAAGGGGGATCGCCAAGCACTGCTTGTTCAGTCCGCATCAGAAATGCTTCCGTGGCCGTGACATGCTCGCCAATCTGACGGAGGCGGAAAGCTTCCTCCTTTCCCACCACCTCCGTGATCGTTGCTCTAGTGGTCGTGTCCTTGCGGATTTCGAATCCGCCTTCCCCTCCATCGAGATCTCCTCGGCCCTCGAGGCGTCGGCCCCCATGGGGCCCCCAATAGCCATCATTCTCTTTTGCCAGAACCTTTGCCTAAATAACATTTCTCTCTATGTATATATATGTATATATATATATACATATATGGTCGTCCCTTTGGTTCGTTCCCCATCGGCAGAGGTGTTCGGCAAAGGAGGCCCAAGTTCTATGCTCCTCTTCGCATTTGCAGTTGAGCCGGTGCCGGCATGGCTGCAGCCGCGTCTCCTGATGCGTCGAATTAAGACGTTCGCATTTGCTGACGACTTCTGCTTTGGCCTGCCGCGGTGCCTTTTTGATGGTGTCGAGCCCCTCATCCAGAGTCTGAATTTGCTCAATCGTGCTTGAGAGGGCTGGCGCTCACTTTCCCGAAAGGTCAGATGGTGCTTGTCTACAATCGGATATGTGAACCTCTTCTGGACCTTCTGGATGACTTTGGATCCACTTGACACCTCGCCGAAATCACCGCGCGCCCCAAATAATTACCTTGGGATCTGGATTGCGTCTGGGGCTGAGGAGGTTGCTACCAAAGAAAACAGCATTAAACTCAGGAAACGTGCCCGCGAATTTCGTGACCTGGGGCTGGGTTTGGCTCAATCTGTTGTCCTTTTCAAAACGTCACGCGTCTCCCTCTTGTATTTCGTGCCCCAGCTGCATAAGCTCACGCGTAAGTTAGACAGACTTTGCCATTCGCGCGTGCGCATTTTGCCCCCCGGGCCTAACAATGCCTTCTCCTACGACATGCGCACTCACCTCGCAATGTACGGCTTCCCGATCGAATTGCCTAGGCTCTCCCTCATTGCAGATGCGACTCGAGCCCGCGATACTGCTCGTTGCGATGAACTCCCACGCATCCGCGCGGTGATTTCAAGTGTCTTTGCTGGTGATAACTGGTGCCCCTACCGTCGAGTCACCAGATGGTGCACCGCCTGTTTCCTCGCGCATCTCTTTCTCTTTCGGGGCGATGTCATGGTTCGCAGCTTACCTACTGCATGCGGACGTTTGGATGTGCAGAAACAAAACATGCGTGAGTTGAAACGTCATCACGTTCCCGCCGCCCCCCCCCCCACATGACGGTTTTCTCCGTCGCGCATGTGCCTGGATCCTTGGGGCTACTCCTCTGGGCATTGGCCGTGTTTGCGCCAGGGCCAAGGCCCTCACGAAACGCGCCACTGCGTGTATCCCCCTGGCCAACATTCGTATATTATCGCGTTGTGTCTGTACGAGTTCGAGATTTCGTGCTGCACCTCGGGGTTGTATGTTTGGATGTCCCTGCCCTGACCAGCCCATGGGCCCATCATCAACCTAGATGACATGAAACATTGCCTTGTCTGCCCCAGGCTGTTACGTTCATTCTCTACTTGGATGGGCTCGTTGGCTCGGAGGTTTCGCGGGTCCCCTGAAGGTTCGCCCGGGCTTCACCTTTACCTCCTGTTTCAAGGGGTGGGCCCTGACCAGTGTCTCTTCAGCTCTATGCTCTGTCATGAGATCCTCAGCGTGCACACATCTGTCCGATATGGCCTCCCTTGCTTTCCCCAACAGCAGTTTGAGGCCCGTCTTCGCGCGCAGGCTAGACGGCACCGCGCGCGTCACCAAGCGCGGGCTGCTGTCGCACAAAGGCAGTTTCACCGCGAAGAAGGATGCCTCCCCAGTCAGTGACGTTTCCTGGCTGGCCTGCCGCCCTCTGTCTACCGGCTCCCCTCTGGTTCGGTCCTGCCCTCTCTCCGCTGCGCTTCTGTGCGCGCGCTCGCCTTCGCCGAGTTGGCGGGCGTTTTTTCTAAAGGGCTGCAGGGCCCGTGCCGTGGGAGTCAGCGAATTGCTCCATCTACGGGTGGGCCGCTCTTAAACAAATTCACAAAGTCAGCGGGGATTGGCCTCCCAACAAAAAGATCCACTGGCTGTGGATATAAATCTTGCCCGCGCGAAGAGGGCGCGGCCGCCGCCCTGTGTGATCAGGCGGCGAGCGAGGGGGGGCAAGTGAGAAGGAGAAGACCTTTTTCAGAAGGCGGCGGGACTTCTCGGAAACCCTCGCGCCTTCTGAAGACTGATACATGTTTTCGGGGAAGGCTCAGGAACATTGTCGGAAGGCCGGAGGAGTTCCGAGCCTTCCGAGAAGGCCCGCGCCTTGTTGTCCCCCCCCCCTCGCTTGACGCCGAATGATCAGGAGGCGGAGCGGGGTGACCGCGAGGGAAAGAGTGGAGGTAACGACGCGAACGGGGTCGTCTTCCGCGCCGCCGCTGTCGGGAGGCGAGGACCCCAGGCCCCCTCGAGCTAATATGTAAAAACATCGACGGACGGTGTTTCGCTGTTTCGCTATGCTTGGCCGGGGGGGGCCCTCATACCAGGCCTCGGGGCCGCCAACAAAAGCTCAGTGGAGGAAGCGGTTCCCATGCTGCCTCGTTTCCGCCTTTTGGGCCTTTTGGAAGGCCCTCGTCGCCACCTCTGGATTCGCCTCGAAACCCTGGTCAGAACGTACCCTGAGAAAGGTCCGGCGAGTAGCGGTATCATTACCTGTTGGTTCCCCCCAAGAACGACTCGGGGTGAAAGGCGGGCCGAGGGGAATGGTAATGGGTCGAAAAATTAGGGGGTCGACTACTTGAGCAAATCATGCCGTGTCGCCGCGCCGTTTGTTCCGACGCGCGGCCTTGCGCCTCGGGGAGGGCGCCGCGGACACCAGGGCAAACGCCGCGCCTCGGGCGCGGTGGGTTTGCCGTGGTGGTTGCCGCGGTGCCGGCGTCGTTTACTTTGGACCCGGGGCGAAGGGCGTGCCGTGGGTTTGCCCTGGTGTCGGTGCCGTCTACGCGGGCGCGGTGAGAACAAACAGCGTGGCGACGTGTCGGGGGTCTGGGGAGGAGGGCAGCAGAAGGGAGGGGAGAAAGGGGAAGTTCGACGGTCCAGGCCAGATCTGTTTACACGGGAAAACTTTGGGGGGGGCCTTCGCTTCCTGAGCCGCCCTCGCGGCCACGTTTGGATCTGCTACGATGTTTTTGCAAAACGCACCCCGTGAGAGGTCCATGGGCCGATTTTTGGGGAGGACGGGAGGAGTTGGGGAAGGGGTTGGGGGAGGAGGGGAAGGAATTAGGAGGGTGATCATGAGCAGGCGGAAGGCGACCAGGAGGAGGGGCCAGAGGGCAGCGAGATGAAAGAGGATAGAGGCAAGCTGGGAGCGGTCGCGCCGTGTCTGACGTCCTAATCGCCCATTCCTTCCATCCCTTCCATTGCGTCGATCCCCCCTCAATTCGCAAAGTCAGGTGCTTGAAAGACCTTGGTCCCGACAGTGTGGCCCAGACGGATAGCTTCGCTCCGTTGGACGGAAGCCCGATGAAAGTTATCGAATGAGGCACACGCTGCAGCGGGAACATCAGTTTTGTTGATGCAGGACCACGGCCAGCGACGCGGCGAGGACGCCGTTCCGCTGGACGGAAGCTCGATGGGCACTAGCGTCGCTGATGAGGAGTACGGCCGCCGCTGCGACGAGAGCGCCGTTCCCTTAGACAGTAGATCGACGGAAACCCAGAAAGGCAAACTGTCCAGGGGGAAAATCATTCTCGCTGGTGCAAGAGTGCGGCCAGTGCTTCCGCGGCGAGAGCGTAGTTTCGTTGGCTGGGGGCTCTCCGGAGACCACTCAATGTGTCAAGCGCTGCACCTATTACCACTTTTGAAAGGCTGAGAGCGCTTGTTCGGCAAAACTTGGATCGAACATGAGCTCGGGACAATCCTTTGGCGTACAAGCACGATATACGGGATAGGCGGGGTAACATAGACACAGAACCAGGGGAGAGAGACTACCAGCATTCAGATCGTGAAGTTTGGGAGTCAGTGGGAAGTGTGTTGCGCTCGCGCCACATCTGGCATCATGCCCTTCCCTACCATCCCTTTCCGATGTGGCCACTCTTTTTCTATTCACCGATCCAGGCGTCGAGCTGTGATTTGATGCTTCAGTCGGGGGGCAAGTGCCAGGCGAAAGGATGGAGGATGGAGGCGAGGAGGACGATGGGGGAGGAGGAACAAGGGAAGTTGGAGGAATCCAGGGAGGACGACCATCAGGAGGAGGAGGACGCGGAAGGAGCAATTCATGTTGGGTAAGTGTGG
This sequence comes from Prorocentrum cordatum, assembly GCA_963575745.1. Lineage (NCBI taxonomy): Eukaryota > Dinophyceae > Prorocentrales > Prorocentraceae > Prorocentrum > Prorocentrum cordatum. The sequence continues at coordinate 61,650 of CAUYUJ010020134.1, read as the reverse complement.
GATGGGCAAGAGTGCGGCAGGCGCCCAGGAGAGAGCGCCCCCCCGGGAAAGCCCAACACGGTCGTCCCAAAACGATGTGAATGAAGAAGCACAGGGGTGAGCATGCCAAGTGCGGTCCGATCGGCAAACAAAGTCACATGACATGGAATGTTGTTTTGGTTGTGACTAGAACGTACGTCGCAAAAGCACACCCAGCACAGGATAGTATCAGGGGAAAGAAGGGTCTGGCATTCAGCTTGGATAGAATGGTAGAGGGGGAGGAGGAAGAGGAGGAGAAGGAAGAGGAATGATAAAGCGAAAGGGGGAGAAACATCAGGATGAGGGGACGGGGAGGACTGATTTGGGATGGAACCAGGGCCCGCAGGGGACGGTCCCCAGCGCTGTCTCCGGCGCCACCGATGGCGGACGACGAGGGGGGTAGGATTCTTACGGTTATTCTATTCTTCGGAGGTTGACAGACCTCCTACTTTGACACGTCGATTAGCGAATTGGCCGTTTTCGGTTTTGGAGATGGCGTCGTTGCCGTAATTGTTGCGGGTCCAGGTCCGTCGGTTTCGGCCGTAGGCCGTTTTCACTAAAGGGTGGTTTACTAAAGGGAGCTTTGTCCACCGCCGAATATTGAACCTCGAGATTGCGGGCAGTGCCTGGTAGTACCACGATGCCGTCCTCCTCTTCCTCCTCCTCCTTCTCTTTATCATATGTTTCTTCCTCCTCCATCCCTTTTTATTATAAGCTCCTCCGTCCTGTCTCACCCACGGACTTGTCATCAGAGCGGGCCATGAGTTTCGCCTGAGATTTCCTCGTCGTTTATGATCCTGAAGCTGGAAGTTTGCAGCTATTTCAGGGATGGGGGATCGCCGTAGCGCCACGAACATTATGTTAGACATTTTGCAACATATACAAGGATAGGGGATAGGTGGTTTTCCACATGTCACTGCCGTCCCAGCGTTCCGCACCTAAAGGTGGAGTGCGGTTCCGTTTTTTTTTTTTGTCAAACATTAGTTTTCGCCCCAACGCCTTGCACATTCGTTTTGAAAGTTTACGACCGTTTAACCGATTTCTCTGGTTCAAGTGCCAGGAACGGTGGTCTGGTACGGTTTCGGACTGTCAGGACGCAATAGTCGCGTTGATTCGTTGCGTTGAAGTTCCAGGAGTGTTATTCTAGCACGATTTAGGGTTGTCAGGGCGCGACAGTCACGTTGATCCGCGGCGTTGGATTCCCAGGAATGGTGTTTTTGACGATTGAGGGTTTCGAGATGGTTGGTTTCACGTGGGCCGCCGCCCAACATGAAAGTATGTCTTGTAGGAGCTTGCAAAGACGGAATTTGGACTGAGGGTGTATTGCAGTTTTGTTGATGCGTCTTGGGTTTACATGGGTCTTCGTCCTCCTCTTCCTCCTCCTCTTCCTCGGTGTACGAAGCCATTGTGGCGCGAAAATGGTTTCTTTTGTTTGGGCCCTTTCATGCTTGTTGTTCGCAGCTGCGTCTGTGGGTAAACGGGCCTTTCCAGTTCCTCCAGACCCTTGCACTTTCTTGCGATGGATGGTCCTCATGTTTGTTTCAACATAGTTTCAATGGTCGACTCCTGCGGCTCTTCTTGATACGTTCGAACCCACATTGCTCTGGTTCACAGATGGTTGCCCATCGCTGGGCAGGTTCACAAGCATTTTTCTGCTTCTTGGGCTGACATTTTTTGAGCTGCTGAGGCTCATCCCCGGCAGGCCGATCCTGAAAGAGCTGATTTGGTTTCGTCGGTCTATGTGACCAGTTTTGCTGCGGAGCTTGGGCGGCGGGCGACCGAGTTCTCTTGCAATTTACAGGCTACACAATTCACGCCTGCACCTGCACCTATTCCGCCGAGTGTTTTAGTCCTAGAACTTCGTTTGGATTCTTCATGACTGTATGACTCGTAGCTCGCGTCCTACACTGCTCTTGTTGCCGACCTGAACAATACGGTTGCGATTTTAAGATGCACGCCCAACCAGTGTCCCCCATCTTGTGGTGACGTCTCCGCCGGCCCTGCTGCGGGAATCTCAACGCAGGACCCTAACAGCGACAATGGGGCGGCGGGTTCTTCTCGAAACAGTCTTCGCGCGATCCGGCTTCGCCTGCAGGCTGGCAGCATGTAAAGTCAAAACGCATGATCAGGATGAGCAATTCTCCAAGTTCACCATTGCATCTTTGCTCCTTCGGCCCATCCTTGGCCACTTCCGCTGGCCGCGCCCCGCTCGAAAAACGTCTGCATGGCCTTCCAAGGCCCTTGCATCCTTACCGCGCATCCTTACTATTCAGTTCGACTGTATCTCTTCAGCGGCGAGTTCACGAGTTGGGTGGAAAGATGAATGCCAAGATTTCCATTTCCGTTGCCGTTGTTTAGTCGAAGGTCGGGCTCCCAAGCAAGCCCCGCGAGATGATGCAAGGCATGGCGCCGTCGATGTTTGACTCTTCGTTTTCCATTCCCTTGCAGCACATCGCGATTTCCCTGGACGATCGGCTGCTGAAGATTGTTGGTTCGATGTCCTCAGGTGAGAAACGGCTCGAGGGAGGGGGATATCAAGCAATCCCAACGACTTACTGGCTGAGGAGCTGGGCGCGGCCACCGAGCTCGCAAACTCCTTGCGCTCCGAGGTCAGCATCCCCTCCGCCCGCTTTAGAAGCTCGGAAGGTGTCCGCAGCGACTTTCTCCACCGCGGGCGGTGCGGTCCTTTGGCGTTGGCGCCTGCTAGACTGTAAGGGCTTGTCATCGGCCAGGTGGTGTTCTTGGCCACCCACAGGGCCGCGCCATTGACGAAGTCTCGTTCTCGGTCGAGTTCGGCCAGCGGGCATTCGATCATTGGCGTCTGGCATGGCCAGGGTCGAACCTCGTACCTCGCCCATCGAATACGGCAAGTTTTACGTGACATTGTTGAGAACGCGGTGGCCGAATTGATGGCAGTGTGGTTCGGCGATGTTGCAGACCCTTTGAGTCGTCGCTGGGCTCCTGGTCCTGTAGTTTCGTCTCCCGATGTTCTTCCGGAGTATGTGTTTTTTCGTCTGCGAGGCAATTCTGTGTGGGGCTTCCGCCGTCTCTCATTTCCCGCTGCGCGGGGACGCGGGGCCTCCGAGAGTAGACAAACATTAGTCACGCACCGCCGTGCTTTCTCAACCTCCTCCGTCCTCATCCTCTTCCGCGTGATATCAATGCCACCTCACCGACCTTCTTCTTCCTCCCAACTCCCCACCTTGCCTTCCTCCCATCCCCGTCCCATGCCGTCTTCCCGCGCGGGGTGGTCGCGGGCGCTGGCTTCGGCGTCGCCGTCGTCGGAAAACGAGGATGGGGAGAAAAGGGAGGGCAGGCTCGACAATATAGGCTTGAATTCTGCGTAACAGAATTATGTTGAAGTTGCCCGTGCTCCTCGGGCCGCTATCGCGGCCACAGTTGGGCCCGCTTGGCACTCTAGCCAACACGCACCCCGCGAGATGTCCAGAGGCCGTTTCTGGGAGGAGGGCGAGGGGGAAGGGGAGGGAGTGGGGGAGGGGGAGGAGAGGGGCGGGGAGGACGACGGGGGGGAAGGGGAATGAGTGGGATGGGGAAGACTACAAGGGGGACGAGGAGGCGGAGGATGAGGAGGGGGAGGAGGAACGCGGGGTGGAGGGGAGGAAGAGGAGAAGTTGTATCGCGGGTCGGAGGAGGGGGAACGCCATGCAAGTGGGGGCGGAGGCGGAGAAGCGGAGAGTAGTAGCGATAGCAGTTGGATGAGGAAGAGGAGAAGGATGGGAGGAGCAGCAGGAAAAGGAGCAGGAGAAGGAGGAGGAAGAGGAGGAATAGTAAAATGATGAAGGAGAAGGAAGATGAGGATCGCGAGGGGGGCGCGCGCGCGCGTAGGTTGCGGCGTGCCCGCAGGCAAGTGGCTTGCCGCACCTGCCCGCGTCGCCCAGACCGAGGCAGCGAAGCTTGCTTGCATATTTGATGCACGGCCTCCTCCTGCCAGCGCGCTTCTGCTCATGGCCATGCAAGTGAATTCCCTTGATCCTGCGGTTCTTGCCCTGATACTGCCATCTCCCCCTTTCATGCAGTTCAGTTGCTTCCCACGGATACTACTACCAAAGCTGCCGATATTGTTGGCATTCCGAGTTATGGTTCCACGACCGCTACGCTTTCTGACGGTCACAACATCATTGCCAACATGACTTGTACGAGTGCTTGTACCACTCTTTACTAGTTGCGACTGGCTCTACCAGCAGCTACTGTTACGACCTGCATTTCGACTATTGCTATGCGGCAGCCGAGGTATCCATCTCATATGAAGCTCCACCGCCGTCTCCTTACGTGCCACTTACCCCTCTTGATTATGCCTCTCCCGCCCCTACAAGGGCCTCTCTGGAGCGGCACGCGATGTCATGGACTCCCACGGGGCCCGTGCCTTGGAAACGCGCCATCCCGTGCGCAGGAGGAGAAACAACAGGAAGACGGGGGGTCAGGAATGCGACGGAGTATGACATCAAACGGGAGGGATTTGGCGAGGGGAGGGATGGGGAAGGGGAGGGAAGCAGGAGCACGAGAAAGGGGAGAATACGAGGGAAGAGTGATGAGTTGAAGAGTTGAGGAGGCGGAGGGAGGGGGAGAAGGTAGGGCACGCAGTCGAGATGGGGAGGGAAATAACAAGTGGCGTGGAGAGTTGGCGACGAGGAACAAGAACAGGAGGATGCGAGGGACGAGCAGGACCAGCATCAGTCACAGGAGGAGCACGGTTCCGCGGTCTGGGCTTTCTTGAATTGCCTGGCCGAAGCAGAGAGACATGGGAGGAGGGAGGACGACAGTCGTCGCATGGTTTGGAACACCATTTCCATGGGACTTTGTGCTATGTCCATGTGCTGACGTTGTTCACTGAGGTCATTGACTGGACGCAGCCCGGCTTCCTCCAGTTGCAGCTTACCTCTAGGCGAGGAGGGCAGCGCCGTCGATTCCATGCCCATGCTTGCATGCGCAGCAGCTGCAATGTTTCCTCCTCGCCAGAAGCCATTTCCAGTTGATCCACGACTTGTGTCTGTGATGTCCAGCCGTTCGACCTCCGAGGAAATACTCTGGAAATCTGGACTCCCGGGTTCCCGGTCAGGCCCGCGGCACACCGGCCGCATACCCTGGGTACGTATTTGGGGCCCCAAGCAGTGGAGCCTTCGGGGCCTTTACAGGCGACACATACGGTCGGACCGAGGTAGAATATCGAGATCGGTCCGGGGAGGGTGCCCTAACGTTTTTCGGGTTCGTTGGGTGTTCTTGTGCATCCTGGGGGAGGGCACCTTCGAATGTTCTGTAGTTAAGCCGGCGCAGGCTCTCATGTCCTTCAAGGATGTTCTTCTGTCCAACGTCCTTCCGTAGGAACCCACGGGCCCACGGAGCCCACGGGCCCACGGAGCCCACGGGCCCGACGAGACGGATAAAGATGATTTCAGGACGGCCCGTGAGGCCACCAAGTAGCTCCCAATGCGCACCAGCAAGCTCCTCCAGGGGCCCTCCAGAGGCAAAGGTCGCTGACGTTCCCTACGTGTTTCCCCCCCCCACACACACACACAGCTTGTCTGGAAGGGTCCTAAGGCCGGGTGTGAGGTCCTTAGGGTCCGCCATCGGCGGCCCAGCGTCCGCGGTCTCTTTGATGGTCTCCCATATGGTCTCCTGTATGGTCTCCAGCTCGGTCTCCAGTATGGTCTCCGAAAGGTTTCCCGTATGGTTTCCCGTATGTTTATTCCTCGTTCTTCGCATGGTCACCCTTGCAGTCTCCCGTATGTTCCCCCGCAAGGTATCCCACATGTTCTCCCGTAAGGTCTCCCCTGTATATGGTTTCTTTGTTTACAGCTTCTCGCAATGTATCCTGCATGGTTTCCCATCTACTTTGCCCCGACCTTGAGGAGGGGGTCCCGTTGTGTGTTCCCCGGGGGGGTCTGGGGGGGATCCCCCGGGACATGGCCCCGGACAAGCGACGAACGCCGGCAGAAGTCCGGCGGAAGACGGCCCAAGATGACCCGCAAGATGGTCCAAGAGAGCCATGTGCCGCCGATTGAGCAGTCTAGACGGCCCAGGGAGCCCCCAGGGCGGTCCAGGTGGCCTCCAAGAGGCTCCCTGCGAGAGCCCCAAGAGTCAACATTTATCAGTTATCCTAAGGATTTTGAAGGTTTTTCGCGTTCTCACCTGTTCGGCTTCCCGACGCCCGAAGACGACCCAAGACACCCCAAAGATCCCCCAGAGACTGCCTAAGAGGCCCCCAAGACAGCGCCCAAACGGTCCAAGACGCCCTCAAGACAGCCCCAGAAGCTTCCAAGACGGCCTCAGAAGGCCCCAGGAACGCCCCAAGAGAGCCCCCAGAGAGGAGGCAGGGACCGACATTTCGGGCTCCCCGCCCAAAGAGATCCCAGGAGGCCCCAAGAGGTCCCCCTAGAGGCCTCCAAGAGACCCGAGAAGCCTCGAAGACGCCTCCAGGAACCCCCCAGAAGCTTCCAAGACGGCCCCATGACCCCCCCAGAGAGCCCCACAATGGCTTGTGACGCCCCGACAAAGCGTCGCAGCCCCAAACGGATAACACGGGAACCAACGTCACTCGCAATATGGGCATCCTCTTCTTTGCTGTTCTCTTGCTCGAAAGTCACGCCCATGTGTCCTTCAAGAGGTCTCCCAAGAGACCTCCAAGAGTCCACACTCATTGATTTCCTTCAGTTCTTGTCAGTTTTTCTCCGTCTTCGGCACTCTGGCTTCATAACGCTCCAAGACGGCCCGAGGGACCCCACATAGTCCGGCGTCAAACGGACAACACGGGGGAATCCGCATTATGCGCCCTATAGGCATCCTCTTCTTTGTTTTTCTCTCCCTTGCAAGTCACGCCAACTTGTCCTCCAATGTCGGGGTTCGTGGCAATATCAGGTTCCCGTATGGTGTTGGGTCCTCGTTTTGAATGCGCATCGGCCTGCGTCCTCCTCTTCTCGTCCTCCTCCTCTCCTCCTCCTCCTCCTCCTCCTCCTCCTCCTCCTCCTCCTCCTCCTCCTCCTCCTCCTCCTCCTCCTCCTCCCTCCTCCTGCTCTTCCATCTGCCTTCCGCATGTCCGCTTCGGCACACCCCTCACACGCTTCGTTGCTCAATTGGGAGCTCCAGCTAAGGCCACAGTTCAAGGGCCCGCATACCTGGTCCACAACATGTCGGCGCACCCCTCACATGTTTCGTGGCCCCAAATATCCACCCAGATCGGCCCGGAATGTGCAAAGGGGAGCCCATGAAGCTGGTATTGTATTGTGAACCCTGGAACCCAGCCGCCCACCGAAATCGGCTTGACATTTTCGCAAACACGTTCAGTCTTCGCTAGGACCCCCGCCCCCCCCCCAGTGTAACCAATTTGTTGAAGCCAAAACTATGGGTTTCGCAATATTGTTCTTCAATCAAACATCTCTGAGCGCGTGCTCATCCGAGTTTTTCTGGACACTACGGGTTCCCAACATCTCATCGAATGCGACCACGCGGGCGCTTCGCGCTCCCATGCCGAAATCATCCGAACGCCCTTGCACGCTTGCGGCGGGCACGATCCCGATCAAACAGCATCATGCGGGCCACGCGCGCGTCTGCCGCGCGCGACTGTCACAATCTTTCTGCAGCCTTCATCGCCGACAAGTGGACGCCACCATGCTCATCGACGTGATCAGCATCGGCGCCGTCATTGGCCGTGCCGTCGTGATCGCCATCATCGTCATCATCATCGCCACTGGCATCATCTTGTCTGCCGCTGTCGACGTTGCCATGGCACCACGCCCGTCCGACTTGCCGACTCGCAGCGAGGCGCCCGCGCGCCAGCGCGACCTGCAAGACTCGCTGGGAAGTCCGTAGCGGTCAGCGCCACCGCGGCCGCATCGCTCGCGCCAGACAAGCTGGCCGCTCGACGCGCGAGCCTGCGCGCGCAAGCGGGGCCGCAGCGATGCGCCAGCCAGCGCCGAGCAGTCACCGTAATCTCCGCCGCATTGGATTTACAATCAAAAATAGCGGGCGGGTGGGCGGGTGGGGAGATTTCGCGAGCAGTGGAGTTGAGAAGTCATTGCGAACGCCCAGGTTCTCCTTTTCGATACAGTGAGTAGGATCTCCCCCCTTGGTTTGCCGCTTCTCTTTTGGGGTCGTGCAATTTGCATGTGAAGATGCCTTCTCGTTCGTGTGCGCGTAATTTCGTAGCATCCCAGGGAGAATCCTCATCGTCATCCCCGTCATTAACAAACAACTCCACGTTGCAGGAAGCCCTTGCAGAAACAGGAAACAGCGTGACATTGCCCACGCGCGCGTTGTCGCGTGCGCGCGCAGATTTGTTTCAGATGCCTTCGGTCCCAGAAGGGGTTTCAAGACCGAGGTTCCGGAACGCACCCAGCAAACATGGGTTTCGCAACCCCATGTTTCAAACAGATTTGTTTGGTGCGTAGGGGGGCCTTGCAAGAGGCCTCAACCCTGCCGAAACAACTAGCACGCGCAACTGGGTTTGTACCCCAGGGGGAGTGGACACAAGGTCCCATGGGATTCACGGGCTACATGGCCCCACCTCTCCACCAAATGCGCGATCCCTGTGCCTGGAGCCCAAATCCAGTGCCACGGGCGCTGCTGACGCCACCAGGTGCAAGGCGAGGACGCCAAGCCGCTTGGTTCACAAAGAAAACGGCCGATTGCACCTCACCCAGCTGGCGGATAAAGCTCATGACAGCGTGCCACGTAGAGTGTGTGTGTGGCGTTGACCATGAAAACAGGTGCCAGGCCCCCACCTACGGGAAGAGACATGAGGAGGAGGAGGAGGAGGAGGAGGAGGAGAAGGAGGAGGAGGAGGAAGAGCAGGACGCGAGCCGCCGCCAGGGGCCGACCACTTATGCATGGCGGGCGGAGCGCTGGACCCATGGCTTAGTGTCCGCCGATCGCGTGATCGCCGCTCGCTGGTCACATGGGGCGTTGCAGACAGTGGCTTGGCCCTTGACGGATCGAGAGCTTGACGTCTCTGTCTCGGACGAATTTGGCAGAAGTGGCACGACTGCTGCTGGCGGAAGACGGCGGAAGGTCGGCGCAGAGTCGGCGAACGTAAGAGTGAGGTGTCGACATGTTCCAAGCAGTGTTTGCATTTAGGGATCCTCATTTCTGTTGCTTGTGTATGTGGATGTGGTTCCCGGGTTTTCGCCACGTTGGCGCCCGTGCCCGCCCGTGGGCGCCTCGTGGGCGCCCCGTGCGATGGGCAGGCTTCCTCAGATTTCGCCTCGATGGCGCTCGTGCCCGCCCGTGGGCTCCTCGTGGGCGCCCCGTGCGTCGGGTGGTGGGCTTCTGACGAGTCGCGGCGTTGGCGCCCGTGCCCGCTGGTGGGCTCCTCGTGGGCGCCCGTGCTCTGGCTGGGTTTCCCGAGGGTTCGCCGCTGTGGCCCGCCGTGCCCGCTCGTGGGCGCCCCGTGGGCGCCCTCTGCGCTTGCATCAAGCAGCTTGCACAACATAGCTTACACTACGTAGCTTGCACCACATAGCCTGCAACGCATAGCTTACACATAATCTCTTATCATCTAGATTCCATGTATTAGTTTACGCCACATTGTTACATGGTTCACACCACGTAGCTTACACACCATGGCTCACACCATAGATCGATCACCCCACAGATCTGTTACAGCGTAGCTAGCCCCACATAGCTTGCGTACCATAGCCTGTGTTTCACAGCCCACACCGGAACGCTTACGCAACGTAGTTTACACCACATAGCTTGCACGGCATAGTTTGCACCACATGTATTACACCGCAAGGTTTGCACAGCATACCTTACACCACATAGCTGACACGACATAGCATGCACCTCAACAGTGCAATGTCTCACTGTTTTGGGTTACGTTGGCCATCATTTGCTCATTCAAGATTCCCCGAGTCGGCCGCAACAGTCGGATGTCCGCGCGATTGCCATCACGATCGTCGGCCTGCGATCAGTACGATCATGCGCGGTGGTCGGCGGCGCGGTTGGAGATCCGATCTGATCACGCGAACTGTGGGCGTGCTGAGCCCAGCGGTTGGTCAGACACCGAAGGACTTGCGGCAGCTCGAGGCGAGGATTGGCTCAGACGGCCGCGCCCTCGATATGATCGCGACCATCATGACCCAGGAGCTCCCCGCGCCGAGCCTCTGGGTGCGGCGTGCCCTCCAAGACTCGAGGGTCCGCTCCGCGGGGGCACACCTGACTGCCGCTGCCAGAACTTCGGGGCCGCTTGAAGGATCCTCCCCGAGCTGGGAGGCGCCAAGGGCGGAGCCGCGCCGGGAGCATGCTCCCTGAGGCGACGGAGAGGACGGACCCCGTCCAGGAGAGCCGGCGGCGGCACGTCCCAACCAGTCCCGAGTGACGCGGAGTAGCGTCAGGGCCCCTGGGGCCAGGAAATCGCAAGCCAAGGCTCTTGCCTGAAGATCCCACCTGGAGGAAACGAATATTCGAGAACGGTTCGACCCAGGACTGCAGTAGCCGCGGGTGCGCCAGAGTCCCGATTTATCAAAAAATCCTTGGGCCTTGAGGGGGATGATCCAGTGGGAGAGCTCCCAGCTCCTCTTCACTTGCGCCCCGCCCGTCCGCTCCAACCTCGCTGCCACTAGCTGAGGAGGGACAGCCTGTGCTGGGGAAGGGCAAGGCTGGGGGAGAGGCCGTGGCGCGGTGCCATGCCGTGTGATAAGGGGGGCCGGGGCGGAGGGGACGTTGGGGGAGGTGCGGGGCGGGGCGAGGGACGGCCGCGGGGGAGAGAGAATGTTGTTCAGCGGGGATTATGGCTGGGACAGAAGTGAACAATCGACTCGGCCACCACAATGGCAGCTTGCCTCATCTACTCTGTGTCCACTTTGTGCCCCAGGAGGCCCAGGCATCAGAGCAGCGGATCGAGGAGCTGGTGATCGAGAAGCAGGCCCTCGAAGTGGAGCTTCACCGAGTGAAAATAGAGGACGCGCCTTCCCGCCGAATTTGTTTTGCCTGGGAAAGCTCGGTGCCCGGACGGACCCCCGACGTCATGAGTTTCTCATAACGTCGACCCCCAAAGGTCTCTATCGAGTCTCTCCGGTCTCGAGGCCTGGTGAGGGCCCCCCAGAGGCTGAAAGTAGCTAGAAACGCTTCGCTACCGTCCGTCGTGATTTTTTCATGCCTCGAGGGGGTCTGGGTGGTATCATCTCCCATTCTGCGTTCACTCGTGCCGTCAAGGGCCCTGGGCGCCAGCGGACAAGCGTGGGCCTGCCGCAGCCCTGGCAATCCGCCGACGAGCGAGCGGCCGAGATCGGGCGATGCTGCAGGCGAAGGCCGCCGACCCAGACGCCCTGGGCTCCCGCGAGGCCTCCACAACTCAGCAGTCATGGGAGCTTTGCGTGTCCTCGAAAGTCTCTCTGTAGAGTGCACTAGCGTTCGCTAGCGTGTGGTAATCGATGGGAGAGCGCCGATGTGGCGTCGATTGGCGCCGATTTAGCGTCGGTGCGTGTCGGTTAGCCTCGACTAGCGTCGATTCGCACTTGCCAGGAAGATGGCATGGGAGGCTCCCATGAGTTGCCACCGAACCGTCACCAGGCGCCCCAGGCCCCCGCGCGGGGTCCAGCACGGACAGACCCAGATCCGAGGCTCCGAAAAAGTTGGAGCGGTTGCTGTTTGGCCGTGTTCGGCCTCCGGGTGCCTTCGCCAGGCCCTGGGACCGTCAAAATGTTTCGGGACGAAACGCTGGCCTTGAGGAAGTTCTCCAGACCTCCAGGGGCCCACGCATCGAAACCATGGAAGCGGCGAGTCGGGGCCTCCTAGATGGGGTCAGAGTAGATGGGGTCGCAGGATCGCGCCCTATCGCCGATGCATCGGCGATGCGGCGCGATGTGAAGCCCGATGTTCTGCACGCCGACGTCGCCGATGCATCGACGACGTTGTCGATGCATCGCCGATGCATCGGCGATACATCGGCGATGCGGCGCGGTCCTCCGACCCCATCTACGCGGACGCAAGTCGGGAGATTGGGGCAAGCTTGCAGGTCGGATGCTGGGAATGCGCCATCTGCTTACGTCTCTATTGCGATCTCTGTCGAGACTGACACGTTTCCCGCATTTGGCATGATGTGTTGCTTCTTCTGCTGAAGCCACCCTTCCATATTCGCGCCTGGTGCGTCGATGGCAGTTGTCCACGCGGAAGATGGGCACGCGCAATGTGTTCTCGCTTCTTTTTCCGAGTCTCAGATATCATGGTTTGTTTGTCGCGCTTGGGTTCCAATGGCTGGATTCTGGGCTGGGATGTGCTCGTTCCATTGCCCGCTGGCCCCATTTTTCGCACTGCCCTGTGGCCGCTTGGGTCCCCTCGGCTTCAGTGCCATGCCGACTGGCCCTGCTTGCCACATTTCAGTGTGGCCGCTTGGTTTCCTGTGGGTCTTGGGTTTGTATAGGCTCACATGGGCTCCACGCGAAGGGCTCCACACGCACTGGGACCCACGCACATCGGATTGCGTACGTGTGGCTACACGTATTGCGCTCAACGCACGGAAAGCTCCGCATACTCAGGGATCCGCACATGGGGTTCCATTCGCATCCAGTCCCCCCACACATAGGGTATATAGGCTTCAAGAGCAAAAGGTTCCACGAACAATGGGTTCCACCCATCGACGTACGCGCACACCCATGGTCCACGCATATTGCCTCACGAATCCTTGGGGACAGCGCCAAAGACCCAGAGTATTGTTAGAGCACGTGGGTCCCGCCAGCTGCGGGAATCATCGGTTGCGCCACAGGCCCATGGCCTCCACTTCGTCGCCCAAAGTCGCAGGCGAGTTGGATCTACATATATATATATATATATATATATATATATATATATATGTTATCCTAGTACCTCATTGATCTAGAGCTCGTATCATAACTGATGTCGTCAATCCTACAGTGTTCGTCGGATAAGATGAGCTCTGTCCCACCTTCTTCTCGAGCTCATCTTCATGATCTCCCCCCCCATCAACCTGTACGTCATCCTAGGCATCCTCCTTCTCACCATGCTCCTCTCCCTTTGGAAGTGAAGGTCACCGTTAAGAACGTTGTGGGAGCAGCACCTTGATGTGCGAGAGGGCCTAGAATCATGGCGAGGGAGTCTATTGTGGCAACCTCGTCCGCTCTCCCCCCATCCTGAGAGCCGAACAGCAGAGGCAGCGCATGCAAATGCTATGGATTGCTTGAGTCTGAGTTCGCGATTGGATTCTCAAGTCGGGGTGCTGGGCAGCAGCAGTTCTACCAGCTTCGACGGTGACTGGGTACCCTGTTTTGATGAAGGGTCAATTTGCTCTCGTTGTGATCATATGTTTCACCCGCTTGGCGACCACTGGCCGCTCAATTACATTACTAATCCCCGTTGCCTGGTGTCCTCCTCGTCCTTCTGCGCCTCCTCCCCTGGACCGAACTCCCTGCGCAAGGTCCGCCCCGCTCTGTCTCTTCCGCACGTCGGCCCCAGCGCTGGAGACAGGGTGCCTCCTCGAGATCCGAGGGCATCAGCACTACGGTGGGGGCGTCCGTTCAGGAATGTGCCCAGGAGGCTTCAGACCTTCATCTGTCGGGGCTCAAGAGACGGGGGTTAATGCAGACGGGGGCCAGTCAGAGCGACGGATCTTTCAGGATTTCGCAGGGCTAAGAGAGCACTGATCGGGGCTTGGGTGCAGGATCCTTGAGGAGCTTGCATGATCCTGCGAGGCTCGACTGACCTGGTTCTGGATTGACCCCGGTCAGCAGACCCCCGAATTTGATGAGGGCGGCGGTGGTTTCCATGACCGAGCCTCGGGGGGTGCTCCACACGGTGTCCAGACCCTGGGCCCCTGATCCCATGGGCCCTCAACCAATGCCCTCGTCGTGGCGGAATGGCTCCAGCAAATGCGGCACGTGGTCGGGTCGTGTCTGGCCGCTGCTGGGCAGTGTTTCGAATTTGCTGTAGAGAGGCGACAGAGGATGATGAGAACGCGCAGGAGGAGGAGGAGGAGGAGGAGGAGGGCTTGGAGAACGGGAGGTGCTGAAGTGATTATGTCGCAGTGCCAGTGGTTATGATTATCCCGACGGGTCCTTCCCAACTTGGTCGCATGGTGCATGGCGATCGCCCGCTGACGCAATGTTGGTTTCTGTACATGTTGCGAAGCGGTTCATCCATAACCACCGCTTGAGAGGTCGATCATCGGTGACCACGACAGGCTGTGGATATGGATATATTCGGGTCCGTGGGGCAATCATGTGTTCATATCCGCCGCTCGCTGTGGTCACAGGGCGTCGATTCCACAAGCGGTGGATACAGATTATGCCCACATCCAGCACATGTGAGTTGCACTATGAGACGCAGTGATGGGGTTGACCATACCCCCCAAGTTTGTGTATCAATTCTTGGATCCGGAACGGCGTGCTGTTCTTTCGAAATGTTCGAGTCGGTGTTTTACCGGTGGAGGCAGGTGGGCTCAGCAACGGCTCCCAGAACATCATGCTGCGTGGATCACCGCTCGACGCAGGAGCAGTCAGCGCGGTGGCAGCGACGGGTACCACCACGCAGGCGCCGTGTCACGGGAGACAAGCGAGGGATTGTGCAACTCCGCGGGGTGCCATGGGGCTCGCTTCCGCCCCAGCCATCTTGCTTCCCGTCGCTCTTGCAACCGTATTCCAGTTCAGTTGCCTGTCTCTTTGCGTCCAGGCCAGGAACATCTCCGTCCTGCGCTCTCCCTCATGCTGCTGGTCGGGCTCCTGCGCTGTGCTTCGTGGGGGTACTCGCAGGGGCCTGGACTACAGTTCGGTGCCGCCTCGTTGCTTCATCCGACCAAGCGCTTCAGGATCCCACTCGCTTCATTCTGAAAGGCTTGGACATCAGCCTCTCCGTCGTCTCGCCTTGATGATGACGTCCGCACTGCAGGCTTGCATTCCGGACCACTTCCCGCAGTGCGAGGTGGAGGACCACCAGGACCACGCGTCAGCAGCCCCTGCGTCGCTGGAGAGAGCGCGCTGTTCATCCAGGACGCGGCTTTTGGTGACCAAATACGATGGGGGCTGGAAGACGGCAACACAGGATGACCAGAGAGTCCGAGGCCCCAGGACGTTGAGAGATCCGATCTTGAAGATTACCGCCTTGGAGGTGGAAGGTGAGGCCTCACGCCTTGAGGTCTGGATTCTCTGGGCGCTCCCTCTGGCAGCCCTGGGGCCATGGCGATTCCCCCTGTGTGTGACCTTCAGAAGCTCGGGGCGCGAGTGATTTCACGAGGTTCCAGGGAGAGACCTGACCCCCTCCTCCCGCGCAGCCACCCCTTCCGAGCCAGAAATCCTTCTGGCGCGGTAAAGTGTCCCATCTCCTAAGTTCAGTTATTCCCCTGCAAAGGGCTCGGTTGTCAAGAACTTATGCCTCATGGCGGCGGCTGAAATTATAGGGATGCGCTGTGCTGGAAGAAGAGTTTCAGACAGCAGGAGGGGAGGGCAGACAGCATAGGCATACGGCCAGTGCGAGGGGGCTGAGAGCACAGAAGTGGTAGAGGACAGAGAGCAGGAAAAGAGTGCCAGTGGAAGAGCGGCAGAACGCAAGACGGAATGGGGGGTTATTTATTTGTTTCTTGTCCTCTCCAGCACCGAGGGGGACCAGGTGGAGCAGGAGGGGGGATGACGAGGAGGGGGGAGGCGGCAGGGCAACAGTGCGGAGGAGAGAGGAATGGGGTGAAAGTTGGGGAGGAGGGGAAGGAGGGGGAGGAGGAGGAGGAGGAGGAGGAGGGAGGAGGAGGAGGAGGAGGAGGGTGGAGGGAGGGCAAGGATGAGGGAACGACCGGGAAGACGGATATAAAGTGAAGGAGCAGCGGCGTAGGAGGAGAGATGACGATGTTCCTTCGCGGGGTGTTCCAATCTCTGACCATTGCCCCGAGCATACCCAGAGCCACGTAATGTCTAGGCTCTTCCCCTCCCGACCCAGACACGTTCGGTTGCCATTGTCAGCTTTAGAAGTCCAAACCTGAAACTGGACGTTAGCCTGCAAGCTGGAAGCCTAACATCTCAATACTTGTTGCCCTCTTCAGAAGCGCGTCGCGCGTTTCAGGCAGCCCAGCGTGGTGCTGGCCGCAGAGGCTATGACCTCGAACGGCATGAGCTGGACCGAGGGTATCAGGAGCCGCCTTGTAGACAAACGGTACGCGCAGGCGCACAGCGGCTCGTGGCGCTGGTCTCGCTCGCACAGCCTCCCTCGCACACTTGCGCGCAGCCCGGGCAGTGCACTCAAAGCTCCGCGTTGCGACTCGACGTATCGCAGATCACCTCGCCATGAAGTGCGGCGTTGCGCCACATTGCATACGCGCGCGCACGTCGAGTGCCATCGTGCGAGCGGTTCGCGCGCCTTCAGACATTGCAAGGTTTGTGGGCCGCAGAGACGTGCAGCTGCCCAGTAACGCAACAGTGCCAGTTACTGGCTGCACTAACGAACAGACGTCCAGCTTTCTGAATGCACCCGAATGCAGCGAAACGGAAAATACACCCAGCTTGACCAGTCGTAAGTGGCATAGCACGAGCTGAGCCGAACGTGTAAAAGGGTCACAGGCCGCTCCGTGTCTGAGAGCCAGGGAGGCGAAGGCGCAATAATAACACTACGCATGCAACGGTCACGTACTTGAGCGAGCAAGGGCATGCATTCGGTACATGATCAGAGTAGGGGGGCCAACCGGTTCTACACTGTCCTTAGGTCCGTGGCTGAAGTGGGCTTCCGCGGTGTGGATTATTGTTATCCAAATAGGCTTACCCTATAGGGCTTCTAACTCAAACCACACTAATTGGTCCGTTGCCCTCCCCCCCTAATTCCTATGCCCCCCTAATTCCTATGGCTATGCCTATGCCTATGCCTACGCCTCCCCTCTAACTCCTACGCCTATGCCTATGCCTATGCACCACCTCTGAGCGCTCCCATGCCTATGTCTATGCTTATGCCTATGTTTCTAATTCATACTTGCTTGCGTAATTGCTTGCTTGCGCGCTTGCTTGCTTGCTTGCTCGCTCGCTTGCTTGCTTGCGCGCTTGCGCGCTTGCACGCTTGCTTGCTTGCTTGCGCGTTTGCTTGCACGCTTGCTTGCTTGCTGAGTTGCGGATTCCAAGCATGTCTAATTCCACTGATTCCTTGATTTGAATCGTCTAATCTATATGGAGCCAACGCTGGTTGATATTGAATTCTCACCTCTGAGGACAATTCTGTTTGTTTCCCTTTGTCCTGCGCGCCATTCATGGGGTTTCAATAGAAGTGCCCCCCCCCCCCGGGGCTCGCACCTTGGTCAGTTTTAAGGGGAAGTTTATAGCTCAAATTGCGCTGTTGACCCACGGACTACCAACACATCGTCTCCCGCCCAGCACTTCATCATGATTTGCTCCAGTCGCGATTTCGCTTGAGATATCCTCGCAATATGTGTAATTCTACCGCACTCTCGCCTGGGAAGTTTTCGCAATTTCCTAAGGCGCTGCGAACTCGACGTCCATGAAACGCGCTCTCGCAAGTGACGCCCTCGCAATTCATCTAGAAATCGCGCTGTCGCCTGGGACTTCCTCGCAAATATTTCTCAGACGCTGCGCGCTCGACGTCTACGCAACGTGTTCCAGTGCGAGATGTCCGAGCAAGTTGCTCAGGAACCGCGCTACCGCCCGAAGCCTTTTCGCAGTTTGCGGAGCTCGCTTCATTGCCCCGCTCTCCCGTCAGGGCCTGCCCTCCCGACCCGCCCGTCATGGTCCGCCCGTCGGGTCTGCTGGTGAGGGTCCGTCTGCTCGGTGGCCTGGAAGCCCGCGCGATCGTTGCCAAGTGTCACTGCCCATCCGGCCCTCCCAAACTGCGCCCCTGGCCCTCGGACGATGGCCACAGCGACTCTCGCCTGATAGGTATGTCCTCACATGTTCTTTTTCAGCAGCCGCTCTATCGCCTGAGACGTCTTCGCAGTTTACCCAGAAATCGCGCTCTCGCTCGGGACTTCCGAACATTTTAGTCAGGCGCTATGCCCTCGACGTCTCGGAATCGAGCTCTCGCACCGACAACATCTTCAACGTGTTTAAGAATCATGCATTCGCCTGAAGCTTATCCACAGTTTACGAAATTTGCTTCAATGCTCCTCCCACCCGTGAGGGCCCGCCCGTTGGAGTCCGGCCGCCCGACCCGCCCTCCTCTAGGGTGCGCCTGTCAGTCCTCCTGTTTATCGGTCCGCCCCTTCCTGCCGTGTTTTTGCTCGCCCAGTTGCTCTTGCCCCCTCCCCTCTCGTTTCCCCTCGTCCTCGACCTGTCCCATTCTCCCGTCTCCCTCCTCTTCCTACAGATCAGGGACCGCGCGAATTACACGTGGCAAGCAAGGAAGAGATCCCCCCCCGCGAAGGGGGTGGGGGCGACCGAAGACGGAGAGGGCGGGGGCTGAGGCTTCCTGTGACCTCCAGAGGCCCCTGGGGGCTCGGTTAGGGCCAGAAACATGTCGGAAAGCCTCCCCCCTCGACCGACCAGGGTCGAGGGCAGAATGTGGCAGCCCCATCATCGCACGCAGGCAGCAATTTCCTGCATCGGGCGACGAAATCATTCCAAATTTCGTAGTCAAAGGGAGGGGGTCACACCCCTCCCAGACGAGGAGTCCTGACCCCACATACCAGCCACGAAAGGGCGGCCTATTGCCCAGACCCCACTGCAACCTTCCAAGACAGCTCAAATGCGACCCCCCTTCAAATGTGACCCCCACACTTTGTTATAAAATCCGTAGTACATATCCAGTGCTCCCAGGCCAGGCCCATCCTGAACCCAGGAGCTGTGCATACGCCCTCCTGGCAAAGCCAGGAGGGCGTGGCGTACACACCGCTACTGAGTTCAGCATGGGCCTGGCCAGGGAGCAGTGGATATGTATTGAATTCGTCGCCCTACTGCAGGCATCGGAACCGCATCTGCCGGCCGGGCAGGACCCGCGGCAACCGCCTGTTGGTCCGCCCGGGCGCCGCGGAGCCCGCGGCGGCGGCGTCCGCTCCGCCGGGCGCGGCCAGGTGCCCCACCGGTTGCGAAAGCTCCTTGGCGGTCGAGATTCGCCCCTCTTCCCCCACTCAGAGGAGCAAGGGGGTATGTGCATCCTCTTACCGTAGACACGCGAACAGCGATGTAGTTAGGTAGCGGCGATCTTGGTTTCGGTATTGCAGATTTGGGTGGTCCGTGGCCGACCCACTTGCAGGAAAGCGTTGTGCGTGGTTCCTTACAGCTTGATTCGCGCAGGTCCGGCGTCGCAAGAACCATCTTCCCAGCATCGCCGTGAATCAGCATCGCCGTTAGCGTGGCCTTGGTGTCAGAGGAGCCATGAGGTCATGGTAATGAGACGTTCCAGGATTCCCCCGGGATCTCCAGCAGGAGTCCTGCTGCTTCCCACGGGCTGAAGAAACGCGGGCCGCCAGCCACTCCAGGACTCCTGGAAGGCACCGCGGGCCAAGCGCACTGTGACATCACTCTCGTACCACCCTCCACGGCGGGCGCCTGCGCGCGAGGCGGCCCAGTCCCGTCGGCCGCTGCGGGGCAGGAAGGCACCTCCCCACCCGCCCGTTCCGCTCTCCCCCCCTCATGCCCTCCTCGGGGGTTGCCCCAGGATTTCCACGGCGCCCCCGCGGCATCTCGAGCACCCCTCACGAGGCCAAGACGGCCCCAGGGGCTCCAAAGTGGAGCAAAGATCTGGGGACCCCTTTGCCCAGGGAGCCATTCTTATTCTTCTTCCTTCCCGAAACAACACATACATGCGACGTTTCGGTTTTTCCGAAACACGGGCCCCCGACCTCTCGACCTTTTTCCTTGGACCGCTTTTACGTACCCGAGTTTGACGAAAGGCCCGGCAAGGGCCCCGTGCGCCGAAAAGGAAAAACAACAGCTTCCGCTTCGAGTTGTTCGAGACACCGGATACAGTCGGACCGAGGTATAAGATCGAGGCCGGTTCGGGGAGGGTGCCCTAATGTTTTTCGTGTTCGTTGGATATTGGATGTTTTTGTGCACCCTGGGGAGGGTACCCTTTGGTGTTCTGTGTGTTTTGGCCGGCGGAGAGTCTCGTACTCTTGAGTGATGCTTTTCTGTCCTGGGTTCGATTGGAGGGCCATTCTCTCGCCGGTGCCCTCCTCTCTGGGGGCCACTCTCTTGCGGCATTTCTCCGGCCTGGCGCTCTCTCGGAGCCGTGCCGGCCTCGGGAGGGGGGAGTGCGCCCCGTTGGAGCGCCCGTGCAGTAGAGCGCTGGGGTCCCAGGGATCTTGCGTGTCGACGAAATCGAGGCGGGGGTTTCCCATCGTTGTCGGCCTCTCGGGGCCCTTGCTGGGCCTCGGAACCGTCAAAAAGTGGCTCGTGGTGAGAGGTGAGAAACCGGTCCAGGGGAAGTGGTCGAGAGGTCGAGGACCCTTTTCGTTATCATTCTTCCCCACGGTGGGGTGGTGGGAAGGGGGAGGGAGGTCCGAGTCTCACGATCGCTGTGACCCTGGACATCTGGCGCACTGTTTATGTCGATCCGCGGGCCCCAGAACTCGGTAGTTTCTTCGTCCAGGCACATTTCCATGGCCCTGGGTCCGAGGAAGGTCTCCAGAGGCCGAGATGGATAAGAAACGTTTGGACTGAAACAGTCGATCCGCCCGAAGCCTGGGCGTCTGTCCCTGGAGGGGGACGCCGAATCTCACGATCGCTGTGGTCGTGGGTGCCCTTGCGTGTGCAGGTGTTTCCAGGTCGTCCAGCCCCGGGTCTGCTCCACGGAGAGAGTCGTGTACGTTTCGAGGAGCGGTTTTTGCCAGGGGATGGGAGCGTAGGAGGCGGAGGGGGAGTTGATGGAGGAGGAGGAGAGAGCAGGCGGGCGAGAATACACTCAGGGACGTTTGCGTGGCGTGTCGCACCGCCATTTCTGGCCCACCACCCTTCGACGCAACATGCTGAGTTTGTCCTGGTCCCCAGCGTCAGCGTCCTGAATTTTTTCCTGTGTCCCGTCCCATGGACCAAAGCGACACGCTCCCAGCTATCAAGGCATAGCGCGTCGTCGGGACCGCCGCCGCGACACGCTAAGCAAAAGTCCATGACACAAAAATGTTTGAATATTTAAACATTGTGCTTTCATCATAAGCAGAAGTACTTGTGAGCTCGTCGGGACCATAGATGGCTGACAGGATAGGGGGTGGAAGAACAACTGAGCAAACGTAGGGGGAGGGAGGATGAGGAGGAGGTAGAGGGAGGAGGGAGGAGGGAGGGGAAGGAACATGACGAGATGCTGCTGATGATTCTGCTGCTGCTGTTGAGGAGGACGAACAGGAGGAAACTGACGAAAATTCCGTCGCCATTTTGGCTCAAGGCTGAACAGTGTGAAGGGCTATAGACGCCCGACAACCAGTGATTAGTTTCGAAGTATCCGTCGCGTGGCCTGAGGGAGGATAGGCATTTGCGCCTTCCTCATAATCCACGCCGCTCTTTCACGACCCAGCCCACCAGTCTGTCTTTCTCGTGGGTGTCTCAGTCTTTCGAGGCGGAGATGGCCAGCCATGGCGCGCAGGTCCAGACACCCGCCAGAGCTGGAAGATCTCTTGCCCGATCGCAAGAAGACCTCGGCAGTCCGAGCATGGCGCAAGTTGCTAAGGTTTATGGTTTCGGGAACGCGAATCTTGCGTAATGTTCAAGGGTTTGTTGCTTCGGGGACGCAAGCATTACGTAAGTTACGAGGGTTGGTGGCCTTGGGGACGCGACCATTGCGCAATGTATGACGCATTGTGGCTTCGGGGGCGCGAGACTCATGTATTGTTTACATCCCCGCTACGAAAGTTAATTCATCTTGGCTGAAATTGACATGTGTGGGCGCTGTGGTGAGAAGTGGTATGGGAGTGATTATTCCTTGTGGTTTCATACGGGGAGAGATTCAGAGTTGCCTGGAAGTGACCGGGAGTGATTTATTTCTCCCTTGTGAATTTACGGGGGGGCGATATTATCCTGAACTGGTTCTATACTATTAGTGTTACCAGGGAAACCCCAGAAATCTCTCCCGCCAAGCCAGGCCGAAAACTGCCGTGCTAGGAGTCTACGGGGGAAGGGGGGGCCACTAGGAAACGCCCTAGTCGTCAGTGCTCTAGGTGAATAGCTTTCGTAGCGGGTAAGTATGTGTCCCACGCCCCCAGGAATTCAGGCAACGCGATCCGAGGGTGGTCGCCGGGCGGTTTGGGGCTCCTCCCTTCGGGCGGATTTAAAAAATCTACACTAGGAAGCAGAAAGCAAAACTGTAACACTGGTGACTTGAATCTGCAACTGGTACAGGGAGCAGCGCACGTCGGCCTACAGCCTGGTGGCCCCGCAAGGGGGCCAGCGGATCTGGTTATGCATTTCTCCTCTTCCTCCAAGGAGGAAAAGGCGATGGAGGAGGGGGGGGAGGAAATGGAGGACCAAAGGCACCGTTCGACCCCAGGGGAGGCCTGGCAAGAGTGCGCGCCCCCGACGGGCGTCCAGCGACCATCCTGCCAGCTTTGTTTGTGGCAAGCTACGGGGCTCGCTGCGTCGCTGGCAGACCGTCGGCGGTCCTACGTATCCTTGTCAGGATGGTTTCCCGACTCTGCCTGGAGGAGCCCGCGGCCCGCGGGAGGCTGGTGGCATGCGTTTGAAAGAAAAAGAGGAGGACCAGTGCAAACTTCAGACGCACCAGCGATGTTACAAGAAGCCCTCTCCGCAAGCTCCCCGTTCACAGGTGCCTGAAAAAAAGGTTTGCCTGCATTGCGGAGGTGGCCCATTAGAAGGTAATCGTCTGAGACACCACATTCGTGCCAGAACATTGTTGCTGAGACTTCGACGCCGCAGATCAAAGTGATTGTTGCGCCCTGACTGGCAATCCTAAATCGCGCCAGAGCAAAGTTTTGGGACGTCAGCAACGCGAATCAACGTTACTTGCGTCCTGGCAGCCCTAAGGCTTGCCAGAACACAATCATTACGATTATACAAATATTTGAGAGCGCTTCGCATTTACAAGACGACTGTGCGCTGGCTAAAACGAGATCCACATGTTTGAAGTCGACTTGCTTTCCATCCGTGAAAGATTACAAACGTTTAGGGCAAGCGTGCGCGGCGCTGAAGCGAAAACCGCATTTTTGAAAACGACCCGCCTTCCACCACCCGTGAAGCTGTTGCAGTATTTGAAGACGAGTGTGCACGGCACTAGCGCGCGCGGCGCTAACGCGAGAACCGCATGTTGGAAACCACCCATTATCCATCCGCGACGCTGTTGCCAACTTTCAAGACGCATGTGGACGGCGCTTAGACGAAAGTCGCATTTTGAAGTGACCCGCCCTCGATCCGTAAAGCTGTTGCTAACCTTTGTAGAAGAATGCGCGCGGCGCTAAGGCGAGAGCCACATTGTTGAAACCAGCCCGCCTCCATCCGTAAAATGGTGCAACTTTCAAGTTTCAGGGCCATGCATGGCGATGAAATCTCAGGCGAACCGCCTGGCAGGCCCTACCAGCACGTCTGGGGGCGGGACAGGAAAGAGTTATTTGTGACGAAGAAGGGTGCAGAAGGAGGAAAGAGCGGCACCTTATCCAGCCCGCGCTGCTCTTCGGCACCCGCGCATGGATCCCTTTCCGTTTCCTCCACTCGCTCGTTACCGTTATGTATTGCGCGCCGTTGTTTGCAGTTGCGTGTACATTTTTTCACAGCTGCGTTCAGGAGCAAACAACGGGATGATGATGAGAGCGGAGGGGGTGCTCCAATATCAGGAAAGGAACGCCACGAGCGGAAGCACCAGGAACAACACTAACACGGACAGCGTCATGAGGATGAGGAGCAGGCGGGGGGTAGATGATGAGGGTGTGGAAGCGGACGGGCAGGCTGCGGGTGCCGTTTGCGTTTATGCGGCTCTAGCCAGGCATTACACCCCAATGACATCTCAATTTTCCCTTGCCTCCCCGTATCATGGCCGTTTCCCCGCACAGGGAACTATTATACACGAGGGGGAGAAGGATACGGAAGACGAGGAGGACGGAGAGGAGGCGGAGGTCTTAGGGGAGTATGACGAAAAGTGGCGAGGCAAAGAAGATTGCCCCACGCCCTCTTCGCCGTCGCGGACGAGCTCGGCGGGTGGCGGCCAGGTGCTCACTTGCCACGCCATCGATGAGGAGGAGGAGCCCCCCCGTTGGTCGCTGTGAGGATGGCTTCAACCACCGCCGTCGAGCAGCGCACCGCCGCCGTGGTGCCCCTCGTGCAGTGCCCCTGGGCCTCGCCGCCGCCAGGCCTCCTCGGTGGCGGGTGGCCGCCCAGGGAGCCCGCAGAGGGGCCCTGTCGTTGCGAACCCATAGCGATGGAAGGTTGTTGTTTCGGACCCCTGGGACTCTGAGGGGTCTCGCCGACGTCGGGACCGTCCCAAAACTGTTTGGCATGGAAAGCTAGTCCTGGGGAAGGGGTCCAGACCTCTGAGAGCCACTGTGTGAACACATCATTAGGGCGGGTCTTGGACCGGGATAGATCGTTCCAGAGCGTTCAGGACGGCTGTAGGAGCGCTCTGGATCGGCCGCGGCGCCAGATTCATTTCCATAACCGCCAAATCTCAGATTCCCGATTTGTCTCGGTCCGATGTTGTCATGGTTCTGGCTTCGTCTCACGTCGCGTCGAGGAACCAGCCCGACGGCTGTGTTTCCGCGATTCTCGGTCTCCGGGGGCCTTTCGGGCCGTCGGAGGGAAAGCTTGGGATGGAGAATTGCCACAGGGGAGGGGGGAATCCTGGACTCCCGTCGCGTCGAGAAAACCGCGCGACGGGAAATCTTCCGTGACGTCTGCCGAGGCTCTTGATCAGGGCCGTCAGAAAAATAGGCTCGGGATCGGCACCTCCCAGCGCGTCGGCACTGCAAGGGCGACGCGCACACCAAGAAATCTTGTAGTATATGCTCCTCGGCAGACGCTTGCTCGGGAAACGATACATACGGCAAGATGGTTGTACTAGATGTCCGTGTCAGACGCACGCCCCCGAGGAGGACACCTGGTCCTTGAACGTCCTTCTGCGGAGTTCCTGGCAGAGTGCTGTCAGCGAGCATGTTTGGTGGCACCCCGGCGGGGGCGGCGCGAGGGGAGCGGCCTTCTGAGAAGGCGGCGGGGCCTTCCTGGAGGCACGCCTAGCCTCCAAGGAGCCTTCTGGGAAGCCTCCGGGCGTTTCTAAGAAGGCCCCTGCCCTTGACCAGGAAGCTGGATCCACATGACGTGGACGGCCTGGGCGAGCGCTGGATGCACACGAAGCCACGTCGTGTCTTTCCAACTCTAGGCTCTCGTGTATCCAGGCAGGTTGGTACTCCACATGTGTATCCAGGAAGCGCCTTCCAGACTGTCCACATTGGAATCCAGCCGTGGATGTTTCCAGCTTTCTGGCGCCCCGCCGTTTTTGACGGCCACCCCCTCGCGTCACCTGGGCGCCGCCAGAAATTGCTGCGCCGGGTTCGGGACGTGAAAATCCGATTTGTTCTCTCCAGTGCGGTGGGAGCCCAGGGTGCGGCGCGTTCCGACGCCGAGCCACGTTCCTGGACCTTCTCGAATCATGCAACATTCACGACCACAAACTTTCCTTTACTTTCAGCGTCTCGGCGCCCTTACCGGGCCTCGGGGCCAGCAATAAAAAGACGATGAAAAAATTGTCCTGGGGATGGGTCGAGACCCTTGGGGGTCGACGTTATGAACAACTCATGACGTCGGGGGTCAGGATTGGGGGACTCCGCGCGGAGACGGCTGAGTGCAAGAGGGTTTCGGCGGGCCTCCTCGTAGCGGAACTCGTCGGGTCTGCTTTGATAAGTTGGCCCACTAACCCTGAGATCGTGGCCGCGCAAACTCCTTCCCTTCCGAGTCGGGCGCGTTCGTGTACACTCGGCCCCTGGGGCCCTCACATATATATCCGGAAACATGTGGTTCGGGGCTCCAGTCGTGATGCCTCACCATGCATTTTTCTGTTCTGTTTTGGATGTCAGGGTGCCAGAGATGTGATTGGACGATCACATCATTCTGAGCACCAGCAGCGCTTGTATGATCACCTTCCAGCAAGGGGTGGGGCAGAAGGGAAACTGGAACATGCGCTTTTCACATGCGAAGCGTATTGTGTCTCTGCCGGATCCTTCGGATATTCGCGTCTACGTGCACGCATGCCGCTCAGCAATGTGATATATATATATATATATATATATATATATATATATATATATATATATATATATATCACTGGGGGCGAGGCCAGGGGCCCCAGGACAGGTGCCTCCACCCCCCATGGGGGGACGGGGGCTCATTTTCCCTGTGTTTTTACAAGGTTTCCGCGTCCTGGGCCTGGGAGGCCGCCGCTTCCGACCCCCCATGGGAGGACGGGGCGGCCGGGGAGGTCCAAAATAGTCCAGGAGGGCATCCAGAGGCTCCCAAGACGGCCCAAGCGGGCCCCGAGTCGCCGAAAGACCGCTCCAGGACGCCCAAGATAGGCTCAAGACGGCCCGAGAGGCCCCCCAAGGCACTCCACGACGCTTCCAGACGCCTCTCCAAAGCGCTTCACGAGGCCGAAATCGTTTATTTTACGGAGGTTTTGGACACATTTTGCTTTTCCCGCCTTCTCAGCTTTCCGACGCTCCACGACGGCTCAAAGGCCCCCCGCGGACGCCCCAAGAGAGCCCACGAGGCCTCCAAGAGGGGCTCAAGACGGCCCTGGAGGGCCCCAAGACGGCCCAAAACGCGCTCAAGACGGGCGAAGAGAGCCCCAAGACGGCCCAAGCGGGCCCCGAGTCGCCGAAAGACCGCTCCAGGACGCCCAAGATAGGCCCAAGACGGCCCGAGAGGCCCCCCAAGGCACTCCACGACGCTTCAAGACGCATCTCCAGAGCGCTTCAAGAGGCCGAAATCGTCAATTTTACGGAGGTTTTCGAACGATTTTGGCCTTCCAGCCTTTTCGGCTGTCCGACGTTCCAAGACGGCTCAATAGGCCCCCAGGAGCGCCCCAAGACGGCCCAAGAGGGCCCCAAGAGGGCCCCAGAGTCGCCCAAGACAGCCCAACAGAGCCCCAAGACGGCCCCAAGATGCGCCCAAGAGGGGGACCACGATTCCAAAATTCGACCCTCCCGCTTGAAGAGTGCCCCAGGAGGCCCCAAGAAGCCTCCAAGAGGCCCCAGGAGGCCCCCAAGAGGCACCCAGGAGGCCCAAACGAGGCCTAAAGAGGCCACAAAACAGGCCCGAGGAGGCCCCACAACGGTCCCAAAACGGCCGCCGAGAAACTGCGAAACTGCCTTCACGACGTCCCCGACAGGCCAACCACGAGATCCAAACCAACACCCATGAGGCCTCTGACCCACCACCCAGGGCACGGTGGCGGGAGCAGTGACAGCACTTGTGCACAGCATGTTCCGGCGGAAGCCTTCCGGAACACGCTGCAGGAGAAGGAGGAAGATCAGGAGGAGAGAGAGCTGGAGTGGGAGGAGGAGGAGGGGGGCGAGGAGGAGGAAGAGGTCTCCAAGACAGCTCGAAGATAGCCGAAGAGGCTTACACGAGGGCCCTGGGCGGCCCACGAGGGCCCCAAGGCGGCGCGGCGCCAGGGCGCCTACCACGTGTTGAAGAGGATCCGCCCTCGGTCCTGCCAGCGGCTGCAAACACCGACATCGGAAAGCACGCGGCGCTGGGGCGATAGTCACGTTTTGAAAACAAACAGCCGCCCCTCCATCCTTGAAGCTGCTGCGACTTGTCGATGATGCTCCGACCGATCCGCCTGTCCCTCTTCTGTGCGAGCTCGCGTTCACAATCGGGGAAGTCCGCGCTAGAACCAAAGCGCGCGCGAAGCGCGCGCGTGGTTCTAGCGCGTTATGGGCCTCGGAGGCCGCCGCCTCCGACCCCCCATGGGAGGATGGGGCGGCCGGGGAGGTCCAAAATAGTTCAGGAGGGCCTCCAGAGGCTCCCAAGACGGCCCAAGCGGGCCCCGAGTCGCCGAAAGACCGCTCCAGGACGCCCAAGATAAGCCCAAGACGGCCCGCGAGGCCCCCCAAGGCGCTCCACGACGCTACAAGACGCCTCTCCAGAGCGCTTCAAGAGGCCAACATCGTCGATTTTACGAAGGTTTTCGAACGATGTTGTCCTTCCAGCCTTTTCGGCTGTCCGACGTTCCAAGACGGCTCCATAGGCCCCCAAGAGCGCCCCAAGACGGCCCAAGAGGGCCCCAAGACGGCCCCAGAGTCGCCCAAGACAGCCCAACAGAGCCCCAAGACAGCCCCAAGATGCGCCCAAGAGGGGGACCACGATTCCAAATTATCCCGGCAAAGCAACCTAACAGCGATATGTAGTAGCATAGCTGGAGGCATGCAGCAGCAGTAACACTCGCAGTAGTATTAGCAATAAGAGCAGGAAAGATGAAACAGTGGTAACAGTGAAGTAGTAGTTGTAGTTCGGAGTCCTGTAAAAAGGAGACACTGCTATCAACGCTGGAAATGTGTCAAAACGAGACACTGCTATGAATGGCGGCAGTCGTGTAAAAAGGAGACACTGCTATCAACGCTCGCAGTGTGTCAAAACGAAACTTCGCTGTGAATGGTGGGAGTCGTGTAAAAAGGAGACACTGCTATCAACGCTGGGAGTGTCAAAACGAGACATTGCTATCAACAGTGCGAGTCGTGTAAAAACGGGACACTGCTATCAACGCTGGCAATGAATGATGATGATGAGTGCGATGATGAGTGCGACGATGAGATGATGACTGTTCTTTTTTTCAGAGGACCGCGCTGAGGAGCGGCGTGCGAAGCGGAGAAGCTGCAAAGCGTGCAGGCTGAAAAGCATTGCAGACACGCGCAGGCTGAAAAGCATTCCGCGACACGTGCAGGCTCACCGCGCACAGCTGCACACGAGCGCAGGCTGAGAAGCACCACGCGCATGCAGGCTGAGAAGCACCACGCGAATGCAGACGGACAGACTGAACAGCACCGCCACAACGCAACCTGCATCTCATGGCTCCTCAAGCTCGCGCAGGCCATCCCAGTTGCTGTCGGGCCTTCGCGCAAGCGATCTTCGTCGCGGCAATCTTGTCCGTGAAGAGCTCGGCGAAGGCCTTGGCGATCTGTTCCGGGGGGCCGGATTCGATGATGCTCCGGTCAGGCAAGCCGTGGCTCAAGAGTTGGTTGAAGCTTCTGGGGCGCGACAGGCTGACGTAGTAGGCAAGCCAAATGGACTCCTTCTTGAGTCCTGGCGGAAACGTCCAGTGCACGATGAAGCCTGGGTCCGTCGTCTTGCCCTGGACGCCATGCAGAGTCCCCTGCTTTTTGGGCAGCACGGTCAACTGCGTCCTGGACACCGCGATGGCCGGGCCACCTGTCTTCGCTTTGAACTTCCAGGGGCGCGCCTGCGGGGTGATCGCGAGCACTCCGCGCAGGTCGGGGCCGGCAGGCTGAGAAGCACTGCCAGCTGTCACCGGCGCGGCCTTCAAGAAAAGTTCATCGCTGTCATCGATCTTGACATAGACGGCCTTTGGCATGTAGTAGAGTACGACCACACCGTCCGAGACAATGGACGGGCGGCCCTCCACCGGAGGCTCCAGAGCGTGCAGCTCTATGCCTACCACTTTGCCTGGCGCGCCACGGACATACTTCGGCGGCAAGACGGATTCTGTCAGGATGACCTCCATGCCAACGAAGAGCGGCAGCAGCCCCGGCATTTTTGCGGTAGCGCCGATGTTGGGCTCCGCGCGCATCTCGTCGAAATCAGGCTTCGCGAGGCGCGCAGCTGGTCTGTCGATTGCTGGGACGTAAAAGAGCAGCTGGCCAGCATCGTGCGCATCAAGCTTGGCCTGCGCATGCATGGCGTAAGAGACGATGCGCCACTCATAGGCCGACTCGTACCAGCCTCGTGCTGCGCGCAACCGAGGGCCCCACTGAGGTGGCTGAGCGGCTTCGCTGCTGCTGGCAGCAGGCTGAGCAGCACCGCTAGAGCTAACGACCTCTGTTTTGGCGATCGCCTGCCATCTCTCGTCAGAGATCTTTTTTTCCGCCTGGAGTTCTCATGGCGTGGAGAACCTCGAGTTGCAATGGGTATGTAAAGCGCTGCATCTGCACGAAATCGATGACGTACTCGATGTCGGCGAGCAACTTCCTACCCTGTTGGTGTTCGTAGGATTGGCCCGCGTTAGGCGCCAGCAGGGAAGCGGTGGCGGGGACTGGCGGCAACTGGTAGAAGTCCCCGCACAAGATCTTCACAGGCATGCGTCCCCACGTCTCCTGCGGGCGCATGTACTTCGTGGGGTCCAGGTTGTAGCGCAACGCCCTGCCGTAGGTCGTGCGCAGTGCATCTGCATGCAGCAAAGGCCCCGGCACAGCACCCAGCTCATCGATCACGTCGACGCCGAGTGTGCCTGTGAGGCGATCCAGCTTTTTCTGCGTCTGTGGCGTCAAGCGCAGCCTGGCTGTCTGCATGGAATCCGACATGAGCAGGCCATTGGAGGAATGCATGGTCCTGCCGCGCGGGCCGAGGTTGTGTGCGGCGTGGTTGGACTGCGCTTTGCCGAGGTACCCCTGCTCGCCGAAGTAAGTGATGGCCATCGGCTCCACCACTTTGGAGAGGGTGCGCGTCTTGCCGACACCGCCTCCACCGAGCCAGATCGCTCTGTGGTTGCCTGTCGCGGACGCCACGGGGAGGAGATGCGTTGTCTTGTCTGGTCTGCCGTCAAAACGTTTCTGCAGAGACAACGCAAACAACGCCACCGCGTCAATCTGCTCCTCCGTGCAGTGGGCATCAGTGACGAGCTTCCACGCAACAGCCGCCGGGCCCTGCATGGCCAAGAGCTGCGGAACGAGTTCTGGTTGGGCGTCCTCGGCAGCAGGCTGAGGAGCACCGCTGGGGAGCCAGTCGTCCGCAGCATCGGGCAAGATCTCTCCATCCGGGCTCGCTTGCTTCTTTTGGAGCGCAATGCTTTGCCGCTGTAGGGCGAGCATGTCAGAGAAGGTCTCGTCCAGCCGCGTGCCCTGATGTTCCCGCGCGCCGCTGCTGGCTGGCAGTGCAAAGCTTGGCTGCAGCATGCCGCTGTACGCTCGGTCGAGATTCTTCAACTGCTTATCGGCGTAGCTGAGGCGGCCCTTCTGGTCCAAGCGCTGCAGTTGGTCTTGCTGTAGGGCCAGCTCGGTTGCTCTGACGTGGTCCCGCAGCGGAAACCGGGAGATCTCGGTAATCTCGGCGTCCTCCACGTCCTCCTCTACGTCGCTGCCGCCGCCTCCACCCACGTCAACGAGCTCCAGCGGGACTCGCCCCTTGAGCCCTTCGGCATCGCTCGCGGAGTCTTCATCCGCCTCGAGGTGTGCAGTCGTTGCTGGCCGAGGCTTAACCCGCGCCTCCGCCGCGAGGTCCACGTGCGCCAGCACGTCTCGCGCCACGTGCGCGCAGAACTCCGCCAGGGTGCACTGTTCCTCGTGCCACCGGCAGTGGTGGTCACTGAAGGCGAGGATGCGCCGTGCCGCCTCCGCTGGCATGCGCCGCGCCAGCTGGGACCTTGCGAAGTGCGCTAGGCTGAGGAGCACCAGCTCGCCCTCCTCGAGGTTCGCCCGGGGCTCTTTCACCTCGGAGAAGAGGGTCGTGTCCGCGAGCACGAGCCTCTTGCGGGCCAGGCGGCTCCTGGAGTCTGCGCGCGCTGCCAACGCGTGGATCTCCGCGCACCGAAGCCGCCAGGCCCGCTCGAACGAGTATGGGCGCACGGCGGGGCAGTCGCAGTTCCTCAGCATATGGCTGTACTGAGTAACGCAGCCACAAGAGAGGGGACACTCGCACGCCCAAGGCGTGAAGAGGAGGGCCTTGAAGAGCGAGTTCTGCTCGGGGTCCTGTGCCCAGGTCGGGCACTGGAAGCCATCGATGGTGGGGACGGAACTCCGCGTCAAGTGGACCTCCTGCATGTACCGCGGAGCCAAGACGTAGTGGCTCTCGAAGGCGAAGAATCGCGGTCCAGAAGCTTTGACCCGGCTCGGCTTCAGGACTCGCCGGACGTACATCCTGTAGACGTAGTACGGCATGGTCTGCAGGCGAGGGCCTCTGTGGGCGTAGTCGTCGGCCGTGTTCGTGCTGGTGGTGCACACGTGCATGTCCTCGCACTCCGCACCGCCACCTTGCTCATCACCAGCAGGAGTGTCTCCAGGAGGCTGAGGAGCACCGCTGGTGTCACCTGCTGCGTCCTCCTCCTCGTTGTCGGCGTCAGGGATCTGGATGCGGACTGCTTGTATTGGCACCTGATCATTATGCGTCTCCCCGCCCGAACCTTCATGGTTTAGCAAGCGTTTGCACTGCTGGCAGGCCCACTGTAGTTGTCTCGTGAAGAGCCGCACATTGTGGTGCGACTGGAGGCAGTCGCCGCCTGTGAGGATATGCACGGCCACCTCCGTCGTGGAGAGCCAGAAGCACCGGTTCGCCATCGACGCCAGGCGGATACAGACCCGCCGAGCGCGGCGAGCGAGATCCTCGCGCGTCCGGCCCCGTTTGGCCAGCGTCTGGTCCTCGCCATCAGCGCCGCCCTCACTGAGCACCTTCCGGGCTTCCTCCTCCTTCTCGTCCCTCTCCTGCTGCTCCAGACGCTGCATGCCGGTGAGCATAGACTGGAAGAGCGGCGTCATGGACTCCATCATCTTGCCCTGGTACTTCGTGATGTAGAAGTCCATTGAGAAAGCCTTCTGGAAAGCAGCTTGGAAGCTCTCCACGACAGATGCATCTGTCGGATGCAAGGAGCCACAACCGTAGAGCCACTTTTTGCGGCCGCCGAGTTGTTTGGATGAGCGCAATGCGATTGCCGACTCTGGGTTCTTCATGCTGGCCGTTTTCTTGGTAAGCCTTCTGCGCTTGGCCAGCTGAACTGGGGCGGCCGCAGGCAGCCCGTCCTGGGCAGGCTGAGGAGCACCACCAGGCTGAAGCACTTTTGCTGCCTCGGCAGACTCGTCAGGCGCGCACATCAAGAACTGGAAATCCACGTTGCACCGGCTGGTCACTTGAGAGACGTCGTTGCTGGAGCTCCTGAACGGCTGGTCGCGTTTGACCTGGCAGCGGCACCGCTGGTTGCGGTCATCAGAGAAGTCGATGAACGGAGTCCGGACCAAAGGCTTGCCGCGCCGACGCACTCGCTTGGTGCGGCCTGCTAGACATAGCTGCTGGATGCGAAAGAACCAGAAGCGGCACGACGGGGTTCTGTTCGAGCGCAGACTCTCTTTGGCCTCGAGCTTCTTCTTGACGTACTTGACGCACGTCTCGGTGCAGTCGTGCTCGTGGTTGGAGCAGATGTTGCAGAAGAAGTCATGGCTAAACGCTACCGCCCAAGCCTCCGCATCTGCGGTAATCTCCTCGACCGAAGCCGGCGAGCCATCGGGCTTGAGGACTTCCTGAATCGCTCCCTCCTCGTTCGTCTGGAAGAGGCTAGCATGGCTGGCTGCCATGGCTGGCTGAGGAGCGCCACCTAGTTGCCCGAAGCTAGTTCGTTGGCGGTAGCTTGGAAACGTAGACTGAAAGGCTCCTGTGAGCGGGAGGCCCCGGTACGCTGCAGCGCCGATTGCAGGCATCCGGTTCTCTGCGGCTGCCCGCGCTCGCTCCTCCACCAGGTGCGGCTGCTCCACTGGCGGGCCGAGAGGCACCTCGTCGCGCAGGGTGCCGTCCTCCTCTTCCCCTCCGTCCATGCGGCTCTGTCGTTGCTGCCTGGCTGTGAAAGGCTCTGGCGCGACGTCAGGCAGCCCCAGCTGCCGTGCGGGCTCGTTGGCAGCTTCGTACTGCACGGTCTCCGCGGTGGAAAGAAGCGCAGTTCGCAGCTCCCGAGCGGCGGTGCGCAGGCCTCCGACCACTGCCGACCGCAGCCACGCCATCGTAGGCCCGATGACGCTGTGGCCTTTGCCGTGGCCGCGCGTGAAGCCCCGACCCTGTGCTTCGAAAGGCGCTTGCACATCAGTGGTGCCTGGGGCCACGCACGGCTGCAGAGTCGCTGCCACGTCGTCCTCTGTTGTCACCGCCTGTCGGGCTAGCCTTGTGCGGCCAACAAACAGGCGCTCTAAGCCGATGATGTAGCGGTAGTGAAGCTCCGTCATCAACAGGAAGAACTTGGCCTGCGCCCGCGGGTCTGCTGCCACTATCTGGTGCATCCGCTCCAGAGAAGGCATGGTCGGAGCTGGACTCCGCAGGTCAGGGCCAGCAGGCTGAGAAGCGCCGCCGGCTCTGGCCACCGCGCCAACCGCGCCCCCGCGAATGTCTAAGTGGCTCCGCTTTCCGGGCCCTTCGTGGAGTTGGAGGACCAACGGGCTGTACGTGTCTGCGAAGTTCGGTGTGACGAAGAAGCTGGCCGCGCCGAACTTGAGGTTGTTGCCGTGCCCGTCGAAGCGGAGTGCGGTTTTCCGCCCCTCCGTGCCAGGGACATCGGAAGTGCTAAGTAGCAACGTCCTGAGGGCAGTCTTGACCTTGGCAGGCATGCCCGGGCGTGAAATGGCGGAGCCGATGCAGTCGGCCGGCTTAGCGATGCGCCTCCATGAAATCCTCCGCCGACGCCTCTGACAGGATCTGGAGGTCAGTGCCGAAGCCTTTCCTGCCAATCGCCGCCCGAGTGCCTTTCAGGAGCCGCAGCCGGCGGATCACGTCGCCGAAGACAGCAATGATTTCTGGCGAGCTGAAGCGGCTCTGGCAGGCTGCCTCGTAGGGCTCCTCGTCGGTCGCGAGAGAGTACTCGAGCTCCTCCAGGTTGATGAGGCGCCGTGCGACCTCGAAGGACGAAGAAACGAGACACTGCTATGAAGACATGTAGGTCCAAACGCAACCTTGCGTTCAACGGATGTATGTCCAAACGAGACACTGCTATCAACACATGTAGGTCCAAACGAGACACTGCGATCAACGCATGTAGGTCCAAACGGGACACAGCTATCAACACATGTAGGTCCAAACGGAACAGTGCTATCAATAGATATAGGTCCAAACGAGACACTGCTATCAACATGTGTAGGTCCAAACGAGACACTGCTATCGACACATGTAGGTCCAAACGAGACAGTGGTATCAGTGGGTGTAGATCCAAACGAGACACTGTTATCAACACATGTAGGTCCAAACGAGACACTGCTATCAACGCACGTAGGTACAAACAAGACACTGCGATCAATGGATGTAGGCCTCCACGAGACACTGCTATCAACACATGTAGGTCCAAACGACACACTGCTATCAATGGATCGACTCCACTATCAACACTGGTAGCATAAGTAGTATTCCTGGGGAAGACCTGTTCGAACAGCATGGGCCGCTCCCGCTCGAGGTTCGGCGCGCCGTCCCCGAACCAGAACTCTGTGTAGCACGCCGGCCAAGACCTGCTGTCGAAAGAACTCAAGGGTTTCTGCGTAGGCACCGATAAGGAGTGCGGGCCCACAGCTCTGCACGCGTCTGCTCCTGCTTGCGCTTTCTCCAGCACCACCTGCGCTCGCTCGTCGAACGAACGAGCAGCACTCTGTACATCGAGAACCATGCTGCGCATCGTATGCCTGCCGCCCTCGTCGGCAACAGGCTGAAGAGCACCGCTGCTGTCTGCCACTGTCGGTGTCACCTCGTTCTTGGCGATGCGTGCTGCCTGCTCCTGCAGCGCCACCAGCGTGCCTTGCAGCGCTTGCATCATTCGGACTGGAGCGATGTCATGCACTGGATCCACTGCAACTGTGACCTCTGCCACATTTTCATGCAGGTAGGCCATGTCAGGCTGTTCTGCTGCTTCTCCGTCTTTGTCTGTCTCTGTCTCCTCGTCAGACTCGTCTCCCGCCTCGTCGTCTCTGCCCACTTCCGGCGCCCTGGATGCTGGCCCCAACAGACGTACCGGGGCTTTGTCCACACCGTCCACTGGTTGCAGACAGGCTTGGACGTGGTCTGGCACGCCGTCCTCCGGCAGCCGTGTCGGGGCAACATCCTCCCGGACGGATACCTCGGAAAAGGTTGCGCACTGCTGCTTGCGCTCCCTCACGATCTGCATATACTCGCCGCGCTTGACTGTTGCCCAGTACGCCTTGTGGAGTTTGTGCGCGGCGCCCGAGAAAACGATGTTCAGAGAGTCCACAGGCGCGCCCTGCTCCGGGGGCAGCTCCATGGTCGGGATTTGCGCCGTGGGCTGGGCGAAGAGGATAGTGTTGCCCGAGATGCCTTTCTGCTGGACATCCGGAGCGCCCTTGCCGAGGCGGACTTGCTTCCAACAGCATCGGCCAAGGGACGCCAGCATCTTAGTAGCTTTCGAAGCGTTGCGGACGAGCATGAGCTCCCGGCCGATCCAGTTGTCGTTGACCAGGGCGTTTAACGGCATCTTCGGTTTCTTGGCGCACAGGTCATTGAGGCAATCCCAACAGACCCACACCAACGCGTTGGCATCTCCCACCCCTGCGCACGGAGGCCTCTCGTCCGCAGGCTGAGAAGCTCCGCCGGACCTGTCGGCAGCAGGCTGAGAAGCACCGCAGGTTCCCGCCGTTGCTTCTGGTGGTGCAACCACAGGGACTCGGCGGGAGTGTAGCAGCCACCGCCACTCTGGGTGCTCCGGATGCTGAACGCTGGACGCATGCAGCTGTTCGCACGGGATCAGTGGCCACCGCTGCCTGTACCTGTCCACGTCCAGGAGCTTCTGCACGAGCTCCGGGGACTGCAAGTAGTACACCCCGCGGTGCTTCACCAGAGCACGCTTGGGTGGAGCATCTGCCTCGCCATCGGATAGGTCATCATGATCGCTTGCTGAGTCGGCGCAGTGCTCAAAGACACGCTCCTCCGGCACTGCTCCAAACAGGCTGAGTTTGTGGCGATGCTCCAGGTAGTCTTTCTGCGCACAGACTACGCAGGCTGCCTCGCTTCGGGGCACCGCCCGCCGCCCGAGAAGCGGTTGGCCTTGCTGCCAGGGTGACAGAACTGTTGGAAGTAAGCAAAATTCTGCACCATGATTCTCTTCTCTTGAGCGGTTATCGGCCTGCAGCCAGCGTGTGCCATCAGGTACAGCACCCGTTTGCGGTATTCTGCCTCGCCGGCGTGGTTGCACTGCTTATGCCGCGCAAAGTCCTCTTCTATTAAGAAATCGCAGTCGCAGAGCTGGCAGACGAGCGGTCCCGTCATGACTGCACGGTTAGAGAAAACGCGCAACTGGTTCCCCTCTACTTCGCCGCCGGGGACGTAGCAGCTCTTCCCCGCGGGAGCAGCCAACGCTCTCCGCACTCGCTCCGCGTACCTCTGCGCAAATTCCCTGTGCTGCGCAGGCTGAGGAACACCGCGGCTGGACACAAGCTCTTTGTAGGTGGCCAGGCGCCGCAGGATTGCCGTGTTACGAATGCCACTCTCCAGCATCAGCAGATCCTGGTCGATCCTGTTCTGCGCCTCCTCAGCGAACCCTTCCATGGGGTTTGGCCTTTCCTCCGCCTCCGCGATGCGAAGCATTGTTTTGCCATCGCTTTCCGCCTGCTGGAGTGCCTGGAGCTCGGCCTCCTGCTCGGGAGAGAACTGCTTGGCCTTCAATCCTTTCCGAACTAGCCAGCCTAGTTGCCGCTCTGCAACACTACGCCCGGCGGACTCCTTCGGAAAGCGGCCGAGGTCTCGCACCTGCTGCATGACCTCCTCGATCTTCGTCTGCTGCATGAGCCCGTCGGACTTCGTATCCGCCTGCTGCAGAGTTTGAAGCTCGGCCTCCTGCTCCGGTGAGAAATGCTTGGCCTTCCGTGTTTTTCGGATGTGCCAAGCCAACTGCCGCTCTGCAAGCGGGCGTTGAGCGCTCTCCTTCGGCCAGCTGCCGAATTCGCGCACCTGCTGCAGGATCTCATCGGTCTTCTGCTTCCGCTTGAACTCCTCGGTTGCAGCACGCTGAGCAGCAGCGCTGACGGCGCGTGACTCCTCGAGGTCTTGCAATTCCAACATCACGTCACTAGGAATGCTCTTGCGGTGTTCAAAGAAACGTTTGGCCAACTTGTTTTCGGCTCGTGCTTCCTCAGACGTTCCTTTATTTCGGATCGGTATACGACCGAACTGCTTCACGTCCTCGACGAGCGTTTGCAGAGATCCGCTTAATGCAGAACGCTGAAGGGCAGCGCTGACAGCGGCTGACTCTGAAGGCGTGGCGCATTCGAGGGCTTGCAACTCTAACATGACGTCATTAGGAATGCTGTCGCGGTGGTCGGAGAAACGTTTGGCCAACTTGTTTTCAGCTCGTACTTCCTCGGACGTTCCTTTCTTGCGCTTCGGTATACGACCGAACTACTTCACCAGGTCAACAATCCTTTGGACAGTACCGTTCAACACAGCACGCTGAGGAGGGGCACTGCTCACTGCAGCAGGCTGAGGAGCACCGCTGTTGGGTGCAGAAACGTCAGGAGCATGGCGCCCAGACCGAGAGCTACCAGCATGCCGCGGCATTACTGTGTACAGTGGGTGCTGGAAAGTTCCTTTGTAAGGATAGCTCTAGGCAACATGGCTAGGGAGACATTGATCATGATGATGGTGATGAGGGAAATTCGTTGTGGAGGATGTTGGTGATGATGATGATGTGAATCAGTGATGTTGATGGTGATGATGATCAATGGCGATGATGATGTCGCAAAAGATCTGCAGGCTGAGAAGCACCGCAGGCCAACGTGAACCAGTCGTGATGATAGTGAAGATGGAGGCGGTTCCAGCTAGTAAGATAAACTGCTATGCATTGACGTATGCTGAAAGGAAATCCGGTATCAATGAGTTGATATACGATGAGGTGTCCGAAAACGAGACACTGCTATCAACGCTTTTATAACTGGAGGAACCTCTGATACCGACACTGCTACGCACATGGAAGGTGTCTTGAAATGAGGCACAGCCAGAGTTGATATACAATGAGGCGTCCGAAAACGAGACACTGCTATCAACGCTTTTATAACTGAACGACGTCTGATTTCGACACTGCTACGAACATGGGGGTTGTCTTGCAATGAAGCACGGCCATGACCTGATTTAGATTCCACAGAAACACATGCAGAAATGTTTTGTTTTTCAAACACCGAAATTCTCTGTAAACGAGACACTGTGAACGACTGCAGAACAGGCGCTTGTAGCAAAGGAAGTGCAGGCTGAGAAGCACCGCAGGCGAACGTGAATGAATCCGTTGGGCAACGTGAGCACAGACCGAAACTCTGTGCAGGCACTCTCAAGGGAGCCAGGGCAGGCTGAGGAGGAATGCAGGCCGCAAACACTATTCGTGCACCAGACGCCACAACAGTTAATAGTGCAGGCTGAGAAGCACCGCATAAACAACGAAACTACCAAACGATATGTTTGAGGCAAACCTAGTTGGCATCCCGCAAGGCGCAAGACAAAGATGCTTGCCATGTCCAGCAAGCTGAGAAGCATCGCTGACAAGACAGGAGAAAGCTCACCTCAAGCTTTCTCCTGAGGGGTGGCTTTCAAGAATGCGGCACTTCTTGGCGGATTCCGGCGTCGTGCTCCACTCATTCATCCGCTTATGCTCGCCTGATTGCTGAAGCTCTGTGCGCATCCCCAGTGTTCTCAATTTTTTAATGAAGTACTGCGCCTCAGACACGACGGAGTCGTCAATGTGGGTCACGTTGTGCACCGTCATGTGGCTACAGCTCTAAGCAAAATGGCTACGAGGAGGTTAAGGATGATGATGATGGTGATGATAGGGAACCCGGTATCAGCGAGTTGATGTACAATGAGGTGTCCGCAAACGAGACACTGTTGTCAACGCTGTTATAACTAACCACAAACGAGACACTGCTATCAACGCTTGCACAATTAAAAAGAAACGCTGGCATTGACACTACTAGCAATACCAAAGTGGAGTTTAAACGAGGCACTGCCATCAACCGATTCAACTTCCAATAAAAGAAGATCACAAATGAGTTCACTCTGAAGTGACCCATGGCTATCAATGCGAGAAGTCTCTGCAAACTATTCACTCATGGCGACCGCCGCGCACACGCGTGTAGGAAATCGTTGATGATGATAGTGATAATGGAGTGGGGGCCAGTAATGCAGATACACTGCTGTGCATTCACTTGCTGCGAAAAGAAACTCTGTATGAATGAGTTGATATATAATGAGTTGTCCACAAACGAGACACTGCTATCAACGCTTGTATAAGTAAAAAGAAACGCTGCTATCGACACTTCCCCCAATACTAAAGTTGTCTTTAAACGAGTCACTGCCATGAACGGCTTCAACTACAGTGTAACGAAAGGAACTGCAGGCTGAGAAGCACCGCAGGCCAACGTGAACCAGTCGTGGTGATGAGGATGAGTGAAATCTGCGATGATGATAGCGATCATGAAGTCGGTTGTAGGAACCCACTTTTGTAGTAACCAACATACACTGGTATGCATTCACTTATGGTGAAAGGAAACTCGGTATCAGTGAGTTGATATAGAATGAGTTGTCCGCAAACGAGACACTGCTATCAACGCTTTTAGAACGAAGCGAACCCATCAGAACACTGTTATCAACGGAAAGAATGCTGTAGAAGGACAAAGCGCTGAATGTACACCGATGTGTTCGACGACTGCGTATGTAATGATGTGACGATATACA
Source organism: Prorocentrum cordatum (assembly GCA_963575745.1). Taxonomy (NCBI): domain Eukaryota; class Dinophyceae; order Prorocentrales; family Prorocentraceae; genus Prorocentrum; species Prorocentrum cordatum. The sequence continues at coordinate 21,190 of CAUYUJ010020134.1, read as the reverse complement.
GACTGAGCCCTTCGTGAATGTCTACATGTTTTTCTGACGCCTACAAACGGCGCTGACGTGTGTGAGAAAATTGTCCGCGCAGCAAAAGCCGGCGAAGCGTGCGGGAGCTCGCATGCTGAGACAGACTACGTCTGCAGACCGCCAGCTGCAAAAGGTTGCGAGCGGCTCTTGGAAGATGTTTACGGAACGGAGCTACGGTGTCTGAAAACATTGGCATCGAAGCGAAGAGCCTCGGAGCCCTGCAGCCTGAGAAACACCGCAGGAACTCGCATACTGAAAAGGAATGCATTGCAAACCGCACGTTGCGAACCCTGCAGGCTGAGAAGCACCGCAGGATGTCGCATGCTGAAAAGCACTTGTACTGCAGAGCGCAAGCTGCGAAACCTGCAGGCTGAGAAGCACCGCAGGAACTCGCATGCTTTCGAACACTACTGCTCGAGACCGCAGCTGGAGAGCGGCAGACCGCAGGCTGAGAAGCACCGCGGGCAGGGAGACTTGCAAAACTCAGATGTCCTGATCGTCTTGGAGGAAGTCACGCCAGTCCGGCGGCTGCCAAGAATCGATGATGCGCCTGGAGCCACCGCCCGTGCTGCCGCCGATGTCCAGGTAGTCGCCATCGGCCCTGAACAGACGGCCGTGCCCCAACGCCAGAATCGCTTGGTTGCGGATTTGAAGCAGCTCTCCGCTCTCAAACATCTGCAACACGTCCAGCTGCCTGCGCGTGAAGTTCGGCTTTGGCTGGCCAGCCTGGGCAGACAGATGGCGGGAAAGCCGCTCCCCCTCGTTGTAGCGCGCGATGGCCTCGGCCTTCTGGTGGTGCAGCCGGCGCCGCTGTTGCCGCAGAGCTTCCTCGGGAACTGCTGCATCACGGCCCTCACTGTGATCAGCTTGCAACGCTTGCGTTAGCCAATCAACGTCGAAGCGCCCTGAGAAGGCCAGCACCTCCCAGATCTGTTTGGTACCGGCCACACGTTGCAAATGGCGATGCCACCGCTTACGCTTCTGGTCTTTCACAAACTTGGCGACGCTACCCAGACCTGCACCCTTGGCCTGGCCACCTTTTCCCGCAGGCTGAGAAGCACCGTGAGAACCTTTCTTACCGCCTGGCCCTTTGTTAGGACCCTGCGGAACCGCATGGCCCCCTTGTGGCGCAGACTTGCCTCTCGCTTTTCCCTTTTCGACATCCCGTTCCTGAAGCGCACGCTGCTGCCGCGACTGCTCGTACTGGTCGCGAGCTACTCTGACCAATTCCTGGCGCTCAGGCTCCGTGAGAACGTAGCGCATGTCGTCGATGTTCTTGCTCCGCAGAAAGTCATGTCGAAGCTTAAGGACAGAGAGAATGGCTCGGCCAGTCTCCTCCTGAGACGCAAAGGCCGTGTCATATTCCGAGCCAGGCTGAGGAGCGCCAGCTGGATCAGTGTCCGCTGGCTCCGTGGACTTCCTCTTTTTGAAAAGCAAGAGACTGAGATGATGGAGGACTTTCGGATCGTACTCCTCGTCGTACCTGTCGTCCCAAAGCTGCCTCAGCTCCCTGTGCAAGTCGTTCGCGCGATTCTGAACGACATCCTCGACGTAGTCGGGATCACCCGGTGAAGTCGGTGAAAGCGGAGGAGTAGAACTCGGCGACCGATCCCAATGCACAGAAGACTCGGCGTCCGCCTGTACGCTGACGTCGGCGTCGGAGACGTTTTCGACGACAATCTTCCGCCTCTTGCTCTCCCCAGGCTGAATAGCACCAGGGAGAGTGAGCACAACCGCCACCGCATCGTGTGCGTCGTTGCGCATGCCACGATCCGTAAAAGACGCGCCAACGGCAATGGAGCAGAAACGGGCGACTGCTCCGCAGACCGCGACGTGGTCGCCTTTGAGGTCGGCCGGAGTGGCATGGACCTCCCAGAGCTTCTCGTCGTTCTGCTGGCGCTGGTAAGCCTCCCGCGCCTCCTGGAAAGTCAGGTTGTCGTCGCCGACTACAAGCAGAACGACTGGCACGTGCGGCTCCGAAGCATTGAGAATCTGAGCCATGCAGTCCAGGTGCAAGCGGAGATGGCGAACTGTCCGCTTTCGAGTCTGGATGGTCGGCGGTTTCTTGCCGCACACGATGTGCATGTTGGCGATCACCACGTGGAACTTGTCATGGCCTGGTTTGTTCACCTCAAAATGTGAAATAACAGCATCAATCTCTCGGCCGCTAGGAGGCCTGTAAACTTTGCTGTCTTCGCACAGAGTCAGTTCCGCAGGCTGAGAAGCACCGCGGAACCCCCAGAGAGTCAAGTAGTTGTCGACCTCCGAGAAGCGAATGCCATCACCGAAAGGCTTACTGAGGATCTCTGTCACGTTGATCCCTGCTCGGCGAAAGCCTTCACGGAACGCACCGACCTCGCAGCCACAGACAATATCAGCATCAGCGGTCTCCACTATCGTGGCGCACACCCTTCCGAAGTTAGCGCAGTGAGTGGCCGCCTGCTTACCAGTCATCATGCCCTGCTCGAACCCGAAATTGAACGAGGCGACCGTGAAAGACGCAGGCTGCACAGCGCCAGAACCAGGCGTCTGTCCACCTTCCTCCGCAGGCTGAGAAGCACCGCGAGGCGGCGCAGGCTGAGAAGCACCGCGAGGCGGCGACACTTCGGACGAGCCTCGCGGAGCAGAGGCTGCGGATGAACGTTGGATATGGGGGTACGGCCAGGGGAACGCCATTGCAATCGAAACTCAGTGGACTGCAGTGAGTGAATGCAGTGGCACGATTGAATGCAGTGGACTGCAGTGTCACTAGCAATTCCTGAACCAAACACGGCTGTGGCGGAAGGACTACGAAGCGTCTGGCTATTCAAAATGTGGCCCGGGAATGGAGTTCTGGGATCTCGAAGACCATGAAGTGGACTACAGTTGGCTCCGGGCATCCAAAATGTGGCCCAGGAATGGAGTTCTGGGAACTCGAAGAGCACGAAGTGTGTGACTGTTGCATCCGGCCCTCCAGAATGTGGCCCGGGAATGGAGTTCTGGGAACTCGAAGAGCACGATGTGTGTGACTGTTGCATACGGCCCTCCAGAATGTGGCCCGGGAATGGCGTTCTGGGATGTCGAAGAGCACGAAGTGTATGACTGTTGCATCCGGTTATTCTAAATGTGGCCCGGGAATGGCGTTCTGGGATCTCGAAGAGCACGAAGTGTGTGACTGTTGCATCCGGGTATTGAGAATGTGGCCTGGGAATGGAGTTCTGGGAAGTCGAAGAGCACGAAGTGTGTGACTGTTGGTGAAAAACGAGCCCGGCACCTGCCGCCCGGCAACTCCCAACACCTGCCCGGGCCCCCCTGTGGAGTGATCTGTGTCTCTTTTGGTCCCATTATCCCGGCAAAGCAACCTAACAGCGATGTGTAGAAGCATATATGAAAGCATTCCCCTTAAGATTCAGATGAGAATCCAGCTGTAGAGTTCTGCTGTTCTTGCAATCGTAGTCGCATTCGCGATGACAGTGCAGTCGCAGTCACAGCCTCAGCCTCAGCCTGCCTCAGCCTCAGCCTCAGCCTGCCTCAGCCTCAGCCTGCCTCAGCCTCAGCCTCAGCCTGCTTCAGCCTCAGCCTCAGCTCGGCCTCAGCCTCAGCCTGCATCAGCCTCAGCCTCAGCCTCAGCCTGCCTCAGCATCAGCCTGCCTCAGCCTCAGCCTCAGCCTGCCTCAGCCTCAGCCTCAGCCTGCTTCAGCCTCAGCCTCAGTCTGCCTTCAGCCTCGGCCTCAGCCTCAGCCTGCCTCAGCCTCAGCCTGCCTCAGCCTCAGCATCAGCCTGCCTCAGCATTCAAAATGTGGCCCGGGAATGGAGTTCTGGGAACTCGAAGACCACGAAGTGGCCTACAGTTGGCTCCGGGCATTCAAAATGTGGCCCGGGAATGGAGTTCTGGGACTCGAAGACCACGAAGTGGCCTACAGTTGGCTCCGGGCATCCAAAATGTGGCCCGGGAATGGAGTTCTGGGAAATCGAAGAGCACGAATGGCCTACAGTTGGCTCCGGGCATCCAAAATGTGGCCCGGGAATGGAGTTCTGGGAAATCGAAGAGCACGAAGTGGCCTACAGTTGGCTCCGGGCATCCAAAATGTGGCCCGGGAATGGAGTTCTGGGAAATCGAAGAGCACGAAGTGGCCTACAGTTGGCTCCGGGCATCCAAAATGTGGCCCGGGAATGGAGTTCTGGGAAATGGAAGAGCACGAAGTGGCCTACAGTTGCATCCGGGTATTGAGAATGTGGCCTGGGAATGGAGTTCTGGGAAGTCGAAGAGCACGAAGTGTGTGACTGTTGGCGAAAAACGAGCCCGGCCCCTGCCGCCCGGCAACTCCCAACACCTGCCCGGACCCCCCTGTGGAGTGATCTGCTGCTCTCTTTTGATCCCACTAGAAACCTATCAGTCTTCGCTGTTAGGTAACTAGAAACCTATCAGTCTTCGCTGTTAGGTAAATTCGACCCTCCCGCTTGAAGAGTGCCCCAGGAGCCCCCAAGGAGCCCCCAAGAGGCCCCAAGGAGCCCCCAAGAGGCACCCAGGAGGCCCAAACGAGGCCTAAAGAGGCCACAAAACAGCCCCGAGGAGGCCCCACACCGGTCCCAAAACGGCTACCGAGAAGCTGCGAAACTGCCTTCACGACGTCCCCGACATGCCAACCACGAGATCCAAACCAAACGCCCATGAGGCCTCTGACCCACCACCCAGGGCACGGTGGCGGGAGCAGTGACAGCACTTGTGCACAGCCTGTTCTGGCGGGAGCCTTCCAGAACACGCTGCAGGAGGAGGAGGAGGAGGAGGAGGAGGAGGAGGAGGAAGATCAGGAGGAGAGAGAGCTGAAGTGGGAGGAGGAGGAGGAGGGGGACGAGGAGGAGGAAGAGGCCTCCCAGACAGCTCCAAGATAGCTGAAGAGGCTTCCAAGAGGGGCCCTGGGCGGCCCACGAGGGCCCCAAGGCGGTGCCTGAGGCGCCCAAGACGGCCCGAGAGGGCCCCAAGACGGCCCCAAGAGAGGCCCAAGAAGGGAAACACGAACCGAGAATCCGAGCTTTCTACCCCGAGAGGCTCTCGGGAAGTCCCAAGAGGCCCCCAATCGGATCCAAGAGGCCCCAAAGAAGCTCCCAAGAGGGCCGACGAGGTTCCAAGAGATCTCCCAAGGTGGCCCCAAGAGGCACAACTCATTGTTTTTCGATTGGGCTTTGACGGGTTTTAATTTTTTCGGCCGTTTGGCATCCCGATGCTCCAAGACGGCCCAAGAGGCTTCCAGTACCGCTCCCACATAGAGGAAGAGGCCTCCAAGAGGGCCCCAAGACGGCCCGCGAGGGCCCCAAGACGATGCTTGAGGCGCCCAAGACGGCCCGAGAGGGCCCCAAGAGCCCCAAGAGAGGCCCAAGAAGGGGAACGCGACCCAACAGCAGAGCGGTCACCCCACAAAGCCCACAGGAGGCTGCAAGAGGCCCCCAAGTGGTCCGACGAGGACCCCAAAAGCTTCCCGAGGGCCTAAAAGAGGCCCCAAGGAGACGTCCAAGAGGCTTTAAAATAGCCCAAGAGTGCCCTCGATGCGTCAAAACTGCTTCCAGTAGGCCCCCAGGAGGCTTCCGGATTGCCTCAATCTGGCCGCAGGCGGCCTCAAGTCGGGCCTCCACGCAGCCAAGACGGCCAATGACGGCTTCAGATTGAAGAACCGATGCCCCCAAGGGACCCTCAGACGCCCCCCCAAGAAGCACCCAAGAGGTGCCTCCAACAGCCAGTTGACGAAGCATGCGGAACACCCCCGAAGCTCCTCAGATGCCGTCGCGCACCTGTGCTTGATAGCGTTGTCCAAGATCGTCCAGCACCCCCCCAGGGGCCCGAAAACAGCTGCCCGCCCCTCCATGGGAGTACCGGGGCTCATTTTCGCTGTGTTTTTGCAGGGTTTCGGCGTCCCGGGCCTCGGAGGCCGCCGCGATGGTCCCGGACATTTTCCAAATCCTCGGCGCGGGCTCCAAGACCATTCCGCAGAGGGCTCCAACAGGCTCCAGGGCAGCCCAAGAGGGCTCCAAGACGGCTCCAGGAACGACTGCAGGGTCTCATTTTCTTGTGTTTTCTGCAAGACGGCTCCAGGAAGACTGCATGTCTTATGAGGATGGCTTCCGCCTCTTGCCCCGAGCCGGTGGCGAGGCGCTGGAATGCAGCGGCGTTTTGGGGTTTGGCAGTGGTTTCATCGGCGCTTGGAGGCGCGGCCTGGCGGCCGCGCGGCCCCGCGGGGACGGCTATGGGCCTGCCTCTGCTCTTCCAGCGGACGGCCCCGCAGCAGGCATTTCCGCCGCGGCGGTCGCTGGCGAGACGATCGCCGCCGCTCGCCTTGCCCAGGGGTCGGCATTTGCACGGGTGGGCGCTTCAATCTTGACGATGGTCCCAAGAATAGTGGAAACTTGGACTTGGGCCCATGTGTTTGGCGGGTGGATGGCCGCCTTGTCCACGGCGAAAACGCCCCTGGCCGCGTTGCCCCGCCCGACGCGCTGGAATTCGCAGCGCCGCATCATGGGCGAGAGGATCTTGGCGAGGCGCGTCTGGGCGGCGCTCTGCGGCTCGATTCCTGCGACGCGGTACTTCGCATTGGCGGGCGCGTCGTCAGTTCCCCGTTGTTTGCTTCGCGCCCTGGGTGTCGGGCTTGACTATGATGCCCACTCTTCTGTTCGCCCAGACTGCGCCGCGCACTTTGTGCCTCATCGCGGTGTTGAACGCTTGGTGCAGCATGGCCTTCCGACCATCAATGCACCGCGGCAGCCGACGTCAAACCGGTCGCTTCTTTGCCCCGGGGTGGAGAGGACCAGCTGGTCGTCGATTTGCTTTGCCCCGAAGGCGGCTGCGAGTCTGCGCCCTCGGACCGCTGCGCCGCGGCGCCGCGGAAACCCCGTTGTTTTGCATTTGCGTCGCAGTGCGCCCGCGAATGCGTCCGAGGGGTCGTCGCCGATGTGTGCGCGAGAGGCGTCTCCTTTGGCTGACTCGCGGCGTTCCTTCGCCCGTCGCCGCGCCCTGCCTGTTCCCCCCGTGGGAAGAGGCCGCCGCCGATGGGCGCTGCGCGCGGCGCCTGAGCTCGAACGCAGGCGCGACCGCAACAGCGTCAGCTTCGCAGATCACGGCGCAGATCCTGCCTGCGTTGTCGGCCGGGTCGAGAGCCACTTAGGCGACGCGTTGCAGGCGCTGTATTTCGTTTCGCTCGAGCTGGCAAAGGGCCCTCTGAACATGTCCTGGCGTGGCTTGGCGACCTCCTGGGTCATCCGCATTGATCGGGCCGAGAATTTTGAGCGTTAGAGGTTCGTCGCGTGTTCGGATCTGCTGTAGCAGGCGGTCGCCTTCCACTAGCGTGCGAAGTGAGGTGCTATTGGTGCGAGACGTTCCGTCGCCCTCTCTGTCGGGCGCGGCGGTCGCAGGAGCGCCCCAGCTCTGCGCATCCAGGTTGATGAGAATGGCCCTATCGTTGCCCTGGTGGGCATCGGAGTCGACCGTGGCCCCCGGCGGGCCATCGCGGTCTGAGGTCCTTTTGTGGCGAGAGGGTATCGCAGCATGGCGTGGCTGATCATTTTACCGCACAATATCGCAAGCCCGCGCTGGGCCGAAGTTGGTCGGAGCGGTTTCGCTGGTAAATGGCGTCGAGATCGGTTTGATGCTTGTGGGCGAATGGGATGCACCCAGTGACTCTTCGGTTGACGTCACCGCTTCTCTGTAGCGCGGCGACGCATCTATCCTTGCGACTGAGGTTGGGGTCTCCGAGCCGTTAAGGGAGCTTTCGGGCGGCCTTTACCCGGTTGTTTGGGTTGCCCTGGTCCAGAGGGCGCACGGCGGGGACCTTTCAGGGCCATGTCGCGCGCGCGTTGCCTGGAGGGGTGCAACACATACCAGCCCCGTGCGATTGATTCGGGCATGTCCCATTGGGCTGAAGGGCGCCGAAGTTCGCGCTTCCTGACTTCGCTCCGAGCGCACGCATTCGAGCCGAGACTGAAGGGGGGCAGAGAGAGAGAGAGAGCGATGGACTGGAGAGAGGTACAGAGGGACAGGGAGAAAGAGAGAGAAAGAGAGGGAAGCGAGAGAGACAGAGAAGAGGGGAGAGTGAACGAGTTTGAGAAAGAGAAAGGACACGAAAAGACAGCGAGAGGGAGAGAGCGAGACAGAAAGGAAGGAGTAGAGAGAGATTGAGAGAGACAGAGCTGGATTTGTATGTTCTGACAGTCCAAGGAGCAATTCGTCACCACCACTTCTTGTCGATAGTGAGGTAGCGAAATTACCAGTTCGAGGTCGATGTCCATGTCTCACGCGCATCCAGTACGTTTATGCGCATCATCGTCCCCATGCTGTATGAATTTTATCATTCGCATGTGTTTCGTCCTTGCGTCCTCTTCTAGTTATGACCCTCATTCCTCCTCTTCCAAATCTTGATTATCGTCCCGGCCTCCTCCTCTTCTTACGCTTCGGCATTATCAAACCCTGGTTGTCCGTTCATCCGTTTCCCCATCCTCCTGCAAGCGATGCTGTTTTTTTGTTGCTGCTGCAGCTCATCCCTCTCATTCGGTTCGGTATCTTTTATCTTCGCGTGTTCAGTGCCTAGGGCCATTCGAACTCAGACTCGCCCATGCGCGTGCCCATCCATTGGTATCCACACCCACGTGTAGTCAGACCTTCTCGTACTCAAACTCACTCCTCCCCTGACTCGTTTATACCCAGTTCGTCGCGTTCAGACCCACGCGACTTTATACCTACACAGTCCAGACCACAACGAGCTGGTAGGCATCCCACTCGGGCTTCTCCAGGGTTCTGACCAGTCGTAATGCTGGTAAACGAGTACAACAAGTATCCGCCCCCCGCCCCAGAGGGGGGGCCATTTCATATCGTGTATGGCATACGAATACAATCTGGGGGGCGGAATTCTTATTTTAACGCCACCCCCTCTCCCTTTCTCCTTCGCCGCATCCTCGCAACAGTAGGGCCGCATTGCAGGGGGCAGGAGTTCCTAGCAGGAGTAGGCCCGCATGCATTGCAGGGGGGGCGCGCCGGGTCACCAACCTCCTTCCTCGCCGCATGGCAGGGCTTGGGGTCGTCAGTGACAGTCCGAATCGCCACCCCCGCCGCTCCGAATTGTCATCCTTAGGGCCCCTCCTGGCCTCCCAAACGGCCTGGGAGCCAGCCCGAATTGTCCGCCCACCGTGGGTCGAGCTCTTTGGCTTGCCATCCTGGGGGCCAGCGGAACCATTTTTGATTTAAGGTCCCCCTTTAAATCATATTTTAATGGTTCACCTCCATTATGACGTGGGTCCGTTCGCGACCAGATTGATGCGGCCTCTCCTGTAAAACGCTTGTTTAGGGGACGGAGGGGCGTCTTTCTGCACAGTCTCACATCCACCGCGTGCTAGCAAGCATCGCGTCCAGGCCTCCCAAACGGTTCCCACTAGTTCGCGCCACCAAACCGCGGGCATCGTACAGCAGACTCTTCCTGTCCTCATGATTGGCACGCGGTCGTCGCAATCGTTCCCCATTTCCGCACCCGCTGGCCTCGCCTGTTCTGCCTCCACGTTCGCTCCAGGCAACATGGTCGCGGCTCCTGGTCTGGTGAGATTGAGCTCCGCCGGCAGCGCGGCGGCGGCCCACATGCCGAGGCTCGGTGCTCTCCCTCGTATCTCCCAGCTTTGACGATCAGTGCAATATCTCCCATGTGATTTACTTTCTCTGATTCCGTTGCGTGAGTAACCCTTCGTCTGAAGAGCAAGGGATGATGATGACGATGATGATGATGGTGGTGATGATGATACTTACGATTAGGACCATGCTGATGCTGATGCTGAAGCTGACGATGGTGCCGAAGTTGAAGCTGATGCTGATGATGATGCTGATGGTTGTGATGGTGATGATAAGGATGTTGATGTTGATGATGATGATGATGCTGATGAATATGGTGATAATGTTGATGGTGATGATGATGATGACGGTGGTGGTCTTGGTGTTGATGGTGGTGATGTTGAGGATATTGATGATGGTGATGGTTATGACGATGATGATGACGATGGTGAACATGATGATGAACATGATGATGAGGAGGAGGAGGATAAGGAGGAGGATCTTGATGATTCTGACGATGCTGGTGATGATGGTGATGATGGTGGTGACGATCAAGATGATGAAGCTACGTCCCAATACTTCCTAGAATTCCAATAGTGCATGATGTTTCACGCGGGCTGCAGAAACGAGGGCCTCCATATACTCTGTAGTTGTTTGAAACGTATCTTGAGCCAATCGTGTCGTGGCATCATTATCGTCCGATGTTGCTCGGTAAATGATGCTGGCGGAGTGTCATCAGGAGCAGGCGTAGGCAAATCGTCGTCTATGGCGGAAGTCGTCCGAAGCTGCAGGGCATTGGGCGAAGTTTGGGACCAAGAGCCGACCAGGGCGGGGTCCCGACCGTGTGCTCTCATCGAAGTCGGCCCACGCCCACGCCCCCTTCTCCTCCATGAGCAGGAGGGCGAGGAGAAATAATGATTGGAGGGGGTCAGGTAACAGGAACCCGTCGAGGGAGTCTGGAGGGCCTCTTTGGTCACTGTGGGGCCCTCCTGGGCAACCTTGAAAGCACATTCGCTAAATGTGAGGCCGCTTGTCCCAGCTTGGATCGTACGGATGACGTCATATGGCGTCGAAAACCGTTTTGAAGGCCATGTTTGGCAAACATGGCCGTCTTGGAGGCAGGCTCTGTGCACATGAGTTGCTGAGGGCGACGGAGTGTTTGAATACATTCATCACGCCAAGCACCCTCAATGGCAAGTACCGGGGGCTGGCGGATCTAGTGACCTTGGGCGCATCGTGCCACCGTGCTTGGTCCGTGAAGAAGAGGCCTCTTGAACCCCAAGAGGCCACGTGGGGCATCTCTTGGGGACCTCTTGGGGGCCTCTCTCTGCTGGGGGCCTCTCGAGGTTCCAGGGGCCTCCAAGGGCTTTGGAGACCCCGGGGCACCTCAAGAGGAGGATGCGGATCGATGTTTGTGAAACTGCCTGCGGTAAATCCCGTCACCGCGCCAGCGCAGAAGCGCAGCAGGGAAGAGGTTGAGTGTGATATCCTTCTCGGTTCAGCTCCTTGTCCCTTCTTCTCCCCGCTTCGAAGATCAGGACGGGCGCGCGTCTGAAACTGCACCTCATTCTCCCCTTCCTCCCTGGAATGCTTGCGTCCTCCACGAAGACATGTCCCCTCCCTGCCCCAGAGAGTTCGAACTGTCGTGGGTCTTGAACTCCACACACCTACTCGCTTTCTTGCCCAGACAGGGTGCCTCCCCATCAACTGACTGACTGACTGAAGCCGTGCATCCCTGGCGGACGCGTGGGCAAATGGAGTGAAACAACCCATGCGCTTTGCGCCAGCCCTGGCACGGCTCTTGGGCACCACTGCCGCCAGAGCCGGATTTCCGGACGGGCGTGTGGGCAGATACGTGCGCAATTTGCACCGATTCGATTGCGAGGCAGAAGCGAAACTCAACACAGTAATACAGAGCGCCCGACTGTGAATCAGAAGCAAAAAAAGCGCCCCACGACTGTGAAGCACCATGCCTACTTTTTCTCACACGGCTAATCATCGAGAGCCAGGCCTGGGATGACATACCCCGCTGTCGCAGGACAGCTGATGCGATACGAAGTCCCACGAACACGTATCGGCTCCACCTGTAAGGACAAGAGGGGACAAGGAGGACGAGAAGGAGGAGAGGGAGAGAAGGAGAAAGAGGGGGCGGAGGGCAAATTGCAACAGTGTGTAAATTGACGTCGCCCATTGCTGTCTCGGGCGGCCCCGGCGCCTGCGGAGGGTCCAGCTGTTAGGGGCACAGTCGGCGTCGCACACTAGTTATTTAACTAGTGACGCGTCGCTATGGGAAGCGATTTTCTTATATAGGTCTGCGTAAATTCGCGGACAGAGGCTTCGAGCCGGCGATGTCTTGCACAGTAGCATTCGAAATTCTGGAAAAGTAGGAAGGTGGTATCCTCAGAATCTTTCTCAAGCTCTTGCAGTGGAAGGCGTCCATCCTGTCGTTGTCTTTTCAAGGGCCACAACGAAACAAGCGAGTACAACAGTTTGTTCAGCACGCAAGAAGAATATATTTGAAGCTTTCGTTTCTTTCCAGGAAGCGAAACCAGGCAGACAAGTAGTCACAAAGGAGAAGGAAGACGAGGAGAATGAGGAGCTTTAGTTCAGACCCGCTCCAGCCCTGCGCTCGGTCTCAAACCGCGCAAGTCTTCAGTGGCCCCCGTTCTCCGCAGCCTTCCCTCTTTCCTCCCCCCGTCCCCTACCTTCCTCCCCCACTCTTGGGAGCCCCTCGTTGGAGCCTCTGCGGACTTCTTGGGTCCTGGGGGCCTGCTGGGAGCAGGCTTCAGGGCAGGTGGGGGCCAACTGGGGGCCGCCCGGGGGAAAAGAAACATTGGAAAGGAAACAAAGGAGGAGGAGCAGGAGGAGGAGCAGGAGGAGCAAGCGGATTGAAAGAGAATAAGTAGAAAAAGGAGCAGAAGAAGGAGGAGGAGGAGGAGGAGCAAGCGGATGAGGAGATGGATGATGATGATGAGGAGGAGGATGAGGAGGAGGAAGAGGAGGAGGAGGAGGAGGAGGAGGAGGAGGAGGAGGAGGAGGAGGAGGAGAGAGAGAAGGATGAGAAGAAGGAGGAGGAGAAGGAATAGGAAAAGGAAACAGAAGAGGAGGAGGAAGAGGAGCAGGTGGAGGAGGAGCAAGCGGATAAGGAAAACGAGAAAAAGGAGGAGGAGGAGGAGAAGGAGGAGGAGGAGGAGGAGGATCTCGAGGCCGTCAAGGGCGCAACGGTTCCGCCGAGCTCTCTGGAAGAGGCTCGATGGAGTCACATATTAGGGGGCGTCTTTTCGGGCGGGTTCTGAGGTCGCTTTGGGGCCCACGTGGGCCGTCTTGGTGGAAAAGCTCGGGGACCCAGAGTTTTAAATTTGAAACTCCGGAGTTTTGGGCTTCAAGCCCTCCACCCGAAGCTTACAAACCTCTGTCTCTGGTGCTTTGGGGTTACGTAGGAGCTCCAGAGCGCCAGGCGGCTTTTCAAAGGCCCCCCAAAACTCGAAAGGGCAGCCGCCAGAACTTTTGGGGGTCTCTTGGATAAGTTTTGGGCATCCTGGGCCCTCCAAGAGGCCGCGCGGGCCGCCGCGGTACAGGACCCACCTCTACCTCGTCACCTGGAAAGTCTGGCGGTTGACCGGCGTTCCTTCGACCAAGAATTTTGAGAAGGGCGCGAAGCGTATTGGGAGGCTTCTCGGGCAGGGCCATATGGGGTGCGTTTGAACCTTGAAAGCAGTTGCGATATAGTGTTTGTGTGTGTGTGCATGACACGTGCGTGCGCCATTCGCTGCCGTTTGACCCTCAAGGGCCCCCTTTTGCCAAGGCACAACAAGTATCATACATCACAGTGGCAGCGGAGCCTGCCATACGGTTTTCGGCGGCCGCACTGGCGCGCAGGACCCGTCTCTCTTCATAGAGGGTTCTTCACGATCAATTGTACTTGGTCAAGCAGTGACCCTGGCAAGGGGACTGTAGACTGTCTTGCTACGTGCCTACGCCATGGCACTGTCTTCTCTTCGTTGTCGACCAACATCTGATTCGCTGGCATGGTCAGAGACGAAGAGTGGTTCTTACATCTACGACGGTACTGTGCGCAACTTCCATGAGTGTGAATTCCGCACAGAGATGTGCATGAGTGCTGCGTTGGCCTCCGTTACTCTTGGAACGGGAAAGTCTCTGCCACGCGCTGTCACCGCAGCTGTCAGTAACGTGATAGAGGGCCTCAGAGGCAACGCGATCGATATAGCCATGGGTATCGGTGAAGACACGCTTCTGACTAAAACAGGCATCGACTTACCGATACACACGATGCGTACCTCGCTCTTCCCCATAGAGACTGAGGAAGCCAAGATCCTCTTCCAAGTAGGATTGAGACCCTGCGGGCCAACGTCTCGACAGTGCGGTCAGTCTATGCTCCGTGCATATCGCGCTGACAGCGCTTGTGGGAGCTTGTCTCTAAACTCTTCCCGAACCTCGTGATGGGTGACGATATGCTTGGATCTTATCTCTTGGACCATGCAGGACCCTCACCTACGGTGAATTGATGGTAATGTCACCAACTGGTAATGTGACCAGTTTCGGCACGGTCAAGGACGTCTTGGTCCTTCAATACGGTTGTATCCACACCCGACAAAAGTGCAAGGGAGATTCGGGTAAGAGCTCCACCCGCAATCACTCAGAGGACGCCCCGAAACCTTAGCAAGGGCAAGGGCAAGGCCAGATGCTCAAGGCTGCCACAGGCACACCGCGCTGCCGACGACAGCTGGCACGAGCAGGAGAAGCATTACCCTGAGGAGCTAGGCCCCTACGGCTATTGCGCGTCTGGCTACGCACCCCAGTACGGCTGGGACGACGAGTCTTGGTGGACGGACACCTCGGCAGGTGACTGGGCCCTCGGCGACGGCGACCCTCGCGCTCGCTGGACGTCCGCACTGCGCGGAGATGGACTTGACGCCCAGGCAATGGAGGAAATTGACAATTTCGGCAACGCGGAAGAAACAGTCTCTGAGATGATCCAGCCACATGGGCATGATCTGGCGGCCAGCTTTGGCGCCAAACGAAGAGGCAAGAGCAGAGGCACAGGAAAATGCAACCGCTGGCAACCCCCATCGCCCATGGGTGGCGGCAGCGGAACGCCGACCCCGGTAGAGCGCAAGGCTGGCCTCCAGGAGATCAAGAAACGATCGCAGTGCAAGGCCGCGAGACCCGCGACGAGAATGGCCACTGGTCTGGGGGCCGTGAGTGCAAGGAAAACTCAAGGCGGCCACGATAGCGCACGCTGGCGAGCGACCGCTCCGTTCTCTCGCGGGACCCGTTGCGCCATCATCCACCATTCGTCGTCATCGCGACATTTGTAACGCACTGCGCGCTGCAACCCCTATCTGTTCTTCCTTCTCATCGCGCGTCGCGCAACGTCGCAATGCGCGCGCGAGCGAGGGGGGGGGGGGGCGCAGTGGGCAGCGTTGTTCGACGGAGGGGCACTCGGAAGAGCACGTGTTCAAGAGTTGCTTCGAGAACGCCCCATTGCCCGAAGCCACGTCGGCGCGCGGCCGCGGTTCGGGGCAGCCCCCAGACCCCGTCGGAGGCCGGGGAGAGGCAGCACGTGCACATGGCGTTTCAAGCGTCGGCCCCGGGGGCCGCCGCTCCGAGCGCTTCGACCGACGCCCCCGAGAGCCGTTGGGCGCGCGGCGCGTCGGGCGAAGAGTTCGAGACGACGCCCGTTCAAGACTTGCTTGCTGTTCCCGGCCATGGCGCGACGTCTATCACTGGTCAGCACCGTGGTCTCGCGTGCGGCACGGGTGCTCAAAGATGGGCCGGACCATGTGTCTTGGGGTCGTGGCATCGAGAAACCGAGCGAAGTGTTGAAGGCCTTCTTAGCGCGGTTAGATGAGCATGTCATCACATTGGCCAGCGATCGCATCGCATGTCGCACTGAAGATGGCACGCGTCTACATGTCAGCTCTGGCGCCAGCAGCTCGACATGCAGGAGGGGGCCTTCAGAGCCGCCGTTGCCTCGCGGGTGCGTTCGCGGTTGCGCGAGTTTCTCCGACGCTGGCTCCCCGGCTCGATTCGTCGCTCGAGCGCGCAAAGATTGCGGTCGCAAGACCGAGGAGGAAAGATGCGCGGTTTCACATCAGCCGGGCCAGCTCCCCCACGACCTCGTTGACACCAGGGGTAGCACTGAGGGGGTCGTCCGCGCGCTTTATTGCAAGTGCTTGACGCGCGTCGATGAACAGCCTCGCGAGCTCGCTCGGGAGAAGATGGAGGCGGCGAAGAACGTCGAGCGCGCCGCCAACCTCCAGACTGAGGCAATCAGGAAGAGAGTCGAAAGCGGCCGTCGCGTCGGCGCTGGGGAGCTGAAGGTCGCCATGAAGATGTTCGCGAAGCGCGCTGCGTCGATCTGCGAGGACACGGGCGACATCCGAACTTGTGACTTGACTTCGTGGCGCCGCGATTGTGCCCCCGAGACAGCCGAGCATGAGCTCATCGCGCTTGCAGCGCAGTCACTTATTGCATCGGCCGATTCGTCGGCAATCTCCTTGCTCAGAATGGTTGATGTCTTCGAGGATGATGGCGCGTGGGCCGTCGTGGATGAGGGGTGCAAGTCTTGTTGTCGCGGCGACGCTTGGGCTGTCAATGTATAAGATAAAATTGAGAAGATTTGGGCACTTCCCTGAACGGATCAACAGAACTCGCAAGACTTACTCTGGTATCGGTGGTCAGGCAGACAGTTTCACGACGGGTAAGAAGCGCTTCCCTTCTCGCATCGTTGGCAGTCGTGGTGCTGTTTTTGGTGCTCTCGAGTCCCATCAGTTGAAGGATCAAGGTCGCGCTCCACTTCTGCTGTCGCTGCCTGCGCAGGTATCGTTTGGGATCGTTACGGACCTCGCCAGTAGCTGCGCCACTCTGGACCAGGAGGGCGAAGTGGATATGTGTCGTTGTTATCATTCTGGACGGCTCGTCATTCGCTTCGATCAGTTTGAGCTCAATCGGGTTCCTGACTGATCTTGCGCGTCCTTTGCATTTTGTTTTCATACTGCCGCGAAAACAGCCATGGTGGCAGAACTGGCGCGGCAGGCGGATCTGGGTCTTGCGGTCGTCACCATTGGATTAGACAACTTCGAGAGTCGTCCTTGCGGGGCGGGCGCCGAGCTGCTCGCCGAGTATCTTGCCCGCCACCACCGTGGGGAGAGTCGCGACATGAGCGCGTCCTGGAAGGGCGGGAAGATGTTGTTCGATGCCGCAGTTGCTTCGCGTCCGAAACCCGGTGAACTCGAGAGGCCCATCTTCGTTGACGCTCGGAAGTTGGACGATCCGCGGAGCGCGCGACATATTGGAGTTCATTCAAAGATTCTGAAGCCATTTGCAGAGAACCGACACTTCCCGGGCATCGCGGGGTATATAGGACAATCCATCTCACGCTGCCCCAGGGATGAGCCAGCTGCGATTTTCTGAGTGAGTCGTTCAGGTCGACACCGTCCGGTTGCAAGTTCCCATGAGTTGAAGCAGTGCTTGTCGGACGCGCACATTGGGCATGCGTCGCCCCGCCTCAGCAACCGCGAGTGGGACTAGAGGACACGCGGTGGACTTCGTGACGATTGCTGCCGCAGACCAGCTCGGGCTGCCGAGATGGCCGCGGGCGCCGCGAGCCAGATGATCCGCGTGATCTCCGGCGCTGTCCAGAAACGCAGCGGGCCCCCGCCTCAGTCCGAGGGCCGCGATTCGCTCTCAGTTGCCAAACGCCGTCCCAAGTCAGGAGGATTCGATCAGGCTCGTCTCGAAGAAACCCCCGCGTCCATGGCGAAGTAGCTGATGATGATGTTGCGAAAATGGCCAGAGGATACATGCAAGTATGGAAGTCGCGCATGATGAGGACGACTTCAAGGATATAACGGAGCGACACGAGGGCCGAGAATTGCAGTTTAAGTTTCGCATCTGCGCAGAGGATGGTCGTATTCCAGTTGAGTGCATGCGCGTCGTCGGAGGAGCCGCTAGTTCAAAGAGTCAGGAAGCGCGCCGAAGCCACAAATAATTACTTTTGTTGTTCCCGATGACGATGACGATGATCTTTCGGCCGCGGCAGGACCCAGCCGCCCCTGGGGAGAGTAGACCGGGCGCCGAGCGGGCGCGGATGACTCCGACTCCGAAACGCACGGCGGAGGGTGATCAACCCGCGGCTGCTGCGTTGACTCCGAGGCCACGGTCAGCACTGCCGCCAGCATCTCTTCGCGCTCGGAAGTTTTCAATGCCGCCGCCAGCTCAGGCACCGAGGACAGTGGCACCCATGCCGCCTCCACCGCCACCGCCTGCCTACCCCGGGATCTCTGAAAGGGCGTGCTCTACTGCTGCTAGCGGAAAACCGAGGGGGGGGGGGGGGATCGCTGGGGTTCCCGACCCGCCCCCCCCCTTCGAAAACCGGGGGGGCCATTGCCGGTTAGACCCGCCCCCCCCCCCCGCAAGAAAATTCTTGGAAAGGGAAAAGGAGTGGGGGTCACTACGGGTTCAAAACCCCCGCCCCCACCCCCCACCCCCCACCCCCCCGCCGCCGGCAAGCGATTCCCGCTCCCCGGGACACTTGGGCAGCGGTGGGGATATCGGGGCAGCGGCGGGGGCGGTGGCGAGGGGTCAGCGGGGCAGCGTCGGGGGCAGTGGGGGCAGTGGGACAGCGGTGGGGGCGGTGGCGGGGGCAGCGGGGACAGTGGGCAGCGGCGGGGGCGGGGGGGGCAGCGGGGCAGCGCAGTGGGGCAGCGGCGGGGGCAGCGGGGGCAGTGGAATTGCGGTGGGAACAGCGGGGGCAGTGAGACTCTGGCGGGGACAGCGGGAACAATAGGGAGAGCGGGACAGCGGTTGGTCAACGGTGGGGAAGGTGGGGGCAGTGAGACACTGGCGCGGGCACTGGTGGAGACAGCGGCTGGACAATGGCGGGAACGGTGGGGACAGTCTGGGGACAGTGGGACAATGGCGGGGGTTGTGGGACAGTGGCGGCGACGGCGGCGGCGGGGACAGCGGTGCGGGGATGGTGGGGGCAGCGGGGCCAGCGGGGCAGTGGTGGGGACAGCGGCGGAGGGACAGCGGCGAGGGTGGCGGCGAGGACAGCGGCGGGCAATGGGACAGAGGCACAGTGAGGACAGCGGTGGGGACTGGGGAGACTGCGGCGGGAACAGCGGGACAGCCTAGTGGGACAGCGGCGGGGGCATTGGGACAGTGGGACAGCGGGGACAGTGGGGACATTGGGACAGCGGTGGGGGCCGCGGGGGAAGTGGGGAGAGTGGGGCCGCGGTGGGAACAGTGATGGGGACAGTTGGGGCAGCGCTGCAGCGGCGGGGGCGTTGGTGGGGGCAGCGGGGGCCGTAGTGGGAACAGTGGGGGCAATGGTGGCGGGGGCGGCGGTGCTGTGGACAGCGGTGGGGGATGCGGCTCGGACGGTGGCAGGGGCCCAGGAGACGTCTGCCGGCGGTGAGTTCGGGGGGGGGTCGAACCGGCAGTGAAACAATTCGGTTTTCTGGGGTGGTGGTGGGGGTATCGAACCGGCAGTGACCCCCCCCCCTTGTTTTCTGGAGGGGAAGAGGGGGGGTCGAACATGCAGTGACTTTCCCCGGTTTTCCGGAGATCAGAGGTCGGCAGCATTTATGGCTTCTCTCCCAGGTGAGCCCAGTCGATGTCACCGTATTCATCATTTGTGCTCCCAAAGTTGCGCTGACCTGCGCGGCTTTAGTCCGGCGCTTAAGGGCCTCCGCGCGCTGCAGCGGGCGCGCGCAGCATGGCCATCGTTGAATAGACATACTTCACGGCCTTGGTTTGGCGCTCTACTTCCAGAGGGTCGGCGCGGCGGGGCGGAGTTTTCTTGGTGCGCCGCAGCCGCGGCACCCATGCCCATCCACATCCATCTTTGCACCGCCCCACGCTTATAGTCCGAAGCGCATGCCATGTAATCAGAGGGAGGTTGCAGATACCGGAGTTAAAAAAAAACAAGTTGGCCGGCATCTTCGCGGCACCTGGTTGCCGGGGGGGGTGTGGAAATAAGATTCGCAATGACTGGATCTCTCCTTTCCCAAACCCGGGAGAATGGAAAGCGTTCTTCCGCAACATGTTGTTCGCGACGTCGATTTCTCTGTTTGGGGGCAGGCCAGGCAACGCATTGCGCGGCCAGATCTGCCATGCCCAGCGGGATGTTTTGCAGCGCGTTTGACAGCCGGGGCTTTCAGGATACATCGGGAATGCGATTATGGCACTCTCCTTCTGCGTCGGCACTCTCGCCGTTAGGCATGTTTTTTAACATCAGGCCGAAAGCCCGCGCCCATGGCCGCGAGCGTTGCGCGCTCGCCCCCCGCACCTCATCAGCAAACTCTTGGCCGAGAGGGGCGGGCGTCATTGCTTCCGCCTGCTGAGCTAATTGATGTGCTACGTCTTCAAGTTAGGCGCGCCCTCTGTCGCGATGAGTCTCTCCAGCGCATCTACCAACTTGGTTGGACAATAAGGAAAATTGGACGTGGGCTCGTGAAGCGACGGGCGACATTTCTTGCGGGGGGTGCATGCCGTTTTAGAGAACGCCCGCAGCAATGGATTACCCATGCCCGCGTTCCTGGACAGAGCTTTGACAGCGAAGATCAACGATATCAGGGCTTGCGGACAGGCAACGGCACGAGCATTCGCATTATCTTTCATTGGCGCCGTGCCTTTTTCAGTCGCGCATGCCGCGGGGGCCGCCCGCGTCGAGCACTGCGAGCCGCAGGCGAACCGCACTCGCGTTTTTTGCGATCTTGGGGCGGACTCGCGCGCAAATTCCCCGTCGACCCTCTGACGCGCGAGTCTGGCCTCGAGCTCGCGCAGGCTGGGCGCGCAGGCGGCTGCGAATAGACATCATCACGCAGCTCTGCAATCGTAGTCCGTCTTTTCGCCACCGCGTGCTTCATGAGTTATGCAGTTGTGCTGTCCGGGCACTTGCTGAGGAGCGATCGCTTGTTGCTTCCCGACATGTGATGCGAAGGCCGTTCAACGTGTTGTATGATTTTTTGGAGTGCATGCCCCTTCAGGTGAAACCCTGCTGGGACCGTTGAATACATGCGACTTAGATAAGCTGCCGCTGCTTTTCAAGCATCTCCCGCTACGGCGCTCGGATGTGGACTGGGCCCGAGCGCGCGGCGCAGGGGGTCGAACGTGCGACGGTTTGCACCAGCTGTGGGAGGCAGCTGCGATCATGCCGCATTCTTGTGATCGCGCTAGGGTCAGGTCCTCTATGAAGCAGTGGATGCGCGAGTCCAGTCTTCCCACGTCGTCATCTCGGTGCTTACACATGCCCCATGAGTATTGGAAAACGTTTGCTCGTCAATGCGTTGGACCCCTCATAGTTGCACTCTCGAGGTCGTTCCCGACGATGGCGCCGTTTTAATTGCAACGGGTACGATTCGTTCTCGAGAGGCACATTGACACTCAAGAAGGACCTTGTCAACGTCGTCGGAAGATCCAACCGATTCGATGTTGATGAGTTCAAAATCCTTGATGCCGATACCTTGCGCCATGCAGCAATTGGGACTGACATGGCACGCCTCCCCATGTCTGGGCGGTGGCCGACCCAGGAACCATTGGTCGAGCAGATGACGTCGGTTCGACATGAATTTTTGCGTCTCCGCC
>CAUYUJ010020133.1:27500-163328 GCA_963575745.1 Prorocentrum cordatum | reverse complement strand
TGAACTCGACTTGTAGGGAAGCCAAAGAGCTGATAATCACAGAAATCGATTGAGAATTACCAGGCGCGTCCGTCTGTTGAATCAAGAGCTCTGAACTCGGCCTGCTCCCCGAGCTAGGTTCGCGAATCTATTGGTATTGTTCGAGTCATCTTGAGAAGTGCTGTCGATTTTCTGTACTTGAATCGTGCTGGGGAGGGATACAGTGCTGCTGGTCACAGGAATCGATTCCGAGACATCAGGCGCGTCCGTTCGTCGAACCGAGAGCTCGGAACTCGGTCTGCTGCTCGAACGAGATCCGCGAAACTGTTGTATTATTCGAGTCATCCTGAGAGGTACCCTCGGTTTTCTGCCACTTAACTCAGGCTGAAAGGGGGGCTGCAGAGCTGGTAATCACAGGAATCGATCCTCAGACACATCATACTCGCCCGCCTGTCGCATTTCAGAGTCTGAACTCGTCTTCATACTCGAGCTCGATTGGGGGAAACTGTTCGTTTGTAACTCGTAGAAGCTTCCCTTAGCAATTAAATGCTGGAAAGCTTAAAAGTAGTTCCGGGGAAGCTGAGAAGCGAGTTCAAGAAAAATCTCGACGGACCTTTTGGTGACTTTTGGACGGTTGAAAATTTTGTTCTCAAAATTTGACCATTCGTTAGAGCTCTAGTATTTTTTCCCATGATATTCGATCTTATTCCCGCTCGCCATCTTGATCTCAGCTCGATCGGGTAACTTTGAAGGCCAAAAAGCAGGCAGGCGGGAACGGCCGTTTCGAGTCATCTTGATACGCGCTGTCGTTTTCTCAAGATAACTCGAGCTTCAGAACAACTACAGAGCTGGTCAGCACAGCTAATGCATTCAGAATGATCAGGCGCGTTCGCCTGTTGAATCTAGAGGTCTGAACTCGGTCTGCTAGCCGAGCTAGGTCCGCAAACCTATTCGTATAATTCGAGTCATCTTGACAGACGCTCTCGGTTTTCTTTACTTAACTTCGATCTTTAGCTGGCATCCACAGAGCTGATAAAAAAGAAAATCGATGAGAATTATCAGGCGCGTTTCGTTTCGAGCAATGAAAGAGCTCTGAACTCGCCCTTGCTCCCCGATCTAGGGTTCGCACACCTATTGTATTGCCTCGAGTCATCTTGAGAAGTGCTGTCGGTTTTCTGTACTTAAATCGTGCTGGGGGAGGGCTACAGTGCTGCTGGTCACAGGAATCGATTTCGAGACATCAGGCGCGTCCGTTCGTCGAATCGAGAGCTCGGAACTCGGTCTGCTGCTCGAACGAGATCCGCGAAACTGTTGTATTATTCGAGTCATCCTGAGAGGTACTCTCGATTTTCTGCACTAACTCAGCTTGTATGGGGGGCTGCAGAGCTGGTAATCACAGGAATCGATCCGCAGACATCAGACGCGTCCGCCTGTCGCATTGAGAGGTTTGAACTTGGTTTCATACTCGAGCTCGATTGGAAAACTGTTCGTTTGTTTTGTTAGAGTCATCTTGAGAGGTCTATAATCGCTTGGGCTGAAAAACTAGTCGTTCTCTGAAATTCTTTTCGACATTATATATTGTCAGGAAGCTCTACGAGTCCCCCGGCGGTAAGAAAGGTTGACGGTTTACCGCCGGCGCCCAGTTTTGTTAGAGTCATCTCGAGAGGTCTATAATCGCTTCGGCTGAAAAACTAGTCGTTCTCTGAAATTCTTTTCCACATATATATTGTCAGGAAGCTCTACGAGTCCCCCGGCGGTAAGAAAGGTTGACGGTTTACCGCCGGCGCCCAGTTGGCCGACCCGACCAGAAAAGAAGATGTGATAACTTTTTCCCGGATAGCTCCTTGGAGAGCTAAAGGTTTCAGAGAAGGAGCCGGCGGTGGGTGGTGAGGAGCACGCGCCCACCTCCGCCGGTCCACGATCCCCGCAGCGCCCTGCCGGAGGTTGGCGCGGGTCTGGCTTCCTAGTTTCCCAATACGCGTGGCTCCCGGGTGCGCGAAGCGCTTCGGCAGAGCTTCGGAAGAGCTTCGGCAGTTCTTCCAGGCACCTAGGCAGATCTCCTTGCGCGCTTTGCAGGGCCCCACGCATCGTAAACGGCGCCCCTGCAAGCGTCTCCTGCGAGGTTTCCAGCGTCCCGCGCATCGTGTCAGGCGGCCTGGCAGAGGTCCCCGTACGGCGTTCCGCGCTTGGCTTCGCTATCCGGGTTTTGGACGCTTACAAGTAACTCGTAGAGCTTCCCTTTAGCTAGTTATAGCTGGAAGCTAAGAGTAATTTTGGCGCGCTGAAGAGCTAGTACCTCGTAGAGCTCTTCGGCAACGATGAGCTAGAGGAATTCCGGCGCAGGGTGGAGCTAGTAACTCGTAACTCGTAGAGCTTCCCTTAGCTAGTTATAGCTGGAAGCTAAGAGTAATTCCGGCGCGCTGGAGAGCTAGTTGGCAAGAAAAATCTCGACCGAACTTTTGGTGACTTTTGCTCGGTTGAAAATTTCGTTCTCGAAATTTGACCATTCGTTAGAGCTCTAGTATTTTTTCCCGTGATATTCGATCTTATTTCCGCTCTCCATCTTGATCTCAGCTCGATCGGGTAACTTTGAAGGCCAAAAAGCACTCTGGCGGGAACGCCCGTTTCGAGTCATCTTGATACGCGCTGTCGGTTTTCTGAACATAACTCGAGCTCTAGGGCAGCTACAGAGCTGGTAAGCACAGCTAGTGCATGCAGAATGATCAGGCGCGTTCGCCTGTTGAACCCAGAGGTCTGAACTCGGTCTGTGAGCCGAGCTAGGTCCGCAAACCTGTTAGTAATATTCGAGTCATCTTGATACGCGTTGTCGGTATTTTCTATTGACAATGAGCCCTGTAGGGCAGCTACAGTGCAGTAAGACACTCGTATCGCCCTCAGTTAATATCAGTCGCGTTCGCCTGTTGAATCCATAGGTCTAAACTCGGTCGGCTAGCCGAGCTAGGTCCACAAACCTATTTGTATGATTCGAGTCCACTTGATACGCGTTGTCGGTATTTTCTACTTAACTCGAGCTGTAGGGCAGCTACAGTGCTGGTAAGCACACCTACCGCACTCAGAATCATCAGGCGCGTTCGCCTGTTGAATCCAGAGCTCTGAACTCGGTCTGTTGCGCGATCCAGAATCACGAAACTGTTCGTATTCTTCCAGTCATCTTGAGAGCTACTGTCGGCGTTCTGCACTTAATTCGGGCTGTAGGGAGGCTGCAGGGCGGGTAATCACAGGAATCGATTCGGAGACATCAGACGCGTCCGTCTGTCGCATTCAGAGGTCTGAACTCGGTCTGATACTCGAGTTGGGCTCAAAAACTATTCGTTCTCTGCAATTTTTTACGACAGTATATGTGTCAGGAAGCTCTACGAGTCCCTCCCGGCGGTAACAAAGGTTGACGGTTACCGCCGGCGCCCAGTAGAGCTTCCCTTGGCAAGTTATTGCTGGAAGCTTACGAGTAATTCCGGGGAGCTGGAGAGCTAGTTGGCAAGAAAAATCTCGACGGACCTTTTGGTGACTTTTGGTCGGTTGAAAATTTTGTTCTCGAAATTTGACCATTCGTTAGAGCTCTAGTATTTTTTCCCATGATATTCGATTTTATTCCCGCTCGCCATCTTGATCTCAGCTCGATCGGGTAACTTTGAAGGCCAAAAAGCGTCCCGGCGGGAACGGCCGTTTCGAGTTATCTTGATACGCGCTGTCGGTTTTCTCAAGATAACTCGAGCTTCAGGACAACTACAGAGCTGGTTAGCACACCTAATGCATTCAGAATGACCAGGCGCGTTTGCCTGTTGAATCGAGAGGTCTGAACTCGGTCTGCTAGCCGAGCTAGGGTCGCAAACCTATTCGTATTATTCGAGTCATTGTAGCAGACACTCTCGTTTTTTCGTACTGAGCTCGATCTGTAGGGCAGCCACAGAGCTGATAATCACAGAAATCGATTGAGAATTATCAGGCGCGTTCGTCTGTTGAATTAAGAGCTCTGAACTCGGCCTGCTCCCCGAGCTAGGTTCGCGAACCTATTGGTATTGTTCGAGTCGTCTTGAGAAGTGCTCTCGGTTTTCTGTACTCAAATCGTGCTTGGGAAGGGCCACAGTGCTGCTGGTCACAGCAATCGATTTCGAGACATCACGCGCGTCCGTTCGTCGAACCGAGAGCTCGGAACTCGGTCTGCTGCTCGAACGAGATCCGCGAAACTGTTGTATTATTCGAGTCATCCTGAGAGGTACTCTCGGTTTTCTGCACTTAACTCAGGCTATACGGGGGGCTGCAGAGCTGGTGATCACTGGAATCGATCCGCAGAGATCAGACGCGTCCGCCTGTCGCATTCAGAGGTCTGAACTCGGTTTCATACTCTAGCTCGATTGGAAAACTGTTCGTTTGTTTTGTTAGAGTCATCTTGAGAGGTCTATAGTCGCTTGGGCTGGAAAACTAGTCGTTCTCTGAAATTCTTTTCCACATTATATATTGTCAGGAAGCTCTACGAGTCCCCGGCGGTAAGAAAGGTTGACGGTTTACCGCCGACGCCCAGTTGGCCCACCCGGCCGAGGCGGACAATGTGGCAACTTTTGGGTGGTTTTGCAAATATTTGAAAGATATTTGACAATTCATTTTGAGAAAGCAGATTTTTCGCACCTGTAGTGGGTTGAGACGCGTCTGCCAGTAAAATTTTCAGGTCCGTAGCTGCAGTATTACTATCAAAACACTTGGAGGAACCGACCTTGGATAGAAACAGAAAAACGCGATTTTTCGATTGTTTCGTTACTCGCTCCAGGTCCTTCCTGTGTTCTGAGGAGCGCTGTGTGAGAAAAGAGCTCTACGAGGGTTCCGGCGGTAACCTGGTTGACGGTTTACCGCCGGCTCCCAGTTGGCAAGAAAAATCTCGACGGAACTTTTGCTGACTTTTGGTCGGTTGAAAATTTTGTTCTCGAAATTTGACCATTCGTTAGAGCTCTAGTATTTTTTCCCGTGATATTCGATCTTATTCCCGCTCGCCATCTTGATCTCAGCTCGATCGGGTAACTTTGAAGGCCAAAAAGCACTGGCGGGAACGGCCGTTTCGAGTCATTTTGATATGCGCTGTCGGTATTTTGTACTTAACTCGAGCTGTAGGGCAGCTACAGAGCTTGTAAGCACAGCTATCGCACTCAGAATCATCAGGCGCGTTCGCCTGTTGAATCCAGAGGTCTGAACTCGGTCTGCTAGCCGAGCTAGGTCCGCAAACCTATTCGTATTATTCGAGTCAACTTCATACGCGTTGTCGGTATTTGCTACTTAACTCGAGCTATAGGGCAGCTACAGTGCTGGATAGCACGCCTATCGCACGCAGAATGATCAGGCGCGGTCGCCTGTTGAATTCATAGGTCTGAACTCGGTCTGCTAGCCGAGCTAGGTCCGCAAACCTATTCGTATTATTCGAGTCAACTTGATACGCGTTGTCGGTATTTTCTACTTAACTCGAGCTGTAGGGCAGCTACAGTGCTGGTAAGCACACCTATCGCACTCAGAATAATCAGGCGCGTTCGCCTGTTGAATTCATAGGTCTGAACTCGGTCTGCTAGCCGAGCTAGGTCCGCAAACCTATTCGTATTATTCGAGTCAACTTGATACGCGTTGTCGGTATTTTCGACTTAACTCGAGCTGTAGGGCAGCTACAGTGCTGGTAAGCACACCTATCGCACTCAGAATAATCAGGCGCGTTCGCCTGTTGAATCCAGAGCTCTGAACTCGGTCTGCTGCGCGATCTAGAATCACGAAACTGTTCGTATTCTTCCAGTCATCTTGAGAGCTACTGTCGGCGTTCTGCACTTAGCTCGGGCTGTAGGGGGGCTGCAGGGCGGGTAATCACAGGAATCGATTCGGAGACATCAGACGCCTCTGTCTTTCTACTTAACTCGAGCTAGGGCAGCTACAGTGCTGGTAAGCACACCTATCGCACTCAGAATAATCAGGCGCGTTCGCCTGTTCAATTCATAGGTCTGAACTCGGTCTGCTAGCCGAGCTAGGTCCGCAAACCTATTCGTATTATTCGAGTCAACTTGATACGCGTTGTCGGTATTTTCGACTTAACTCGAGCTGTAGGGCAGCTACAGTGCTGGTAAGCACACCTATCGCACTCAGAATAATCAGGCGCGTTGCTGTTGAATCCAGAGCTCTGAACTCGGTCTGCTGCGCGATCTAGAATCACGAAACTGTTCGTATTCTTCCAGTCATCTTGAGAGCTACTGTCGGCGTTCTGCACTTAGCTCGGGCTGTAGGGGGGCTGCAGGGCGGGTAATCACAGGAATCGATTCGGAGACATCAGACGCCTCTGTCTGCTGCATTCAGAGGTCCGAACTCGGTCTGATACTCGAGTTGGGCTGAAAAACTATTCGTTCTCTGCAATTTTCTTCGACATTATATGTTGTCAGGAAGCTCTACGAGTCCCCCGGCGGTAACAAAGGTTGACGGTTTACCGCCGGCGCCCAGTGACTCGTAGAGCTTCCGTTAGCAAGTTATTGCTGGAAGCTAAGAGTAATTCCGGCGCGCCCCATAGCTAGTTGGCTCGAAAAATGTCGACTGAACTTTTGACAACTTTTGCTCGGTTGAAAATTTTGTTCTCAAAATTTCACAATTCGTTAGAGCTCTAGTATTTTTTCCGTGATATTCGATCTTATTCCCGCTCGCCATCTTGATCTCAGCTCGATCGGGTGAATATTACTATCGAAAAGCACTGTGGCGGGATCGGCCGTTTTGAGTCATCTTGATATGCGCTGACGGTTTTCTGAACATAACTCGAGCTCTAGGGCAGCTGCAGAGCTGGTAAGCACAGCTAATGCATGCAGAATGATGAGGCGCGTTCGCCTGTTCAATCCAGAGGTCTGAACTCGGTCTGCTAGCCGAGCTAGGGCCACAAACCTGTTCGTATTATTCGAGTCGTTTTGACAGAAACGCCCGGTTTTCTGCACTGAACTCGAGCTGTAGGACAGCTACAGAGCTGATATTCAGAGGCACCAGTTCAGAATCATCAGTTGCGTTTGTCTGTCGACTGCAGAGCTCTGAACTCGGCCTGCTGTCCGATCTAGAATCGCGAAACTATTCGTATCGTTCGAGTCGCTTGCGATATAATGTCGGTTATCTGGACTGAACTCGGGCTGTAGGGGGGCTGCATGGCTGGTAATCACTGGGATCGATTTCAAGACATCAGGCGCGTCCGCATGTCGAATACAGAGCTCTGAACTCTCTCTGCTGCCCGAACTAGGTCCGCGAAACTATTCCTATTGTTCGAGTCATCCTGAGAGGTGCTGTCGGGTTTCTGCACTTAACTCGGGCTGTAGGGGGGCTGCAGGGCTGGTAATGACAGGAGTCGATTCGCAGACATCAGACGCGTCTGTCTGTCGCATTTAGAGGTCAAAAACTATTCACTATAAGTCAGATTATTGGCAAGTGCTGTCTGTTTTCTCAACTTAAATCGAGTTAGGAAGCTCTACGAGTCCCCCGGCGGTAACCAAGGTTGACGGTTTACCGCCGGCGCCCAGTGGTCGGTTTTGCTAAGATTCGAAAGATATTTGAAAATTCATTTGGAGAAAGCATATTTTTACTCCGAGCATTGACATATAAACTTTGTTCTCTGAGCAGCTCAGCCCTCTAGTGCCCTTTTCAGTGCAAGTTCACTTGGAGGAACCGACTTCATGTTGACTCCGAAAATCTGAACTTGAAGTTTTTGTAGAACAGCTTCCAGAAGCTCTCGCTTTCATCTCGAGCTTTCTCACGGATGCAAGGAGCTCTACGAGGTTCCCGGCGGTGACGAGGTTGACGGTTCACCGCCGGCGCCAGTGGCCGTGCGGCGCTTTGGAGCGCTCTGCGCTCCGCGCCTTGCCTCGCTATCCAGGTTTTGCACGCTTACAAGTTTCAGGTCCATAGGCGCAGTATTACGATCGAAAAACTTGGAGGAACCGACGTTGAATAAAAACAGAAAAACGTGATTTTTCGAGTTCTGCATTTCTCGTTCCAGAAGCTCTGTTCATGTGTTCGGACGATTGCTGAGCAAGAAAAGAGCTCTACGAGGTCCTCGGCGGTAACCAGGTTGACAGTTTACCGCCGGTTCCCAGTTCCCGGAGAGCTCGCTGAGCGCTAAGGGTTTAAGATTAGGAGCCGGACGGTGGTGGTGCCCGCAGGAGCTTTTTTGAGCCGGCAACGTGTCCGGGAGAGCTTCCGGCAAGCTTCCACGCGTGCCTGCACGCGTGCAGGCGCTTGGAAGCAGTCCTGGCAGCACCTCAGCTGCGCTGAAGCGGGCCCCCAGAGCCCCCCAGTTCCGAGAGTAACTCGTAGAGCTTCCCTTAGCAAGTTAATGCTGGAGGCTAAGAGTAATTCCGGAGCGCTGGAGAGCTAGTACCTCGTAGAGCTCTTCGGCATCGATGAGCTAGAGGAATTCCGGCGCGGGGTGGAGCTAGTTGGACCGCCCGGTCGGAAAGGACAAATCACTCGTAGAGCTTCCCTTAGCAAGTTATTGCTGGAAGCTTTAGAGTAATTCCGAAGCGCTGGAGAGCTAGTTGGCAAGAAAAATCTCGACGGAACTTTTGCTGACTTTTGCTCGGTTGAAAATTTTTTTCTCGAAATTTGACCATTCGTTAGAGCTCTCGTATTTTTTCCCGTGATATTCGATCTTATTCCCGCTCGCCATCTTGATCTCAGTTCGATCGGGTACCTTTTACTGCCAAAAAGCAGGCAGGCGGGAACGGTCGTTTCGAGTCATCTTGATACGCGCTGTCGGTTTTCTTAAGATAACTCGAGCTCGACGACAACTACAGAGCTGGTCAGCACAGCTAATGCATTCAGAATGATCAGGCGCGTTCGCCTGTTGAATCCAGAGGTCTGAACTCGGTCTGCTAGCCGAGCTGGGGTCGCAAACCTATTCGTATTATTCGAATCATTGTAGCAGACGCTCTCGGTTTTTCGTACTTAACTCGATCTGTAGGGCAGCCACAGGGCTGATAATCACAGAAATCGATTGAAAATTATCAGGCGCGTCGGTCTTTTGAATCAAGAGCTCTGAACTCGGCCTGCTCCCCGAGCTAGCTTCGCGAACCTATTGGTATTGTTCGAGTCATCTTGAGAAGTGCTGTCGATTTTCTGTGCTATAATCGTGCTGGGGGGAGGGCTACAGTGCTGCTGGTCACAGGAATCGATTTCGAGACATCAGGCGCGTCCGTTCGTCGAACCGACAGCTCGGAACTCGGTCTGCTGCTCGAACGAGATCCGCGGAACTGTTGTATTATTCGAGTCATCCTGAGAGGTACTCTCGGTTTTCTGCACTTAACTCAGGCTGTATGGGGGGCTGCAGAGCTGTTGATCACAGGAATCGATCCGCAGACATCAGACGCGTCCGCCTGTCGCATTTAGAGGTCTGACCTCGGTTTCATATTCGAGCTCGATTAGAAAACTGTTTGTTTGTTTTGTTAGAGTCATCTTGAGAGGTCTATAATCGCTTGGGCTGAAAAACTAGTCGTTCTCTGAAATTCTTTTCCACATTATATATTGTCAGGACGCTCTACGAGTCCCCCGGCGGTAAGAAAGGTTAACGGTTTACCGCCGGCGCCCAGTACAAGTGGACGCTTACAAGTGGACGCTTACAAGTAACTCGTAGAGCTTCCCTCAGCTAGTGATAGCTGGAAGCTAAGAGTAATTCCGGCGCGCTGGAGAGCTAGTTGGCTCGAAAAAAAAGAACTGAACTTTGCACAACTTTTGGTCATTTGAAAATTATGTTCTCGAACTTCAACCATTCGTTTGTGCTCTAGTATTTTTTTCCCGTGATATACGATCTTATTCCCGCTCGCCATCTTGATATCAGCTCGATCGGGTATCTTTTACTGCCAAAAAGCACACTGGCGGGATCGGCCGTTTCGAGTCATCTTGATACACGTTGTCGGTATTTTGTACTTAACTCGAGCTGTAGGATAGCTACAGAGCTGGTAAGCACAGCTATCGCGTTCAGAATCATCAGGCGCGTTCGCCTGTTGAATCCATAGGTCTGAACTCGGTCTGCTAGCTGAGCTAGGTCCGCAAACCTATTCGTATTATTCGAATAAACTTGATACGCGTTGTCGGTATTTTCTACTTAACTCGAGCTGTAGGGCAGCTAGAGTGCTCGTAAGCACACCTACCGCACTGAGAATGATCAGGCGCGTTCGCCTGTTGAATCCATAGGTCTGAACTCGGTCTGCTAGCCGAGCTAGGTCCGCAAATCTATTCGTAGTATTCGAGTCAACTTGATACGCGTTGTCGGTATTTTCTACTGAACTCGAGCTGTAGGGCAGCTACAGTGCTGGTAAGCACGCTTCATCGACTCAGAATGATCAGGCGCGTTCGCCTGTTGAATCTATCGGTCTGAACTCGGTCTACTAGCCGAGCTAGGTCCGCAAACCTATTCGTATTATTCGAGTCAACTTGATACGCGTGGTGGGTATTTTGTACTTAATTCGAGCTGCAGGGCAGCTACAGTGCTGGTAAGCACACTTATCGCTCTCAGAATCATCAGGCGCGGTCGCCTCTTGACTCCAGATGTCTGAACTCGGTCTGCTAGCCGAGCTAGTTCCGCAAATATATTCGTATTATTCGAGTCATCTTGACAAACGCTCTCGTCATTTTCTGTACTTAACTCGAGCTTTAGGCAGCTACAGAGCCTACAGTCACAGAAATCGATTGCGAATTATCGGCGTTTGTCTGTTGTATCGAGAGCTCTGAACTCGGCCTGCTGCCCGAGCTAGGTTCGCGAAACTATTCGTATTGTCCGAATCATCGTGAAAAGTGCTCTCAATTTTCTGCACTCAACTCGTGCTGGGGGGGGCTACAGTGCTGCGGGTCATAGAAATCGATTTGCACACATCAGGCGCGTTCGTTGGTCGATTCGAGAGCTCAGAACTTGGTCTGCTGCTCGAAACAGGTCTGCGACTATTATATTATTCGAGTCATCCTGAGAGATGCTGTCGGTTTTCTGCACTGGGCTGTAGGGGGGCTGCAGGGCTGGTAATCACATGAGTCGATTCGCAGACATCAGACGCGTCCGCCTGTCGCATTGAGAGGTCTGAACTCGGTCTGATCAGACGCGTCCGCTTGTCGCATTCAGAGGTCAAAAAATATTCACTATGAGTCAGAATGTTGGTAGGTGCTCTCGGTTTTCTCAACTTAAGTCGAGCTTGGAAGCTCTACGAGTTCCCCGGCGGTAACAAAGGTTGCCGCCGGGGGACTCCTTGGTGGCCCCCCCCTGCCGCGCCCCTCCCGCCCTCGGCCGCGCCCGTCCATCTCTCCACTCGGGCCTCGGCACCCTCGCGATAGCGGCGGCTGCTGGCGCCTGGCGGCTGGCATCTTCTCTGCTTGCGGCTGGCATCTTCTCTGCTTGGTGTATTGTTGGCAGGCCTATTACAGATATCCCGTGGCTAGCTGGCACACTGTATTCCAGTTTTTCTCTTGGGGCCACTTTGTGTTTATTGTGTTGTAATCACGGCTGTTATTTCAGAAGACGACTGGGACTTTGAGGGCTGGGACGATATCCCTGAGCATACGACACAGGACGAACGTGCTCTATTCTCGGCGTTGGAAGCTTCGAAAGCAGGACGTATCGCAGATACGATGTCGACAGACCCATCCTCTGCTGGCCATCCACCACAACTTGTGATGCATCATGCTCCATCCTTTGCATCTGCTGCCGCTGCCTGTGCCGATGTCTCCATGAAGCAGATCAGTGAAAGAAATGAGGTGGGGGATGCTTCCAGGTCCTCCAAGATGGCTCGTGCTGGGATAGGTGGTAGGGGCGCTTCGGATGACAAAGAACCTGTCACTATTGGTCTACTGCGTAATGAGTTTCAGAATTTGGCAGATATGCTCAAATGTACCCTGACGGAACATAAGGAGGAGGTGAGGAAGGAGATCCAGCAGGAGGTTGCACCCTTGAAGTCGGACCTTGAACAACTTAGGGAGGAGGTGAAGCAACAGAAGCAGCAGCAGGAGGCGGTGAATGCTCAGGTTCAGAAGCAGTTAGCGACGGTAGGAAATGATGGTGCGGCCAGTGAGGCTGCCTCTGTATCTACTCGGGTGAGTCTTGGAGGCAATGCAGGCCCCAGGAGCACAACCCCATTTGTCCCAGGATACTTGACGCTCTCGGGCTGGACTTCGGGTGACCCTCGTGATGTCCAGGCGCGTACGAGCAACATCATGTCAGAGGCCAGGGCCACCAGAGTTATCCAGATTCTCTTAGATGAAGTTGGCTCGCAGTTTGAGGTTAATGCGAAGATCTTTGATCGTGAGGCCATTAAGAGAGAGTGCCAGGGCAAGCCGTTCGGTGTCTTTAGGCTGCGTATTTTCTTCGTTCATGGCACGAGTAAGGAGACTGTCTGGAAGGTCAGGGAGGAGTTCTGGAAAGTTATCTCCTCGTGTGCAGTGTGAGCCTTGGCGGGAGGGACAGGTGAGTGCTGGCAGTAAACTTACAGCTACATACTTTCGTGTGAGGAACCCGCTGAAGAAAAACAATCGTGTCAAAATTCAGTATGGGTCTCCTGTGATGTCTTGGGCTTGGGGCTATCCTGAAACCGGTGGGCAGATCTGTTTGGGAACCTGGGATCCCAGGCATGGTTGGACTCTGAGGCCGGAATCGGTGATTGAGTTCGATGACAAGATCCTTCCTGGGCCCTGGCAGACGCTGCTGAATGGAGATTCCGTGTGGCGACGTACCCGCCCGCTGAGGGCGGCCTGTTGGAACATAAGAATGATGAGTGATGCTACTTCCCTATCTGCTCTTCCTTACTTGCGTGAGCTGGGAGTGCAACTTGTCGGGCTCCAGGAGTGCCAGTTTCTCAGACGTGATACGTTGAATGAGGCTGGTTTTCACTATCGCAGCTCGGCTGAAGTGAAGCTTGACAGTGGCTCGATTGAGGGCCAAGCAGGTGTACTATTCTCGTCTACTCTCAACTCCTGTTTCTTGGGACACGCTGCTGGTAGAAGATTTGCGGTCTGTGCCTTCCGTGGGCCAGAAGTGGGCGCATTCATCTATGCTAGCGTGTATCTTCCTCAGCAAGGATTCTTTGGGACAACGTCTGAGGGGTACCAGGCCACGTTCCAGCTGTACCAGAACGTTCTTCTTGAATTATCGAGTGCTGTGGTGCGCATGCGTCAAAAGTACAGTATTCATGATGTTGTTGTTTGTGCCGATGCCAATGTTGAAGTGCAGCCTCATGTTGAGATCGATCGACTTCATATCTCTGGTGGTGGTGTGAACGAGCGTACTGTGAGGGAGGAGAGGCAGAGGAATGTGTTGCAGGGTGCATGTGCGCGTGCCTGGTGTGTTTGTATGGCACAGCTACGTCTGAAGCTGATCAACACATTCATTGACCGTGAGTTCACCTGGTGTGGTGGAGGTGCTAGGACAAAACACGTCATCGACTATGTTGCATGTCCTGTGACTTGGGAGACTCATGTTATGTGTTCTAAGTTGCACGTTATGTATGCGCACCCTCCTGGCTCTCGGGACACTGAATGGAGTGACCACAAGATGATATGTTTTGATCTCCCATGTTTGCTGCGGGGGAAGTCCTCTGGTAGGACGAAGGCCACTGGCAGTCGATCGTTCGCCTCGTGGTTTGTGCTGGAGGGTAAGGAGGTGAAACAGTGCAGAGAGTTTGATATGGCCGTTACACAGGTTGCTGGGTGGAAGTCTGGTGGGGGTAGCGGCCAAAACAAAAAACGCAAAAATCAGTACTGCACGGAGGAGTCTGAGGGAAGGGTGATCTGGCATACTAGGTGGAGATCCATTTCTCTAGCCGACCTGGAATCACGATTGAAGGAGGGGGCTGTTGCCGACAAACGCTGTTATGGCTTTAAATCGGCTTCGCTCATCCCGAAGTTGACCCAGGAGGAAGCTCAGGTGAAAGAGGCCCACTACAGAGTTCACAAACTCTGGAAATCTGGTCAGATCGATGAGGCTACGTTCAAGGATAGTCGTCGTCGTTGGAATCGTGTTCGAAGGCAGTTCATGAAACGTCTACTTCTTTATCGTTATCGGGATGGGGTCAAGACTAAGACTGTTACTAACTCTATGATGATCGACGGGGAATGGTGTGAAGACCGCAGTAAGTGGAAAGAGGATATGACGAGGGTGGTCAGGGCTAAGTACTCTAAGTCGGAACGTCTTGCTATGAATTTGGCGACCCTGGAGCAGCTTCGGGTTCAAGCTGATGAGGCACGTGCGCGCAGCACTCACACTTCTTCTCCTATTACCATGCATGTTCTCTGTCGTGCTCGTTCCAGGCTTCGTGAAGGCAAGGCGGTAGGCGCGGACGGTATCAGTGCACGCATGTTACGTTCTTTGTCCTGGGAAGCACTCCGTGTGGTGCTTGACTGCTTCCAGCGACGCTTCTGGCAAATGGCAGAGGCACCTGAGTCTTGGAAGTTCATCCGTGCATCCATTATGTTGAAGAACGGCAGGAATAAGAGGTTTGATGACAGTCGTACTCTTGCTGTGAATTCTGTCGTTAACACATGGTACATGGGTTGCTTGTGTATTCTACTAAATTCGCATTTGGTGTCTATTGCTCCTGTTGTTGCTCCGTCTCTGTGTTTGTATGGTTTCCAGCAAGGTCGTAAGACACATGAGGTAACGTCGGGATTGAAGGCGATGTGCAGACATGCCAGACTGTGGGGGAAGTAGGAGAATATTGTTTTTGCTTCTCTGGATGTTGCCACTGCATTTGACTCTCTCACTGTCCAAGTTGCTTCTTCTACACTT
Organism: Prorocentrum cordatum; assembly: GCA_963575745.1. Classification (NCBI taxonomy): domain Eukaryota; class Dinophyceae; order Prorocentrales; family Prorocentraceae; genus Prorocentrum; species Prorocentrum cordatum. Next base: position 148,585 of record CAUYUJ010020133.1, on the reverse strand, counting down.
GAGCGTTTGTGTGTTGATGTGGAGCTTCGGTATGGTCTTATTGAGAACTCGGTTGGTAATGAGGCGGTCTTCCATTTTGAGGGTGTCTGCACTGATACGCTCCCTTGGACAACGTGTGTGAAGACAGGTTCCAAGGAAGGACCTGACCTGTGGACTGCTCAATCCCTGGTCATGTTTGGTGACATTGCGTCTGCTTGGGCGAGAGATGCTGTTGGTGTTGTACTCTCGGGTGAAGCAGGAGGTATTGTTGTGAGTCACTTCATATGGGCGGACAACGTGCTTCTCACGGCTCCTGATCGCTCCACACTGGCGAAAATGATTTTACAGTTGACGTGGGCTCTCCACGACCACGGCTTTCGTTGGAAGCAGAGCAGTCTTGAGTTCATGGACGTGGGTACTACCACCGGTGTGACGGAGCCTCTCATGGTGACGTTGTTCCCGCCAGGTATGTCCAGGGGGCCCAATGTGTCTCTCCCCGAGAATATCACCATTCCGCAGGTGGATGAAATTATTGTGCTGGGGACTAAGATTGCGAGGAAGTTCAGGGATCATGATGATGTGCGATACCGTATGGCAAAAGCTATTCGTGCTTTCTGGAATGATCGAGCGTTTTACACCTCCAGGAGGATTGCTTGGAAGAATAAATTTGCACGATATGAGTCTAGAGTGAGATCTAAGTTTCTTTTCGGCTTGGAAGGAGCCACAGTTGACAGTTCTACGATTGCATTTATACACAAGGAGGAGGGGAATATGTTGAGCAGGATGACGTGGAGAGCGAAGAGGGAGGAGGAGGGGTGGGCTGTATTCATGTCGCGCATGTACAAAAGAGGGAGGCAAGCTTTTTATGAAGCTGGCAGACCTCCACTCGCACAGGTCTTCCTATATCGGCAGTGGAAATGGGCGAAGGATATTGCATTGTCTTGTTTTGGCAGGGGCGGAGGAGGCGTGGAGGAGATTTCTGTGGTGGGTGGCTCACAATTGGTGCCGCCTCCCTCGTATGCTCCTGGTGCTCCTGCTGATGATACGACGCCCTCCGAGCCCACGAACCGACGGAAAAGAAAAACGATGTGCATGAATGAGGCCAAACGTCAGAGGACCCAACTTTCTCAGAACACGGCGAGACTCAGAGACAGGTTCGAGGACCCAACCCGCTATTACAATCAGCCCACGGTGGTGGACACGGGCACTGCTGTCAACGGCTACCTGCAGGCACGACTGTCCATGTTGCACGGAGGAGGGGAGTGGGAATCCAGGCGGGATGATCTGATATTATCTTTAGGAAGCCAGGCTGGACGTGCTGGGACTCGTGTGAGGACTGGCGGAGCTCCTATCGGCATGCGCCCGTGGAGAACACCTTTTGAGCTCGTGGGAGGGAAGTACTGGTACCATGTTCTGGAATGGACAGGGGAGGCCTGGGTCAAGTTTGCTCGTGAAGTTTTTACGCTTCTACAGGTTCCTGGTGTTTCTGATTTCCTGGTTCTCAAAGATCCTATTCCTTGGGAGCCTATGGAAGAGAGGGAGGAGGAGGTACTTTCGGAGGAGCTCAGCAGGAAGAAGGAGGAGGTGTTGTCCAAACGGTATGCTAAGATATTGGAGGATTACACGGAGTGGGAGTTCCAGGTGGGAAGGATTGCCATTGAACTGAAGGGAGACTCTCAATGCGTTGTACGGTGGATCCAAGGCTTGTATTTTACTGCCAATGTGCATTATGACAAGATTGTGGGCGGCATTCAGAATAAGTTAGACATTCTAGCTAAGAGATGTGGTGTGCAGGCGGCCTGTCTTGGGAGACATATCTTCAAGTGGGTATACAGAGAGGACAATACTGCTGCGGATGAGTTAACACACAGAGCTAGGCAGGGCATTTGTAGAACACGTTTTAGGCATGATTTCCTATCCCATGTTAAAGCTAACGCTATTCTGATCGACGCCATTCGGGGAAGCTTCGATGGTGGAAGATCCTATCTGGGCGTAGGCTGTGGCTGGCAGATTGATTTTCATTTGTGCTCCTCTTCTGTTGCTGAATATCCTGTCACTCTTCCGAGTGGCGTGTGGGAGCCCAACGTGGCCTCTTCCTCTTTCCTCCTTCCCCCCTCGAGCACTATCACTGCAGCTGAGTTAGAGTCTGCCCGACAACTCCTTTTGGGAGTGGAGGAATGCCTGCATTTGGCAGGATACTAGGCCTCCTTGTGTGGCTATCGCCTGGGCGGTGACCCGACCCTGCTGTGGCGGCACGCAATGCGCAAAAAACCAAGGTTGACGGTTTACCGCCGGCGCCCAGTTGGTGACTTTTGCTCGGTTTTGCGAAAATTTGAAAGATATTTAACCATTTATTTTGAGAAAGCAGATTTTTGCGCGTTGCATTGGCATATAAAATCCTCCCTGACAGCAGCTCAGCTCCTTCGATACATTTTTGCACGAGTTGACTTCCGGGAACTGAGCGAATATGAATATCGGAAAAATCGAAAATGAAGATTTTCGAAAAATCTCTTATTTTTTGTGGACTTGGTGTCGATTCTGAGCACTCTTACCAGTGGAAGGAGCTCTGCGAGGTTCCCGGCGGTGACCAGGTTGACGGTTCACCGCCGGCGCCAGTTCAAAAAAATATTCACTATAAGTCAGATTGTTGGTTAGTGCTGTATGTTTTCTCAACTTAAGTCGAGTTAGGAAGCTCTACGAGTCTCCCGGCGGTAACCAAGGTTGACGGTTTACCGCCGGCGCCCAGTGTCTTCGCTCTCCGGTTTTGGGACGCTACCAAGTGACTCGTAGAGCTTCCCTAAGCTAGTTGCTGGAAGCTTAAGAGTAATTCCGGCGCGCTGGAGAGCTAGTTGGCTCGAAAAAAGAACTGAACTTTTCACAACTTTTGGTCGGTTGAAAATTTTGTTCTCAAAATTCAGCAATTCGTTTGTGCTCTAGTATTTTTCCCGTGATATTCGATCTCATTCCCGCTCGTCATCTTGATCTCAGCTCGATCGGGTATGTTTTACTGCCAAAAAGCACACTGGCGGGATCGGCCGTTTCGAGTCATCTTGATACGCGTTGTCGGTATTTTGTACTTAACTCGAGCTGTAGGACAGCTACAGAGCTGGTAAGCACAGCTAATCGATGTAGAATAATTAGGTGCGTTCGCCTGTTGAATCCAGAGCTCTGAACTCGGTTTGCTAGCCGAGCTAGGTCCGCAAACCTATTCGTATTATTCAAGTCATCTTGATTCGCACTGTCGGTATTCTGAACTTAACTCGAGATATAGGACAGCTACAGAGCTGGTAAGCACGCCTCATCGACTCAGAATCATCAGGCGCGTTCGGCTGTTCCAACCAGAGGTCTGAACTCGGTCTGCTAGCCGAGCCAGGTCCGCAAACCTATTCGTATTATTCGAATCATCTTGATAGGCGCTCTCGGTTTCCTGTACTTAACTCGAGCTATAGGACAGCTACAGGGCTGATAGTTACAGAAACCGATTCAGAATCATCAGTCGCGTTTGTCTGTCGAATCCAGAGCTCTGAACTCGGTCTGCTGCGCGATCCAGAATCACGAAACTGTTCGTATTCTTGCAGTCATCTTGAGAGCTACTGTCGGCGTTCTGCACTTAACTCGGGCTGTAGGGAGGCTGCAGGGCGGGTAATCACAGGAATCGATTCGGAGAGATCAGACGCGTCCGTCTGTCGCATTCAGAGGTCTGAACTCGGTCTGATACTCGAGTTGGGCTGAAAAACTATTCGTTCTCTGCAATTTTTTTCGGCATTATATGTTGCCAGGAAGCTCTACGAGTCCCCCGGCGGTAACAAAGGTTGACGGTTTACCGCCGGCGCCCAGTAACTCGTAGAGCTTCCCTTAGCAAGTTATTGCTGGAAGCTTAAGAGTAATTCCGGGGAGCTGGAGAGCTAGTTGTCAACAAAAATACCTCGTAGAGCTCTTCGAAGCTGAGCTAAGAGGAATTCGGGCGCAGGGTGGAGCTAGTTGGCCGACCGCGCATCAAGAGACAATGTGGTAACTTTAGGTCGAGTTTCTAATGTTTGTGCAAAATTTGAAAATTCGTTTTGAGAACGGGTGTTTTTCTCACGTGTAGTAGGTTATGCCGCGACTACCAGTTAAATTCTCAGGTCTGTAGCTGCAATATTACTATGAAAACACTTGCTGGAACCGACTGGCCGTTTCGAGTGATCTTGACGCGCATTAAAGATTTCTGTACTTATCTCGGGATATAGGACAGCTGCAGAGCTGATCCTTACAGAAACCAATTGGGAATCATGAGGCGCGTTCATCTGTCCGATCTACAGCTCTGAACGCGGTCTGCTGCTCGAGATGGGTCCGCAAACTTATTTGTATTCTTCGAGTAATTTTGACGAGTGTTGTCCGTTTTCTGTACTGAACTCGCGATATCTTGAAAGAAAAACTTAATGTATAGTGGGCAGCGCGCGCAAGAAAGCTCTACGAGGCTCCCGGTGGTAACCTGGTTGACGGTTTACCGCCGGCTCCCAGTCTCGACGGACCTTTTGCTGACTTTTGGTCGGTTGAAAATTTGGTTCTCGAAATTTGACAATTCGTTTAAGCTCTAGTATTTTTTCCCATGATATTCGATCTTATTCCCGCTCGCCATCTTGATCTCAGCTCGATCGGGTAACTTTGAAGGCCAAAAAGCAGACAGGCGGGAACGGCCGTTTCGAGTCATCTTGATACGCGCTGTCAGTATTTTGTACTTAACTCGAGCTGTAGGGCAGCTACAGAGCTGGTCAGCACACCTATCGCATTCAGAATCATCAGGCACATTTGCCTGTTGAATCCAGAGGTCTCAATTCGGTCTGCTAGCCGAGCTAGGTCCGCAAATCTATTCGTATTATTCTGTCATCTGAGCAGACGCTGTGGGTTTTCGGTACTTAACTCGAGCTGTAGGGCAGCTACAGAGCTCATAGTCACAGAAATCGATTCGGAGTCATTAGGCGCGTTCGTCTGTTGAATCGAGAGATCTGCCGAGACAGGTTCGCGAAACTATTCGTATTCTCCGAATGATCTTGAGAAGTGCTCTTAAGTTTCTGCATTCAACTCGTGCTGGGAGAGGGCTACAGTGCTGCTGGTCACAGAAATCGATTCGGACACATCAGGCGCGTCCGTCCGTCGAACCCAAAACTCGGAACTCGGCCTGCTGCTCGAACTAGATCCGCGAAACTTGTATTATTGAAGTCATCCTGAGAGATGCTCTCGGTTTTCTGCATTTCACTCGGGCTGTAGGGGGGCTGCAGGGCTGGTAATCACATGAGTCGATTCGGAGACATCAGACACGTCCGCCTGTCGCATTCAGAGGTCTGAACTCGGTTTGATATTCGAACTGTTGCGAAACTATTTTTTTTTTTGTTAGAGTCATCTTGAGAGGTCCGAAATCGCTTGGGCTGAAAAACTAGTCGTTCTCTGGAGTTCTTTCCCACCTTATATACTGTTAGGAAGCTCTACGAGTCCCCCGGCGGTAAGAAAGGTTGACGGTTTACCGCCGGCGCCCAGTGTTAACTTTTGGGTGGTTTGGCAACTTTTTGAAAGATATTTGACAATTCATTTTAAGAAAGCAGATTTTTACTCCGAGCATTGACATATAAGCTTTGTTCTCTGAACAGCTCAGCTCTCTAGAGCTATTTTCAGTAGCAGTTCACTTGGAGCAACCGACTTCATGTTAAATCTCAACTTTGAGTTTTTGTAGGAAAGCTCCCAGAAGATCTCGCTTTGGTTCTGAGCTTTCTCATGGTGCAAGAAGTTCTACGAGGTTCCCGGCGGTGACCAGGTTGACGGTTCACCGCTGGCGCCAGTTCCGGGGAGCTGGAGAGCTAGTTGGCAAGAAAAATCTCGACGGACCTTTTGCTGACTTTTGGTCGGTTGAAAATTTTGTTCTCAAAATTTGACAATTCGTTAGAGCTCTAGTATTTTTCCCATGATATTCGATCTTATTCCCGCTCGCCATCTCGATCTCAGCTCGATCGGGTAACTTCGAAGGCCAAAAAGCAGGCAGGCGGGAACGGCCGTTTCGAGTCATCTTGATACGCGCTGTCGGTTTTCTCAAGATAACTCGAGCTTGAGGACAACTACAGAGCTTGTCAGCACAGCTAATGCATCCAGAATGATCAAGCGCGTTCGCCTGTTGAATCCAGAGGTCTCAACTCGGTCTGCTAGCCGAGCTAGGGTCGCAAACCTGTTCGTATTATTCGAGTCATTGTAGCAGACGCTCTCGGTTTTTCGTACTTAACTCGATCTCTAGGGCAGCCACAGAGCTGATAATCACAGACATCGGTTGAGAATTATCAGGCGCGTTCGTCTGTTGAATCAAGAGCTCTGAACTCGGCCTGCTCCCCGAGCTAGGTTCGCGAACCTATTGGTATTGTTCGAGTCATCTTGAGAAGTGCTCTCGGTTCTCGGTTTTCTGTACTTAAATCGTGCTGGGGAGGGCTACAGTGCTGCTGGTCACAGGAATCGATTTCGAGACATCAGGCGCGTCCGTTCGTCGAAGCGAGAGCTCGGAACTCGGTCTGCTGCTCGAACGAGATCCGCGAAACTGTTGTATTATTCGAGTCATCCTGAGAGGTACTCTCGGTTTTCTGCACCTAACTCAGGCTGTATGGGGGGCTGCAGAGCTGGTAATCACAGGAATCGATCCGCAGACATCAGACGCGTCCGCCTGTCGCATTCAGAGGTCTGAACTCGGTTTCATACTCGAGCTCGATTCGAAAACTGTTCGTTTGTTTTGTTAGAGTCATCTTGAGAGGTCTATAATCGCCTGGGCTGAAAAACTAGTCGTTCTCTGAAATTCTTTCCCACCTTATATATTGTCAGGAAGCTCTACGAGTCCCCCGGCGGTAAGAAAGGTTGACGGTTTACCGCCGGCGCCCAGTTGGCAAGAGAAATCTCGACGGACCTTTTTGCTCACTTTTGGTCGGTTGAAAAATTTTGTTCTCAAAATTTGACAATTCGTTAGAGCTCTAGTTTTTCTTCCCATGATATTCGATCTTATTCCCGCTCGCCATCTTGATCTCAGCTCGATCGGGTAACTTTGAAGGCCAAAAAGCAGGCAGGCGGGAACGGCTGTTTCGAGTCATCTTGATACGCGCTGTCGGTTAGCTTCAGGACAACCACAGAGCTGGTCAGCACAGCTAATGCATTCAGAATGATCAGGCGCGTTCGCCTGTTGAATCCAGAGGTCTGAACTCGGTCTGCTAGCCGAGCTAGGGTCGCAAACCTATTCGTATTATTCGAGTCATTCTAGCAGACGCTCTCGGTTTTTCGTACTTAACTCGATCTGTAGGGCAGCCACAGAGCTGATAATCACAGAAATCGATTGAGAATTATCAGGCGCGTTCGTCTGTTGAATCAAGAGCTCTGAACTCGGCCTGCTCCCCGAGCTAGGTTCGCGAACCTATTGGTATTGTTCGAGTCATCTTGAGAAGTGCTCTCGGTTTTCTGTACTTAAATCGTGCTGGGGGAGGGCTACAGTGCTGCTGGTCACAGGAATCGATTCCGAGACATCAGGCGCGTCCGTTCGTCGAACCGAGAGCTCGGAACTCGGTCTGCTGCTCGAACGAGATCCGCGAAACTGTTGTATTATTCGAGTCATCCTGAGAGGTACTCTCGGTTTTCTGCACTTAACTCAGGCTGTATGGGGGGCTGCAGAGCTGGTAATCACAGGAATCGATCCGCAGACATCAGACGCGTCCGCGTGTCGCATTCAGAGGTCTGAACTCGGTTTCATACTCGAGCTCGATTGGAAAACTGTTCGTTTGTTTTGTTAGAGTCATCTTGAGAGGTCTATAATCGCTGGGCTGAAAAACTAGTCGTTCTCTGAAATTCTTTCCCACATTATATATTGTCAGGAAGCTCTACGAGTCCCCCGGCGGTAAGAAAGGTTGACGGTTTACCGCCGGCGCCCAGTTTTGTTCTCGAAATTCAACAATTCGTTTGTGCTCTAGTATTTTTTCCCGTGATATTCGATCTTATTCCCGCTCGTCATCTTGATCTCAGCTCGATCGGGTATCTTTTACTGCCAAAAAGCACACTGGCGGGATCGGCCGTTTCGAGTCATCTTGATACGCGTTGTCGGTATTTTGTACTTAACTCGAGCTGTAGGACAGCTACAGAGCTGGTAAGCACAGCTAATCGATGTAGAATGATTAGGTGCGTTCGCCTGTTGAATCCAGAGCTCTGAACTCGGTTTGCTAGCCGAGCTAGGTCCGCAAACCTATTCGTATTATTCAAGTCATCTTGATTCGCACTGTCGGTATTCTGAACTTAACTCGAGATATAGGACAGCTACAGAGCTGGTAAGCACGCCTCATCGACTCAGAATCATCAGGCGCGTTCGGCTGTTCCAACCAGAGGTCTGAACTCGGTCTGCTAGCCGAGCCAGGTCCGCAAACCTATTCGTATTATTCGAATCATCTTGATAGGCGCTCTCGGTTTCCTGTACTTAACTCGAGCTATAGGACAGCTACAGGGCTGATAGTTACAGAAACCGATTCAGAATCATCAGTCGCGTTTGTCTGTCGAATCCAGAGCTCTGAACTCGGTCTGCTGCGCGATCCAGAATCACGAAACTGTTCGTATTCTTCCAGTCATCTTGAGAGCTACTGTCGGCGTTCTGCACTTAACTCGGGCTGTAGGGAGGCTGCAGGGCGGGTAATCACAGGAATCGATTCGGAGACATCAGACGCGTCTGTCTGTCGCATTCAGAGGTCTGAACTCGGTCTGATACTCGAGTTGGGCTGAAAAACTATTCGTTCTCTGCATTTTTTTTCGGCATTATATGTTGTCAGGAAGCTCTACGAGTCCCCCGGCGGTAACAAAGGTTGACGGTTTACCGCCGGCGCCCAGTGGTCGACCCGACCAGAACGGACAAAGTGATAACTTTTGGGTGGTTTTGCGATTTTTTGAAAGATATTTAACCATTTATTTTGAGAAAGCAGATTTTTCGCACCTGTAGTGGGTGAAGGCGCGTCTGCCAGTAAAATTTCCAGGTCCGTAGCTTTAGTATTACTATCAAAACACTTGGAGGAACCAACGTTGGATAAAAACAGAAAAACGTGATTTTTCGAGTTTCTCAGGTCTTGATCTAGACGCTCTCCTCATGCTTACCGATGAGCGCCGTGTGAGAAAAGAGCTCTACGAGGGCTCCGGCGGTAACCTGGTTGACGGTTTACCGCCGGTTCCCATTCCGGCGCGCTGGAGAGCTAGTTGGCTCGAAAAAAAAGAACTGATCTTTTCACAATCTTTGGTCGGTTGAAAATTTTGTTCTCGAAATTCAACAATTCGTTTGTGCTCTAGTATTTTTTCCCGTGATATTCGATCTTATTCCCGCTCGTCATCTTGATCTCAGCTCGATCGGGTATCTTTTACTGCCAAAAAGCACACTGGCGGGATCGGCCGTTTCGAGTCATCTTGATACGCGTTGTCGGTATTTTGTACTTAACTCGAGCTGTAGGACAGCTACAGAGCTGGTAAGCACAGCTAATCGATGTAGAATGATTAGGTGCGTTCGCCTGTTGAATCCAGAGCTCTGAACTCGGTTTGCTAGCCGAGCTAGGTCCGCAAACCTATTCGTATTATTCAAGTCATCTTGATTCGCACTGTCGGTATTCTGAACTTAACTCGAGATATAGGACAGCTACAGAGCTGGTAAGCACGCCTCATCGACTCAGAATCATCAGGCGCGTTCGGCTGTTCCAACCAGAGGTCTGAACTCGGTCTGCTAGCCGAGCCAGGTCCGCAAACCTATTCGTATTATTCGAATCATCTTGATAGGCGCTCTCGGTTTCCTGTACTTAACTCGAGCTATAGGACAGCTACAGGGCTGATAGTTACAGAAACCGATTCAGAATCATCAGTCGCGTTTGTCTGTCGAATCCAGAGCTCTGAACTCGGTCTGCTGCGCGATCCAGAATCACGAAACTGTTCGTATTCTTCCAGTCATCTTGAGAGCTACTGTCGGCGTTCTGCACTTAACTCGGGCTGTAGGGAGGCTGCAGGGCGGGTAATCACAGGAATCGATTCGGAGACATCAGACGCGTCCGTCTGTCGCATTCAGAGGTCTGAACTCGGTCTGATACTCGAGTTGGGCTCAAAAACTATTCGTTCTCTGCAATTTTTTTCGACATTATATGTTGTCAGGAAGCTCTACGAGTCCCCCGGCGGTAACAAAGGTTGACGGTTCACCGCCGGCGCCCAGTTCCGGCGCGGGGTGGAGCTAGTTGGCCGACCCGGCCTTAAGAGATAAAGTGGTGACTTTGGGTGGGTTTTGCTAAGTTTTGAGAGATATTTGACAATTTATTTTAAGAAATCATATTTTTCTCACGTATAGTGGGTTATGACGCGTCTGCCAGTTAAATTTTTTAGTCCGTGGCTGCAGTATTACTATCGAAAGACTTGCAGGAACCGATTTTGGATGGAAACCGAAAAATCGTGATTTCGAGTTTTTTCAGCTCTCGCTTCAGAAGCTTTCTTGATGTGTTTCGAGGAGCGCTGTGCAAGAAAAGAGCTCTACGAGGTGCCCGGCGGTAACCTGGTTGACGGTTTACCGCCGGTTCCCAGTCTGGCAGCTCTTCCGCAGCGCGCCAGGGGGGCCCCCCTAGGCTCTTCAGGAAAGATTTCCCGTCCCCGAGATTCTCTTCGCTCTCCGGGTTTTGGACGCTTTCAAGTGGGTGGTTCTGCGAAGATTTGAAAGATGTTCGACAATTCATTTTGAGAAAGCAGATTTTTACTCCTAGCATTGACATATAAACTTCGTTCCTGAGCAGCTCAGCCCTGTAGAGCCATTTTCTGTATCATACTTGAAAGAACCGACTTCATGTTCATTCCGGAAAAATTCCAACTTGAAGTACCTCGTAGAGCTCTTCGTTATTGATGAGCTAGAGGAACTCCGGCGCGGGTTGGAGCTAGTTGGCCGACCCGGCCAGAAAGGACAAAGGACAAAGTGATAACTTTTGGGTGGTTTTGTAAATTTTTGAAAGATATTTGACAATTCATTTTGAGAAAGCAGATTTTCCGCACCTGTAAAAGGTTATAAGAGCCTCAGCGTCTTAATATGACCTCTCTGGGCGCACTTTTACTACCGGAACACTTGGGGGAACCAACTTTGTTTCGACATAAAAAAATCAATGTTGATTTTTTCGAGAATTGCCTCCAGAAGCTCTCTCTTTGGACTCCCAGCTCTCTCACACGTGGAAAGAGCTCTACGAGGTTCCCGGCGGTGACTAGGTTGACGGTTCACCGGCGGCGCCAGTTTTGTAGTAAAGCTCTCAGAAGGCCTCTACTTTCATCCTGCGCTTTCTCACACATGCAAGAAGCTCTACGAGGTTCCCGGCGGTGACCAGGTTGACGGTTCACCGCCGGCGCCAGTCATAAACCCTTTAGCTCTCGGAATCGATGAGCTAGAGGAATTCCGGCGCGGGGTGGAGCTAGTGACTTGTAGAGCTTCCCTAAGCCAGCATCTGGAAGCTTAAGAGTAATTCGGACGGACTGGCAGGCTACATCTCGACAGAACTTGGCTCGTAGAGCTTCCTTCAGCGAGCAGCTGGAAGCTTAAGAGTAATTCGAACGCACTGGCTAGTTGGCTCGAAACATCTCGACGGAACGTTTGCTGGTTTTTGCTCAGTTGACAATTATGTTCTCAAAATTTGGCACTTCGTCAGAGCTCTAGTATTTTTTTCCGTGATATTCGATCTTATTCCCGCTCGCTATCTTGATCTCAGCTCGATCCGGTAAATATTACTATCGAAACATGATGGACCCACGAACCCGGAAAGGGATATAGACATGTGGAGCATGGGCACGTTTTCACGATACCCAACGGGGCAACACCTCACGAAACATCCCACGAGACACCTCACGAAACATCCCACGAGACACCTCACGAAACATTCCGCGAGACACGAAACATTCACGAAACATTCCACGAGACGACACCCCACTCAACCAAGGCGGTGTGGTCGTGCTGGGGAGTGGTCGTGCTGGTCGTGCTGGGGCGTGGTCGTGCTGTGGTCGTGCTGGGGGTGGGTGCGTGGTCGTGTGTGGTCGTGCTGGGGGGGTGGTCGTGCTGGGGGGTGGTTGTGCTGGGGCGTGGTCGTGCTGGGGCGTGGTCGTGCTGGGGCGTGGTCGTGCTGGGGTGTGGTCGTGCTGTGGTGAGGTCGTGCTGGGGTGTGGTCGTGCTGGGGTGTGGTCTTGGGGTCGTGAAGGGTTGTCGTGCTGGGTGTGGGGTCGTGCTCGTGGCTGGGGGTGGTCGTGCTGGGGTGTGGTCGTGCTGGGGTGTGGTCGTGCTGGGGTGTGGTCGTGCTGGGGTGTGGTCGTGCTGGGGTGTGGTCGTGCTGGGGAGTGGTCGTGCTGGGGTGTGGTCGTGCTGGGGGGTGGTCGTGCGTGCTGGGGGTGGTCGTGCTGGGGGGGTGGTCGTGCTGGGGTGTGGTCGTGCTGGGGTATGGTCGTGCTGGGGTGGGGTCGTGCTGGGGTGGGGTCGTGCTGGGGTCTGGTCGTGCTGGGGTGTGGTCGTGCTGGGGTATGGTCGTGCTAGGGTGGGGTCGTGCATTTCGCTCGAGACATCCTGCCAAAATTCCAGGAAATCGTACAAAAACAAAGGAATTAGTCGAGACATCATCGAAATTCCTTCGCGCGGGGCGCTTTTCCGCGTCGCGGTCGGCTCTGCAAAACAAGCGTTTCGCTCGAGACATCCTCGGCAAACTCTGCGGAGCAAGCGTTTCGCTCGAGACATCCTCAACACACGAAAAAGTGGCCCGCACCCTGTGATTTATCGATCGGGATTTCAAAAACAAGCGTTTCGCTCGAGACATCCTCAAATTTTAATCCGCCGGCCTCCTTCGACCTCGATATTTATCAGGGAAAAAATCCGCCGGCCTCCTTCAAGTTGGCACCGGGGGACAGGTTTACCCACTAAAAGAGAACCCTGGGCCCCCGCCCTTTCCGGGAAAAACTGTGGCGGGATCGGCTGTTTTGAGTCATCTTGATGCGCGTTGACGGTTTTCTCAACATAACTCGAACTTTAGGACAGCTACAGAGCTGGTAAGCACAGCTAATCGATGCAGAATGATTAGGCGCGTTCGCCTATTGAATCCAGAGGTCTGAAACGGTCTGTTAGCCGAGCTAGGTCCGCAAACCTATTCGTTCTCGCTTTTCTTCACTGAACTCGCGCTGAGGGGGGCTACAGTGCTGGTGGTCACAGGAATCGATTTGAAGACATCAGACGCGTCCGCCTGTCGAATCGAGAGCTCGGAACTCGGTCTGCTGCCCGAATTAAGTCTGCGAAACTACTGTATTGTTCGAGTCATCCTGAGAGGTGCTGTCGGTTTTTTGCACTGAACTCGGGCTGTAGGGGGGCTGCAGGGCTGGTAATGACAGGAGTCGATTCGTAGACATCAGACGCGTCCGCCTGTCGCACTCAGAGGTCAAAAAAATATTCACTATAAGTCGGAATATTGGTAGGTGCTGTCGGTTTTCTCAACTTAAGTCGAGCTAGGAAGCTCTACGAGTATCCCGGCGGTAACCAAGGTTGACGGTTTACCGCCGGCGTCCAGTTTGGTGACTTTTGCTCAGTTGAAAATTATGTTCTCGAAATTCAACAATTCGTTTGAGCTCTAGTATTTTTTCCCATGATATTCGATCTTATTCCCGCTCGCCCTCTGAGTCTCAGCTCGATCGGTTGAATTTTACTATCGAAAAGCACTGTGGCGGGATTGTTTCGAGTCATCTTGATACGCGCTGACGGTTTTCTGAACATAACTCGAGCTTTAGGACAGCTACAGAGCTGGTAAGCACAGCTAATCGATTCAGAATGATGAGGCGCGTTCGCCTACCGAATCCAGAGATCTGAACCCGTTCTGTTAGCCGAGCTAGGTCCGCAAACCTATTCGTATTATTCGAGTCATCTTGACAGGAACTCTCCCAATTAGGTCTGCGAAACTAATGTATTGTTCGAGTCATCAAAAAATATTCACGATGTCGGAATGTTGGAAGGTGCTGTCGGTTTTTTCAACTTAAGTCGAGCTAGGAAGCTCTACGAGTCTTCCGGCGGTAACCAAGGTTGACGGTTTACCGCCGGCGCCCAGTTCGTCGACCCGGCCAGAAAGGACGAAGTGGTAACTTTTCGGTGGTCTTGCAATTTTTTGAAAGATATTTGGCAATTCATTTTGAGAAAGCAGATTTGTCGCACCTGTCCACGACTATGAGGGCCTCTCTGTCTTAATATGAGCTCTTTAGGCGCACTTTTACTATCAAAACACTTGGCGGAACCATCTTAATGTCGACACGAAAAAATCAATTTTTCTCTTTTTCGAGAAATGCTTCCAGAAGCTCTCTCTTTCGACTCCGAGCACTCTTACACGTGAAATGAGCTCTACGAGGTTCCCGGCGGTGACCAGGTTGACGGTTCACCGCCGGCGCCAGTTTCAACATGCGTTAGAGCTCTAGTATTATTTCCCGTGATATTCGATCTTATTCCCGCTCGCCATCTTGATCTCAGCTCGATCGGGTAGCTCTTACTGCCAAAAAGCGTCCAGGCGGGATCAGCCATTTCGAGTCATCTTGATACGCGTTGTCGGTTTTCTGAAGATGACTCGAGCTCTCAGCTCGATCGGGTAGCTCTTACTGCCAAAAAGCGTCCAGGCGGGATCAGCCATTTCGAGTCATCTTGATACGCGTTGTCGGTTTTCTGAAGATGACTCGAGCTTTAGGACAGCTACAGCGCTGCTGAACACAGCTAATCGGTTCAGAATGATCAGGCTCGTTCGCCTGTTGAACCCAGAGGTCTGAACTCGGTCTGCTAGGCAAGCTAGGTCCGCAAATCTATTAGTATTATTCTCGTCATCTTGACAGACGCTCTCGGTTTTCTCTACTTAACTCGAGCTACAAGACAGCTACAGAGCTGATATGTACAGAATCTCATTCAGAATCATCAGTGGCCGTTGTCTGTTGAATCCAGAGCTCTGAACTCGATTTGCTGCCCGATTCAGATTCGCGAAACTATTCGTATTGTTCGAGTGATCTTGAGATATGCTGTCGGTTCGCACTTAACTCGGGCTGTAGGGCTGCATGGCTGGTAATGACTGGAATCGATTTGGAGACATCAGGCGCGTCCGCCTTTCGAATCGAGAGCTCCGAACTCTGTCTGCTGCCCGAACTAGGTTCGCGAAACTATTCGTATTGTTTGAGTCATCCTGAGAGGTGCTGTCGGCTTCCTGCACTTAACTCGGGCTGTAGGGGAGCTGCAGGGCTGGTAATCACAGGAATCGATTCAGAGACATCAGACGCGTCGCCTGTCGCATGCAGAGGTCTGAACTCGGTCTGATACTCGAGCTAGGTTTGCCAAACTATTCGTATTGTTCGAGTCACCTTGAGAGGTGCTGTCGATTTACGCACGTAACTCGGGCTGTAGGAGAGCTACAGAGCTCGTACAGAAGATAATCCAGAAGCATCGGGGGCGTTCGGCCGTTGTATCCGAGAGGTCTGAAATTGCTTGGGCTGAAAAAATATATTTTTTCTGTGTATTTTTTTTCGACATTATATGTTGTCAGAAAGCTCTACGAGTCCCCCGGCGGTGACAAAGGTTGACGGTTGACCGCCGGCGCCCAGTGGACGCAACCAAGTGAAACAAATTGAAAGATATTTGATAATTAATTTTGAGAAAGATTTTTCGCACCTGTCAACGATTATGAGGGCCTCTCTGTCTTAATATGAGCTCTGTAGGCGCATTTTTATTATTAAAACACTTGGAGGAACCATCTTCATGTCGACACGGAAAAAGTTATTTTTTCTCTTCTTCGAGAAATGCTTCCAGAATTTCTCTCTTTCGACTCTTAGCATTCTTACGCGTGAAATGAGCTCTACGAGGTTCCTGGCGGTGACCAGGTTGACGGTTCACCGCCGGCGCCAGTTCGGACGCACTGGCGGGCTGGTTGGCTCGAAAAATCTCGACGGAACTTACCTCGTAGAGCTCTTCGACATCGATAAGCTAGAGGAATTCCGGCGCGGGGTGCAGCTAGGCCCGGGCGGGCAATGTGGTGACCTCGGGTCGGTTTTTCCAAGATTGCAATTTTTATTTTATGCAGTGAATCATGGCGCTTTCGATGGTGCAATCCTTAGGGCTCTAGCTGCATTATTCCGTTCAAAAGACTACAGGGAACCAACATTGTGTACACCGAAAACAACATGTCTTTGTTTTATTGAGAAGCGATTTGCTACTATTATCTGGGAGCGAACTTGGTCTATTCAGAGCTCTACGAGGGTTCCGGCGGTAACCTGGTTGACGGTTTGCCGCCGGCTCCCAGTTTGATGACTGTTGCTTAGTTGAAAATTATGTTTTCAAAATTTAAACATTCGTTAGAGCTCTAGTATCAGGGGCGCTTCCCCGCGACTGTCTGGCTCTGCTTCTCGCGATTTCCAGCGCCGTCGCGCGCGTCTAAGGCATCTGGTCGCATCTCATGCGCACAAGTGTGGAGCAGTACCTTGCAGAGCTATTCGGCATCGATGAGCTAGAGGAATGACTCGTAGAGCTTCCCTAAGCTAGCAGCTGGAAGCTTAAGAGTAATTCGGACGCACTGGCGGGCTAGTTAGCTCGAAAAATCTCGACGGAACTTTTGGTGACTTTTGGTCGGTTGAAAATTTTGTTCTCGAAATTCAACCATTCGTTAGAGCTCTAGTATTTTTTCCCGTGATATTCGATCTTATGCCCGCTCGCCATCTTGATCTCAGCTCGATCGGGTGAATATTATTATCGAAAAGCACTGTGGCGGGATCGGCCGTTTCGAGTCATCTTGATACGCGCTGTCGGTATATTGGACTTAACTCGAGATACACCTTATCGATTCAGAACTATCAGGCGCGTTCGTCCGTTGCATCTAGAGGTCTGAACTCGGTCTGCTAGCCGAGCTAGGACCGCAAACCTATTCGTATTATTCGAGTCATCTTGACAGGCGCTCTCGGTTTTCTGTACTTAACTCGAGCTATAGGACAGCTATAGAGCTGAGCTATAGGACAGCTACAGAGCTGATAAGTACAGAAATCGATTCAGAATCATCAATCGCGTTTGTCTGTTGAATCCAGAGCTCTGAACTCGATCTGCTGCCCGCTCTGGAATCGCGAGACTATTCGTATTGTTCGAGTCATCTTGAGAGAGGCTGTCGGTTTTCTGTACTTAACTCGGGCTGTCTGGGGGCTACAGTACTGGTAGTCACGGGAATCGATTCGGAGACATCAGGCGCGTGGGCCTGTCGAATCCAGAGCTCGGAAATCGGTCTGCTGCCCGAGCTAGGTCCGCGAAACTATTCGTATTGTTCGAGTCATCCTGAGATTCTGTCGGTTTTCTGCACTTAACTCGGGCTGTAGGGCTGCAGGGCTGGTAATCACAAGAATCGATTCGGAGACATCAGACGCGTCCGCCTGTCGCATTCAGAGACCTGAACTTGGTCTGATACTCGAGCAAGGTTTGCCAAACTATTCGTATTGTTCAAGCATCTTCAGGGTTGCTGTTCATTTACGCACGTAACTTAGGCTGTAGGAGAGCTACAGAGCTCGTACATAAGACAATCCAGAAGCATCGGGGGCGTTCGGCTGTTGCATCGAGAGGTCTGAAATCGCTTGGGCTGAAAAACTATACGTTCTCTGCAATTTTTTTCGACATTATATATTGTCAGGAAGCTCTACGAGTCTCCCGGCGGTAACAAAGGTTGACGGTTTACCGCCGGCGCCCAGTTGGCCGACCCGGCCCCGACGGACAATGTGCGAATTTTGGTTCGGTTGAACAATCTTTGTGAGAGATTTGAACATTCGTTTTGAGAACCGTTTTTTTTTGCACCTGTAGTGGGTTTTTCCGTGCTCGCCAGTTAAATTCTGAGGTACGTAGGTGCATATTACTATCAAAACACTTGGCGGAACCGTCTTTGCATAAAAATATAAAACGTGATTTTTCGAGTTTTGTGAGTGTTGCTTCAGACTCTTCCTGCATGCGTACCCTGGAGCGTCTTGCCAGAAATCTACGAGGGATCCGGCGGTAACCTGGTGATTTGCCAGAAATCTACGAGGGATCTTGCCAGAAATCTACGAGGGATTCTACGAGGGATCCGGCTCAAGACATCTCGGCTCCAGGGCTCCTGGATCCCACAGGAGCTCAGGGGGGTCGGCGTCGCGGGGTGGCGGCGCGGCAGCCATCGCTGCCATCGGCGAGTACGGCATCTTCGAGGCCAGCCAGGCCGCTTCCCTTGTTTGCTGTGCTTGTTGTCTTTTATTGTTCGTGTGTGAAGACGGACGGATGCGACTTTTCGGTTCTTGCGAGAAGGTTTCAGCTGGAGGATATATCACCGACAGTGCCATATTTGCAGTACTCACAGGACTACGGTCAGAAGCCAGACGCTGCTATCGATAGAGCTTCTCGTAAAAGACAGCTTCAGGATATTGAGAAGACCCCAGGTGACTATCCATTGGGCGGAAGATTGAATGCCGCCGACTCCACTCCAGATTGTGAATCTGTTGTACCTCTCTGTGAACGGACGGTGACACGACAGTGGTTGCACTCGTGGGGATGCGGACCTCAGTGTATTGACACAATGCCAGAGCATGCAGATAACATGACGGTGGATGGCGGCGCCCCTCCTGTGAAGCGTAATCGTGAGGAGGTTCTTGCTGGAAGGAAGGCCGCCTTGGAGGGGAAGGATGGTATGCAGAGTTTACTGTTGCAGATGATGCACAATATGGATGATAACACTGAAAGGATCCAGGGTGCCATAGGAGCTCAGGGGACCAAAATCGACAACGTTCAGGCCCAGGTCCAGAAGCAGGGTGTTGCGATTTCTAGCCTGGAGACGAGCGTTCAGGGGCTGGAGACTAAACATAATCGACTCGAGACGATCGTCCAGGGACTCCAGGGACAGGTTCGAGCGGGTTCTGTCGCCAGTGACGCTTCGACGAGGCCTGATAATACCAGGACGGGAAGATGCCAGGCTCCTGGGACCACTTACTTCTCTCCTACGTATGTCGAACTCAAGGGATGGGTCACCAACTGGAGTGACAGGGATAGGAGGTCTCAGGAGATGCTCATGTGGGAGGATGTGAAGGTGCTCATCGATAACATTACAAATCATTGTCTTTCGGAGGATGATCGTGTGCACGTGTGTGTTGACGGTACGGAGCGCATCAACGCTGGCCGTTACATGTTCGGATCGGCCAAAATCAAATTCAAGCCAGGGACCGGCAGGGATATGATTTGGAGGGTTAAACGGTGCATCGACCTTGTGACGATACCCCCTGCTAAACGTCCCGCGCCTCCTCCAGGAATCCAGATTGCAGCACCACAGTGCCTCATTGAGAATATGAAGCAGATAATCAACCCTGAGTCGATCAAAGTCAGTGTCGAGTGCCCCGAGTGGAAGAGGGGCCACGTTAAGGCGGCGGGGAGATTCTGCGGCACTATTCGGAGCATGTGTACACATATTGGTATAGAGGTCATCGCTGTGCGAGGGGAAATGGGACCGCCCAAATCTACTATATGGACAGTGCCCACGACGGCCGCTCCGAGGCCAATGCTTCTGGCCGAGCTTACCACGACACGGGCAACATGGGAGGTATCGAGTGAGACTGTCGACAGGTTGCATCAACTCATACCTGCGTTTACTAAGACGAAGGCTGATATCGAGACGGAAGTCAACAGGAGGGTGTGACGACGACGACGCCGTACACCGTTCAAGGGGATCCGACTGGGCAGCTGGAACTTCAATCGGGCGGGGTCGGCCAATTTCAAGGGGAATGAGATCCTGAGGTGCCTGTCAATGCGAGATTGCATCTGGGGTGTTCAGGAATGCCAGAACCTTTTCGGAGGCAAACTCGATGCATATATCAGACGGTGTGGTCTATCATATCGTGTGAGTTTTGACGGTAAGTGTGGGTTATTATTTAACAGAGAGTGGAGTACATGTGTGCGTGAATCAATATGTCAATATGAACGGTTCTGTGTGGTGGTCTTTGGTAGTGGAAGTGCCCCTGTGATTGTTGCCTCTGCATATATTCCCGACCCCGGCGTCGAGAACGCCGTAGATGTGCAGTGCGGAGCGTTGGACACGCTCGAGTCAGTCATTCTCACTCTGCGCAGCCGTTGGAAGGGGGCGACTGTCTCTGTGTTGCTCGATGCCAACGTCGAGCTACCCCCATCAACTCAGCTGCAGTGCTCACGCACGGGGACAGTCTATGAGGCGGTGGGAAGTGCTACCAAGGAGGAGAGGAGGACCTGCGAGGAGGGAGGTGCACAGCGGGAGAGGAGGGACGTGCGACAACAGTTGCGCGAGCGTGTTCTCTGCTTTCTAGGGCGCCTGGGGATGAAGGCTGCCACTTCGTTCTTGCCACGACGACTACATGCATGGGAGAGTTACGGAATATCTCGGTGGGGGACGTGTAAGAAGGTTCTTGATTACATTTTGGTTCCCAGGACGTGGGTGATCGATAAGATGGCGGTTGAAACGATCATGAGTAATGGGGGGGAGACAAATCGTAGTCGTCTCAGCCGCCATGGCCTGCTTCAGGGGACTTTTAGTGACACAGGCGCTGAGCTGGTCAAACGTAGAATCCCGACGGCAGCTCGTGAAAAGAGTTTGGTGGGTTATAAGGCGGTGAATTGGGGGGACCTCAATATGGCACGAAAGGAAATCGATCGGGTCTTAGGAGATGCCAATACTACTTGTTCTCCAGGGGACCTTGTGTCGACCACTATTCGGGCTTGTACTGAGCAGGAGGAAATCAAATTCACGACTGCCACCACGGGACGGGGACTACCGCCAATTAGGCCTGCAGGGCTCACGGCCTGCCAGGGGATTTTGCGACGGAAGCCTCTGCCTGCGTCGGTGGACGTACCCAGCTTGCGCAGACGTGCCAACGGACTTCGGAGGGAGTATCGTGCGGCGCTGGCCGCGTGGACCTCTCCTGCCTCCAGGCGCAAAGAGCGTTACGGTATCAAGCACCTCATTGTGCAGGGGCGGATATCTGAGGACAGGGAGGAGTGGGTGGAGGAGATCAGAGCACATACCAGACAGAGATATACTTCGGAGGAGCTCAGAGGACGGGATATGGAGATGTTGGAGGAGTTGAGGAGGGATGCACAACAGAACCTATGACGGGTACTGCACTGAGGGACTGACAATGGCGGTGGTATGCCAGGCACGGTCACGTCTCAAGTCCAGGCGCGCCACGGGTCCCGACAGGCTGCCTTGTGAATTGCTCAAGGCATTGCCGTGGGCGACTTTGCGTGGCGTTGCTCGGATGTTTGATGAGATATTTCGCTTGACACGGCAGTATCCGCAGGACTGGAGGCAGATTTTGATCGCCTTCATGCCCGAGCTGCCGAGCTTGACATCACTGACAGATGCACGGTACCTCTGTCTGCAAAACAGTCTCAGCCGTTGGTATCCTGCTTGTGTGGTGATCCTGGTCGAACAATTTGTGTCCCGGGCTGGCCTCATGGGACCCCTGGGCATCTATGGCTTCCAGGAGGGACGTAAGACGGTGGAAATTGTGGGGGCCCTCAAGGCTCTGGCTCAACACGGGGACAGCTGGGGGAAGGATCAGACGGTCCATATCGCTAATGCCGACATCAAACAAGCGTTCGACCATTGCAGTCTTCAAAGCGCCAAGCGAGCTATGTGCCATGCCAATATTCCTGCCTATCTCCAGTATGCTTTGCTTGCACCGCTGGTTTGCACTACGGGGTCGTTAGTTGTCGAGGGTATGGCCATTCACGACATCAACTGGGACGTCTGTATACGGACGGGCGGCCCTGAGGGGCCTCTTCTCTTTAACCTTATCATATGTGCCATGTGGGGACCTATATTTCGGGATTGGGACAGTAGAGGAGTGGGGTATATGCTGGAGGGCGTCTGTGGAGAGTATGAGCGACGGACAGTCGTGAACCATTTTGTGTGGGCGGACAACTGCTACCTTGTCTCTGCCTCCTCAACTGTGCTGGCTCAGATGATGCACGATCTAACCCTACCACTACATGACTGGGGGATGAGATGGAAGGATAGCAGCCTGTTGTATATGACATGTGGGGAAAATGCGAGAGTGGATGGTGACGGACATCTTCTTGCCAGTGAGGATTTGTGTATACCTGCGTACTCGAGATATCAGGACCTTAGACTCCGACGTGTGTGCAGAATGAAAATATTGGGTCATGGGATTGTCTCCACCTACCTAGTGCCCGCTCATCCTGATGTGGAATATCGCATCAAGGAGGCTCGTGCTTGTTTCATTGGACAGTTGGATTTCTTTCGTAACAGAGCGGTAGCTGTTCGTGATAAGTGTTGTCGTTATCAAGACAAGGTGCAGAGTATGGCTCTGTATTGTCTAGAGACATGTACTGCTGATACTTCCTCGCTACACATGCTCAACGCCTTCGAGGGATGGTGTTTGTGCCGTATGTTTCGACGGCCGAGGAGGGAGGAGGAGACTATGGCGGACTGGAACCGACGACGGTACCACGAGGCCAGAGAGCAATTTCGATCTTATGGATTTGCGAGTTTGGTGCAGCGATTTCTCCGTATGGTGTGGAACTCCGCTAAGGATGCTGCAGATTTCATTTCTATATTGTGTACTGCTTCTCATGAGGAAATATCTTCGACGCAACGTACGTGGAGAGATCACCACATGACTACGGTTGCATACGGTCCACTGTGGGACAGGCTCAGGACGGATGCGTCGGAATGCCTGCGGGGTATGCTTCACTTCCAGGAGGCTTCGCAGCTAAAAAGGAGACATGTTAGCTCAGGTCGAGCTATTGGCCAGAGATGCTGGCTATTTTCTTTCTGTGAATTCTACGGACTCAAATGGTGGGAGTCCTTGGTGCCGACAGATGCTGCGTATGTTCAGTTTTGCGAACGCATGTGTACACGGACGATGCTGAGTTATTTTCAGAAAAGAAGGGTACGGTACAACAGGTGGGGCCCTGCAGGAGGTACATACTATCACACAAAACGACCTACACACTTATGGGGCTCAAGAGGGCACTGCGGTTTTCAACGACAAACTGGCCAAACGTATCGCGTTACAAAATATGAAGGAGGTTGAGTGCGACCTCGACTCTTTTGGGATCCCTGTACACATTTCTGGGGACAGTCTTCTGGTGGTGTCTTGGCTTCAGGGTGTCTGGAGGGTGCTTAATCGTACATATCAGGATAGGATCAACAGAATGATTAACCAACTTGACAACATGTGTCAGAGGTTTGGAATTAGGCTTGCCTGTCATGGGAGGGAAATTGTCGACCACACATATAGGGAATGGAACACGCGTGCAGATGTACTCACTCATGCGGCCCGTGTCGGGCCACCAGTGAGCCGAGATAGGATAGGGCTTTACGCCCCTCAGTTACAACAGGTGTTTCGCGTTTTTGCCATCAGAGCTGGATTCGATGGTGGCGTCTCTTGCGACGGCGTAGGAGTCGGGTGCTGGATAGATGTGGGACGGATATCGAGGCTCTCAAGGCAGCCACTCAGCCATGATATTATATGGACGGAGGTGTATAGTGCGGCGTTCTCGATTGATCCAACTTCAACAGTGACTGATGCCGAGATCTCGGCCGTTGAGCATACGATTATAATCTTGCCGCGGGTTGTACAAGCGTATTTCGGACAGGATATGATGTGATATTGATTGTGCTCACTCACGCCATGCCTTTGTTTGTCGTGTGTGTGTGTGCTTGACCTCTCATCCTCCTAATAAGAGTCGGCTTTCGCCTCTGATCGTTTGGATCGGTGAGGCTTCCGCCTACTCCCGATGCGTCCGCTCCTTGCTTCCGACTAGGCTGGAAAGCCTGCACAGTCGACCGCAAAGTCCGCAAAAACTTGGTTGACGGTTTACCGCCGGTTCCCATTGCTGGAAGCTTAAGAGTAATTCCGGGGAGCTGGAGAGCTAGTAACTCGTAGAGCTTTCCTTAGCAAGTTGTTGCTGGAAGCTTAAGAGTAATTCCGGGGCGCTGGAGAGCTAGTTGGCAAGAAAAATCTCGACGGACGTTTTGACGAATTTTGCTCGGTTGAAAATTTTGTTCTCGAAATTCAACCGTTCGTTAGAGCTCAAGTATTCTTTCCCGTGATATTCGATCTTATTCCCGCTCGCCATCTTGATCTCAGCTCGATCGGGTACCTTTTACTGCCAAAAAGCGTCCAGGCGGGATCGGCCGTTTCGGGTCATCTTGTCACGCGGTAACGGTTTTCTCAAGATAACTCGAGCTTCAGGACAGCTGCAGAGCTGGTAAGCACAACTAATCGATTCAGAATGATCAGGCGCGTTCGCCTGTTGAAGCCAGAGGTCTGAACTCGGTCTGCTAGCCGAGCTAGGTCCGCAAACCTATTCGTATTATTCGAGTCGTCTTGACAGACGCTCTCGGTTTTCTGTACTTAACTCGAGCTACAGGACAGCTACAGAGCTGATGCGTACAGAATCTGATTCAGAATCATCAGTGGCCGTTGTCTGTTGAATCCAGAGCTCTGAACTCGGTCTGCTGCCCGATCTAGAATCGCGAAACTATTCGTATTGTTCGAGTCATCTTGAGAGATGCTGTTGGTTCTCTGCACTAACTCGGGCTGTAGGGGGGCTGCATGGCTGGTAATCACTGGAATCGATTCGGAGACATCAGGCGCGTCGGCCTTCGAATCCAGAGCTCCGAACTCTGTCTGCTGCCCGAACTAGGTCCGCGAAACTATTCGTATTGTTCGAGTCATCCTGAGAGGTGCTGTCGGTTTCCTGCACTTAACTCGGGCTGTAGGGGGGCTGCAGGGCTGGTAATCACAGGAATCGATTCAGAGACATCAGACGCGTCCGCATGCAGAGGTCTGAACTCGGTCTGATACTCGAGCTAGGTTTGCCAAACTATTCGTTTTGTTCGAGTCATCTGGAGAGGTGCTGTCGATTTACGCACGTAACTCGGGTTGTAGGAGAGCTACAGAGCTCGTGCAGAAGACAATCCAGAAGCATCGGGGGCGTTCGGCTGTTACATCGGAGAGGTCTGAAATTGCTTGGGCTGAAAAATTATTTTTTCAGTGCAATTTTTTTCGACATTATATGTTGTCAGGAAGCTCTACGAGTCCCCCGGCGGTAACGAAGGTTGACGGTTTACCGCCGGCGCCCAGTTGGCAAGCACTTTCGTGCCTATACCTCGTAGAGCTCTTCGTTATCGATGAGCCAGAGGAATTCCGGCGCGGGGTAAAGCTAGTTGGCCGACCCGACCAAAAGAGACAATGTGACAACTTTGGGTTCGCACCTGTAGTGGGTTATTCCGCGTTTGCTAGTCAAGTTCTCAGGTCCGTAGGTGCAGTATTACTATCAAAACACTTGGCGGAACCAACGTTGAATAAAAACAGAAAAACGTGATTTTTCGAGTTTTTGTTTCTCGCTCCAGAAGCTTTCTTCATGTGTTTCGACGATCGCCATGCAAGGATAGAGCTCTACGAGGTCTCGGCGGTAACCTGGTTGACGGTTTACCGCCGGTTTCAAGTTAGGAGCTCTACGAGGTTTCCGGCGGTGACTAGGTTGACGATGATGCACACTATGCGGGTATTGTACAGAAGTTTCTCAGAGTGCACTGGATGTGGGCAATCGACATCCATGATTTTGCCCATAGGTTGATCACAGATCAGGAGGCGCTGGAGGCAAACTCGACAAGAGCTTGGAGAGATTCTCGTTTCTCATGCCTGGCGTTTGGCCAACTGTGGGATAGAATGAGGACAGATTCAAGCGAGGCTCTCAGATGTTGGGGGAAATGGAAGGAGGCCAGCTCAATGAAACAACATCGTGGGGGACAGGAGAGTGTAGGACTTCGTCCGTGGTACTATTCATTGGAATCGTTTTATGGTTTATCCTGGTGGGAGTTCTTTGCTGGAAGTTTTTGAACATTTCATGGATTTCGCTGCACATGTTTGTACTAGTACTATGTTGAAGTATTTCCAAAAGAAATGCAAAGGCTTGGCGTCCTCAGGAGTGCCTGTGTTCTTGAACTTGGATGAGGATGGAGGGGTTCATATTGGTCATGATCGGGAGGATACACCAGCATATAGGGATCGTCTCAGCAAGCGTATCGCGTTGCATAACATGCGTTGCATTCAGTGGGACCTCGAAACGGATGGGATACCACTGAATATCCAGGGGGACTCACTGCTTGTGATTAACTGGCTCTGTGGGAAATGGAAAGTATTAGCTCAGGTATATCAGAAAAGGGTGGATACTGAGATTAATAAGTTGGACGAGATGCAGGATACATACTCGGTGAGGCCTCCAGAGGCTGGCCGTGACTTCTTCTCTCATTCTTTTCGGGAATGGAACCAGAGAGCTGACTTACTGACCCATCAGGCCCGTCAGGGCCACGTGTGCGCCGATTTCATTTACCTCAGCGATTTTGAATCTCAGTGTTATACTCCTTGCCTTATCAAAGCCGGCTTTGATGGGGGCGTTTGTAGCCGCGGAAGTGCCTGTGGTGTGTGGATGCAGATAGGTCTGCGAAACAAATATATCTTCTCGCGGACCGACATCATTTTCAAGGATGTGTATCTTGCGGCTTGGTGTCTGCCACCAAGCGCCACTGTCACAGATACGGAACTATCAGCGGCGGAGCGCATATGCGATGTGCTCCCACAGGTTGTGCAGACCTTCTTTGATCATTCGCAGTGATAAGTCACACATTGTTTCATATTTATCTGTGTTCTTGTTTATTCCAACAGCTTCGCTGTTCATTGACTCATTCGTTTGTCTTTTGTGTGCTTTGCGTTTGATTGTGTCATTGCTGGCATGTGATTCTCTTTATTCCAACAGCTTCGCTGTTGTGTTATAAGAGCTGACTGCTTGCGTGATAAAGAAGAGGCTCTGTTTCGCCTGATACTTTGTTGGACCTGGCCTTAGTGGCCAAGACGGTCCCAGCAAAGACGCAAAAATACTAGGTTGACGGTTCACCGCGGGCGCCAGTTCCGGGGCGCTGGAGAGCTAGTTGGCAAGAAAAATCTCGACGGACCTTTTGCTGACTTTTGGTCGGTTGAAAATTTTGTTCTCGAAATTCAACCGTTCGTTAGAGCTCTAGTATTTTTTCCCGTGATATTCGATCTTATTCCCGCTCGCCCATCTTGATCTCAGCTCGATCGGGTACCTTTTACTGCCAAAAAGCGTCCAGGCGGGATCGGCCGTTTCGAGTCATCTTGATACGCGCTGTCGGTATATTGGACTTAACTCGAGCTTCAGGACAGCTACAGAGCTGGTAAGCACAGCTAATCGATTCAGAATGATCAGGCGCGTTCGCCTGTTGAACCCAGAGTTCTGAACTCGGTCTGCTAGCCGAGCTAGGTCCGAAACCTATTCGTATTATTCGAGTCATCTTGACAGACGCTCTCGGTTTTCTGTACTTAACTCGAGCTACAGGACAGCTACAGAGCTGATACGTACAGAATCTGATTCAGAATCATCAGTGGCCGTTGTCTGTTGAATCCAGAGCTCTGAACTCGGTCTGCTGCCCGATCTAGAATCGCGAAACTATTCGTATTGTTCGAGTCATCTTGAGAGATGCTGTCGGTTCTCTGCACTTAACTCGGGCTGTAGGGGGGCTGCATGGCTGGTAATCACTGGAATCGATTCGGAGATATCAGGCGCGTCCGCCTTTCGAATCCAGAGCTCCGAACTCTGTCTGCTGCCCGAACTAGGTCTGCGAAACTATTCGTATTGTTTGAGTTATTCTGAGAGGTGCTGTCGGTTTCCTGCACTTAACTCGGGCTGTAGGGGGGGCTGCAGGGCTGGTAATCACAGGAATCGATTCAGAGACATCAGACGCGTCCGCCTGAACTCGGTCTGAACTCGGTCTGATACTCGAGGTAGGTTTGCCGAACTATTCGTATTGTTCGAGTCATTCCGAGAGGTGCTGTCGATTTACGCAGAGCTACAGAGCTCGTACAGAAGACAATCCAGAAGCATCGGGGGCGTTCGGCTGTTGCATCCGAGAGGTTTGAAATTGCTTGGGCTGAAAAACTTTTTTCTGTTTTTCGACATTATATGTTGTCAGGAAGCTCTACGAGTCCCCCAGCCAGTTCTCGCGCGATCGAAGGCTCCCAGGAAATGGAGGTCCATCAGAGTCTCAGTCATGCGATATGGGCGGATAACTTCTTCATCTTTGCCCAAGGTGATCGGCCGGAGGGAAAGAAGATGATTTCCACGATGATGCAGGAACTGACGATATCGATACGTGAATGGGGCTTTGAGTGGAAACCCAGTTCGATTGAGTTAGCGACGTTTGGGGATGACTTTGAGGCAGAGGCGTTGGAGATTCTTATCCCGACCAAATCTTTTGAGCAAGGACCGAAAAGACAGAGATCAGAGATCACACCTTTGGATTCAGCTGCGAGAGTAACCCCGTTGACAGGACACACACCGCTTCCTCATTCTTCTATGCCAGTTTCACAATCACTTCGTCGTTCACAGTTGCCGGAGCCGCGATCGCATTTCCATTCGACATATCCGACAGCTACGCTGAGCAAAATATCCGACAGCTACGCTGAACAGACATATCAGACAGCTACGCTGAGCAGAGACATACCGGTTCCCCAATCGCCTGAGACAGCACCAACGACGTTTTCTTATGCAGATTTGCCAAGGTCAGTGCCAGATGTTCACTCTCACGTGCCATTGTCGTCGTTAATAAGAGTGCCTGTTGTTCTTTCGCAGTTGCCTGCAAAAACGGATTCTCTTCATTCTCGTGTGTCTTCGTCGTCGTCGATAAGAGTGCCTGTTGCCTCAGCTTGCAGTGTGCAGCCTGTTGCCTCAGCTTGCAGTGTGCACGAATTGTCTGAGCATGCGGGCGCTGGCGCGTCCACCGACTTGGTGGAGACACTTTTTGTTCCGCGAGTGCAGGAGATTACATTTTTGGGTGTGCGGCTACACACTCGAATGAGGACGCACTTGGACGTGCAGTATCGGATACAGAAAGCTCAGCATGCGTTCTTTCAAGACATGAGTTTGTATCGATGTCGGTCGGTACCGTGGACGGTGAAATGGGAGAAGTATGTGAGCAAAGTACAGAGCACTTTCTTGTATAGCATTGAAGGATCGAGTATCGACAAATCGGCATTGCAGGAAATTCATAAGTTTGAGGGACGTTGCTTGATAAAAATAGTTGGTGTACGAAAAAGGATCGATGAATCATGGTTCAGCTTCAATGTCAGAGCCTATAACTTTGCCAGGGAGAAATTTCGTGAAAAACATCCCAGCCTGGTTGAGTTGTACTTGCAGAAACAATGGGAGTGGAATAAGGATTGTTGCTCGTTCTTGAAGACGGCGGATATCGCGACAAATGCTGTTGGCAGTCAACAGAGTTCTGGAGCTTGGCGAGAATCAACAAGTGTGTGCCGCAGTTTCATGACTGCGAGGTTGGCGATGTTCCATGGTATGAAACGGTGGACGGAGAGACGAGACTTGTACAATGAAGCGATCAGAGTGCTGAGTAAAAGCTGGAAGAACCCAGAAGTGCCAGAAAAACGACGGAGGATTGATTCCCAGGCATTAGGTCAGACATCATGGCACGCTACATTTGAAAGTTTTCGGGGAGATGAGTATTGGAAACACTTGACACATGATGAGGAGACGCGGAAAGCATGGATTGAACATATCAAACAGAGGACAGGACTTACATTCGATCGACATTTTAAGCAGGAGAAAGAAAAACGGGTGGGACCTAACACTTGGGAGGAGGAGGAGGCACCAACACGGGCGGAAAATACAAAGCAGGCAAAGAGACTCGCACATGTCTTCGCGACGATGACGGATTGGTGGGAGTACGAACAGGGGATTGCACGAGGGCTGCCAGTGGAGATTCAGGGAGATAACATGGCCACGATTAAGTGGTTAAACGGGGAGTGGAAGATCCACAGCCGAACATATGCCAGACAGATTGCCGAAATACAAAATGAGTTTCACGAGTTGCATGAGGAGTTTAACGTTGTCGGAGCCACGGTCGGAGGAGACATAGGGAAGCATGTCTATCGGGAGGGAAATCTGAGGGCTGATGAATTAACTCATATTGCACGCATCAGAGATAGAGTATGATAGGACTCACGAGCTACAGGAGTATGACCTCTACGCCCTGCGGGGCGCTTTCGACGGTGGAGTCGATAAGGATAAAGCAGGAGCAGGTTGGTGGCTGGAGGGATTGATCAAAGCATTGGCATCTCATTCAATATATGGGAGCTTCGCCTTTCTGGATAGACCACAGTGGGTGCTGATCAAATCGAAGGCGTTTGGCCTTCCCCCTCAATATTCTGCCATGAACACTGAATTCGAAGCTTTATCGAGCCTCTGCGAGGCCATCTTTAGTGTAACCCGTAACTTCGCCCGTAGGGTTAGGCTGAAGAAACGAACTGTGGCTGCTTTTGGCAGCCGTTAGACAGATCGCAAAAGGCAAAAACAAAGGTTGACGGTTTACCGCCGGCGCCCAGTAATTCCGGCGCGCTGGAGAGCTAGTTGGCTCGAAAAATCTCGACGGAACTTTTGGTGACTTTTGCTCAGTTGAAAATGACTCGTAGAGCTTCCCCGAGCTAGCAGCTGGAAGCTTAAGAGTAATTCGGACGCACTGGCGAGCTAGTTGGCAAGAAAAATCTCGACGGAACAAAATTTGAACATTCGTTATAGCTCTAGTATTTTTTCCAGTGATATTCGATCTTACTCCTGCTCGCCATCTTGATGTCAGCTCGATCGCGTGAATATTACAATCGAAAAGCACTGTGGCGGGATCGGCCGTTTCGAGTCATCTTGATACGCGCTGTCGGTATGTTGGACTTAACTCGAGATACAGGACAGTTACAGAGCTGGTAAGCACACCTTATCGATTCAGAATCATCAGCCGCGTTCATCTGTTGCATCCAGAGGTGTGAACTCGGTCTGCTAGCCGAGCTAGGTCTGCAAACCTATCTGTATTATTCGAGTCATCTTGACAGGCGCTCTCGGTTTTCTGTACTTAACTCGAGCTATATGACAACTACAGAGCTGATACTTATAGAAACTGATTCATAGTCATCAGTCGCGTTTGTCTGTTGAATCGAGAGCTCTGAACTCAGTCCGCTGCCCGCTCTAGAATCGCGAAACTATTCGTATTGTTCGAGTCATCTTGAGAGGTGCTGTCGGTTTTTTTGTACTTAACTCAGGTAGTAGAGGGGCTACAGTGCTGGTAGTCACAGAAACCGATCTGAAGAGATCAGGCGCGTCCGCCTGTCGAATACAGAGCTCAGAACTCGGTCTCCTGCCCGAAACAGGTCCGCGAAACTATTCGTATTGTTCGAGTCATCCTGAGATGCTGTCTGTTTTCTGCACTAACTCGAGCTGTAGGGGGGCTGTAGGGCTGGTAATCACAGGAATCGATTCGGAGAGATCAGACGCGTTCGCCAGTCGCATTCAGAGGCCTGAACTCGGTCTGATACTCGAGCTAGGTTTGCCAGACTATTCGTATTGTTCGAGTCATCTTAAGAGGTGCTGTCGATTTACGCACGTAACTCGGGCTGTAGAACAGCTACAGAGCTCGTACAGAAGACAATCCAGAAGCATCGGGGGCGTTCGGCTGTTGCATCGGGAGGTCTGAAATCGCTTGGGCTGAAAAACTATTCGTTCTCTGCAATTTTTTTCGACATTATATGTTGTCAGGAAGCTCTACGAGTCCCCCGGCGGTAACGAAGGTTGACGGTTTACCGCCGGCGCCCAGTTATGTTCTCAAAATTTGAACATTCGTTAGAGCTCTAGTATTGTTTCCCGTGATCTATGATCTTAGTGCGATTCGCCATCTTGATGTCAGCTCGATCGGGTGAATATTACTATCGAAAAGCACTGTGGCGGGATCCGCCGTTTCGAGTCCTCTCGATACGCGTTTTCTGTTTTTTGTACTTAACTCGAGATAGAGGACAGCTGGAGAGGTGGTAAGCACACCTTATCGATGCAGAATGATCAGGCGCGTTCGTCTGTCGTATCGAGAGGTCTGAACTCGGTCTGCTAGCTGAGCTAGGTCCGCAAAGCTGTTCGTATTATTCGAGTCATCTTGACAGGCGCTCTCGGTTTTCTGTACTTAACTCGAGCTATACGACAGCTACCGAGCTGATACTTAGAGAAACCGACTGCTCGATCTAGATTTACAAAACTATCGTATTGTTGGAGTCATCCTGAGAGGTGCGTCGGTT
The DNA here is from genome assembly GCA_963575745.1 of Prorocentrum cordatum. NCBI lineage: Eukaryota > Dinophyceae > Prorocentrales > Prorocentraceae > Prorocentrum > Prorocentrum cordatum. The sequence goes on along the minus strand of CAUYUJ010020133.1, from coordinate 116,401 downwards.
TTCTTTACTTAACTCGGGCTGTATGGGGGCTGCAGTGCTGGTAGTCACAAGAATTGATTTGGAGACATCAGGGGCGTCCGCCTGTCGAATCCAGAGCTCGGAATTCGGTCTGCTGCCCGAACTAGGTCCGCGAAGCAATTCGTATTGGTCGAGTCATCCTGAGAGGTGCTGTCGGTTTTCTGCACTTAACTGAGGCTGTAAACGGATTCGTACTCTGCTACTTCCTCCCAGCATAGCAATTGGATATCACTAGCCGCGAGATCAATCTGCTATCAGCTCGGCCTGAAAAACAATTCGTTCTCTGCTATTTTTTCGAACATAATACATGGACAGGGAGCTCTGCGAGTCCCCCGGCGGTAGCAAAGGTTGACGGTTTACCGCCGGCGCCCAGTTGCTGGAAGCTTAAGAGTAATTCCGGGGCGCTGGTGAGCTAGTTGGCAAGAAAAATCTCGACGGGCATTTTGAGGATTTGATCGGTTGAAAATTTTGTTCTCAAAATTTCAACATTCGTTAGAGCTCTAGTATTTTTTCCCATGATATTCGATCTCATTCCCGCTCGCTATCTTGATCTCAACTCGATCGGGTACCTTCTACTGCCAAAAAGCACACGGGCGGGATCGGCCGTTTCGAGTCATCTTGATACGCGGTGACGGTTTTCTCAAGATAACTCGAGCTTCAGGACAGCTACAGAGCTGGTAAGCACAGCTAATCGATTCAGAATGATCAGGCGCGTTCGCCTGTTGAACCCAGAGGTCTGAACTCGGTCTACTAGCCGAGCTAGGTCCGCAAACCTATTCGTATGATTCGAGTCATCTTGATAGACGCGCTCGGTTTTCTGTATTTAACTCGAGCTACAGGACAGCTACAGAGCTGATGCGTACAGAATCTGATTCAGAATCATCAGTGGCCGTTGTCTGTTGAATCGAGAGCTCTGAACCGGTCTGCTGCCAGATCTAGACTCGCAAAGCTATTTGTATTGTTCGAGTCATCTTGAGAGATGCTGTCGGTTCTCTGCACTTAACTCGGGCAGTAGGGGAGCTGCATGGCTCGTAATCGCTGGAATCGATTCGGAGACATCAGGCGCGTCCGGCTTTCGAATCCAGAGCTGCGAACTCTGTCTGCTGCCCGAACTAGGTCCGCGAAACTATTCGTATTGTTCGAGTCATCTTGAGAGGTGCTGTCGGTTTCGTGCACTTAACTCGGGCTGAAGGGGGGGGCTGCAGGGCAGGTGATCACAGGAATCGATTCAGAGACATCAGACGCGTCCGCCTGTCGCATGCAGAGGTCTGAACTCGGTCTGATACTCGAGCTAGGTTTGCCAAACTATTCGTATTGTTCGAGTCATCTTGAGAGGTGCTGTCGATTTACGCACGTAACTCGGGCTGTAGGAGAGCTACAGAGCTCGTACAGAAGACAATCCAGAAGCATCGGGGGCGTTCGGCTGTTGCATCCGAGAGGTCTGAAGTTGCTTGGGCTGATAAACTTTTTTTGTCTGTGTATTTTTTCCGACATTATATGTTGTCAGGAAGCTCTACGAGTCCCCCGGCGGTAACGAAGGTTGACGGTTTACCGCCGGCGCCCACTACCTCGTAGAGCTCTCATGGTAACAGAGCTAGAGGAATTCGACGACAGGGTGCAGCTAGTTGGCGAAATTCCGAAAAGGGGCGCGATCATACCATCCGCGGCCTGGCTCAGCCGATTTTGCAGCTCTAACCATTTGTTTGGGCTGATAATTGCGTAGAGCGAAGCGTTGCATCACAGAAGTTGCCTCTCGAATTCTTAGCTGATTCTATCGACAAATTCTTCTGAACGAAGCCAGGAACCTGACCTCATATTAACTCGTAGAGCTTCCCTTAGCAAGTTAATGCTGGAAGCTTAAGAGTAATTCCGGGGCGCTGGAGAGCTAGCTGGCAAGAAAAATCTCGACGGACATTTTGAGGAATTTTGGTCGGTTGAAAATTTGGTTCTCAAAACTTGAACATTCGTGAGAGCTCTAGTATTTTTTCCCGTAATATTCGATCTTATTCCCGCTCGCCGTCTTGATCTCAGCTCGATCGGGTACCTTTTACTGCCAAAAAGCGCCCAGGCGGGATTGCCCGTTTCGGGCCATCTTGTCACGCGGTGACGGTTTTCTCGAGATAACTCGAGCTTCAGGACAGCCACAGAGCTGGTAAGCACAGCTAATCGATTCAGAATGATCAGGCGCGTTCGCCTGTTGAACCCAGAGGTCTCAACTCGGTCTGCTAGCCGAGCTAGGTCCGCAAACCTATTCGTATTATTCGAGTCATCTTGACAGACGCTCTCGGTTTTCTGTACTTAACTCGAGCTACAGGGCAGCTGCAGAGCTGATGCGTACAGAATCTGATTCAGAATCTTCAGTGGCCGTTGTCTGTAGAATCCAGAGCTCTGAACTCGGGCTGCTGCCCGATCTAGAATCGCGAAACTATCCGTATTCTTCGAGTCATCTTGAGAGATGCTGTCGGTTCTCTGCACTTAACTCGGGCTGTAGGGGGGCTGCATGGCTGGTGATCACTGGAATCGATTCGGAGACATCAGGCGCGTCCGCCTTTCGAATCCAGAGCTCTGAACTCTGTCTGCTGCCCGAACTAGGTCCGCGAAACTATTCGTATTGTTCGAGTCATCCTGAGAGGTGCTGTCGGTTTCCTGGACTTAACTCGGGCTGTACGGGGGCTGCAGGGCTGGTAATCACAGGAATCGATTCAGAGACATCAGACGCGTCCGCCCGTCGCATGCAGAGGTCTGAACTCGGTCTGATACTCGAGCTAGGTTTGCCACACTATTCGTATTGTTCGAGTCATCTTGAGAGGTGCTGTTGATTTACGCACGTAACTTGGGCTGTAGGAGAGCTACAGAGCTCGTACAGAAGACAATCCATCGGGGGCGTTCGGCTGTTGCATCCGAGAGGTCTGAAATTGCTTGGGATGAAAAACTATTTTTCCGGTGTATTTTTTTCCGGCATTATATGTTGTCAGGAAGCTCTACGAGTCCCCCGGCGGTAACAAAGGTTGATTCAGAGGCGATTCAAAGGTCCCCTCGTACGAGGGATGGCGGATGTCAGAGGCGATCTAAGGAGTTTGCTCTGGAACTCAGTGAGGCTCTTACTTTCACTTTTGGTGCCCTGGGCCTCCAGTTGGCCAACACCTTCAACCCTACGAGGCTCCCTACCTGGCGCTCTGCTAAATGGGCTCACTACAGGCACCTACCCCAAGAACAGCAGTACTCTCACGTCTACGACTACATAGGTGTACCTTCGTCTTGGGGAGCTCCGGAGGTCTCCGTCTCGTGGCCACAGCCGGGGGCAGCACATATGTCCGGGCGCTCGGCCTCGAGCTTTTGGAGTGATCATGGTCTGTTACAGTTGCGTATCCCTGCGCGTGTCTTGCCTCGTCGAGTCGTGCGTCCCAATCCTGTTCGCAACACACGTTGGCACGTTCAGTCTCATCGTGTACCTCTTTTGCGCTATGCGGTGGATGCAGCCCTGGTGACTGGTAGCAGCCAGACAGAACAGACCGATTGGAGTGGACATACGGGTCTCTCGCCCACGGAGCTAGGTGACAAGATTCGACAGCCTTGTGAGGAAATCGGCGAGGTCCCCACCAAAGCCGACCTCACCCCGAAAGTTTCTGAGCAGTATGTTGCCGCTCGGGAGGCTGCACTTGAGATGAGGAGAAAGAGGAATAAGGGTGAATGCACGGAGGAGGAGTTCAAGAAGGCGAGGAGGAGGTACAGATATGAGAGGAGGAAGCATGGGAGGAATATCTTGGAGTATGAGTTCCGTCCAGGTCTACAGCATCGAACTTACCTTAAGACGCTTAAAGTTGAGGGAGTGCACACTTGGGACAAGTCTAAGTGGGAGAAGGCCCTCAGAGAGCACGGCTTGGCCATGTACACCGATGAGCATGAGCGTGCACGCACGAACAGTAAGCTTGAGGAGATGAGGAGGAGGTTGCAGGAGGTGAATATGCACGAGTACCAGCCCATCGATATCGGCCTGCTCATGCGTGCTAGGTCTCGTCTTCGTTCAGGAAAGGCCGTAGGGAAGGACAACATCGGCGTCTCCATGCTTAAGCACATCCCTTGGTCAGGTTGCCTTCAAGTTTTGCGGTGCTTTCAGCAGCTGTTTATGCGCGAGTATTGCACACCCACAGCATGGCGCCATATATGTATACAGCTTATGCCGAAGTCTGTGAAGACTTGTGAATTCAATGACACACGAGCTTTATCACTATTATCTTGCCTGCCAAAATGGTATATGGCATGTCTCACCTTGGTGGCCGTGGACCATCTCAAACGGAGTGTTGCCCCTGAGGTCATGCTCTTCGGGTTTGTTGCTGGAAGACGGACGCACGAGATTACGGGTGGCTTGAAGAGAGTTGCTCAGCACGCGACGGAATGGGGTAAGTCATATTGTATGCACATGGCTAGCTTAGACGTGTATCGCGCATTTGATAACGTACAGGTTGCCGACGTTGCTGACTGCCTGGAGGAGTTGAGGTTTCCACCTGAACTTAGTTATGCGCTCATGGAGGGTCTAGCTGAGAACAGGGCCGATTTATCTTTCCAGCAGGTGGACGTCTCGGACATAGCTTGGGATAGTTGTATCCGCACAGGAAGTGTTGAGGCTCCGCTCTTTTGGCTGTGTGAGAGTGTGCTCATGCTCCGTTCTGTGGTCTTGAGTTGGCAGGGGCGGGGGATGGGAGTGCAGTTGACGCAGCAGGCAGGGACTCGTCATCGTACACATGCGATTTGGGCCGACAATGTTTTGTTGTGTGCCAAAGATCAGAGCGAGTTGACGACCATGATTGCGGAGATCAGTGTCCCACTTTATCACAGAAAATACAAATGGAAACCGAGTAGCTTGCAGTTCATTCGCTTTGGCTATGATGAGCCTGGGACCGAGAGTTTGGACGTCTCTTTTGCGTTGCCGAATCCCCAGGACAAGCGTCAGCGAGTGACTATAACTTTGCAGCAGACAGATCGTTTGGAAATACTTGGCACGATTCTTGAAAACAGCATGCGGCAACATGAGGACTTGAATCATCGGATCTCTCTCGCTCAGAAGGCGTTTTGGCAAGATAAGAAGTATCACAGGTGCCAGGGCATTAAGTTGAAGAAAAGACTGCTGCGATACGACTCACGTGTAAGAAGCCGATTATTGTTTGCAGTGGAAGGGATGACGGCTGACAAACATGCTATTGAATCGATCCATGCGTTTGAAGGCCGCTTACTTTCGAAGATGGTATGGGGACGGAAATGTGACACCGAGAGTTGGCCACAGTTCTTTCAGAGCGTGTACTTGACGGGGCGGAAAGCACTCAGGACAGCTCAGATGCCGAGTGCGGTTCAGCTCTTTCTTTTCAAACAGTGGAGTTGGGCAAAGGATGTGGCGACGACAACTGCTCAAAACGGGATCGTTCAAGTTGATGACGCCCAGCCTACAATTGATCCAATCGAAATGGGTGGTGCAGTGTCTCTTCATAATGATTTGATGTCTCAGAATGCGGGTGCTGTCGTACCGATTACCACGGACTTCATGTCTCAGAATGCGGGTGCTGTCGTACCGATTACCACGGATTCGATGTCTTTGAATGCGGGTGCTGCTGTACAGATTACCAGAGATCTGAAGCGACGGAGGGTGGCTGTTATTGTGGCCCCAGTCCTCACTGCCCGTGGGGACCTCACCGTTGCTCAGCCAGAGTGTCAGGAGGACAGCGCCACGAGTCAGAACCGACGACGGCTTATCCCTCAGGCGTCCCGTGCAGCTGCCAAAAGGAGCAAGACTGCTCCCACATCTGCACCAACGCCAGCATCAACACCAGCCCCTACGCCAGCGCCAATAGCCAAGCGGAGAAGGTTTCGAAGGGATATGGTGAGGGCGAGTGCGGATGACCCTTTCTTGCAGGCTCGTTGCACGATGATGCATGCCGCCAGCCCGTGGACACAGCAGATGGAGTCCGTTATTCGCACCTATAACTCGCAGGAAGCACGATCTTTTACACGTCGAAGGGAAGGTGGAAAAACGGTGGGCCTTCGTCCGTGGGGTTTGCCTTTTGAGACGGTGGGTCGAGATGCTTGGTATGATACTCTAGAGTGGACCCAGGTAGGGTGGATATGTTTTATCCGTACGTTGCTTTCGGAATGGAACCTTCAACATGTTTTAGAATATGCTCACCTGCCAGAACCGAAACCCTGGAGGCCGAAAAACGACGAGGAGGAGGTGGAGGGGACGGAGGAGAGAAACAATGAGATTGCAAAGCGGCTCGCCTTTAACTTAGAGAATGCCAGCGTCTGGAACTACGAGGCTGAAGGGATTCCCGTCGAGCTCTGTGGTGACTCCCAGGTGGTGGTGAACTGGCTGGTGGGACAATATGTATGTACGACGGAAGTATATTGTGAGACCATTGCACACATTCAAAGTATATTATACATATTACACCTTAACTATCACGTGATCCTGAGGCCGCCGTCTTGGGGATTAGATCCATGGAAGTGGTTTTATCGTGAGGGAAACGAGCGTGCTGATGCTGAAACTTGGAAGGCCCGCACGGGCCAGAGCCACCGTACTTTCGACCCGCGCATTCATACTCTCAGAAGGGAACAAATAAAAGGGATTCGCGGCTACTTCGATGGTGGTCGTTCCTCCCACGGTGTTGGCATTGGTTGGGTTATTGACCTATTCGTGCTCCCCCTCCCTGCTCTTCAACACTCTCAAGGCTCTTGGCTATTCAACTTAGCTTCTGAGGCTGCCGCCATCCCGCCGACCTGCACGGTTAGTCAAGCTGAGCTCTTGGCCAGCAAGCGCCTCGCTGAAGGTGTCGAGCACCTGCTGCTCCTCTGCTGCGGACCTGAATCCTGAGCGGGGGCTCCTTTGTCCCTGTGGGCTCCGAGCAAAGCAAAACAAAGGTTGACGGTTTACCGCCGGCGCCCAGTTCCGGGGCGCTGAAGAGCTAGTTGGCAAGAAAAATCTCGACGGACCTTTTGCTGACTTTTGGTCGGTTGAAAATTTTGTTCTCGAAATTCAGCCATAGTATTTTTTTCTGACCACATTCGATCTCATTCCCGCTCGCCATCTTAATCTCAGCTCGATCGGGTAAATATTCCTGCAAAGAAAGCGTCGCGGCGGGATCGGCTGTTTCGAGTCATCTTGATACGCGTTTTCGGTATTTTGTACTTAACTCGAGCTGTAGGGCAGCTGCAGAGCTCATTCTGACAGGAGTCGATTGCGAATCATCAGGCGCGTCCGTCTGTTCCATCTAGAGGTCTGAACTCGGTTTGCTGCTCGAGCTAGGTTCGCGAAACTATTTGTATTGTTCGACTCATCTTGAGAGGTGCTGTAAGTTTTCTGCACTTAACTCGGGGTGTAGGGGGGCTAGAGGGCTCATGCTTACAGAAATCGATTCGGAGATATCAGGCGCGTTCGCCTGCCAAATCCAGAGCTCAGAAATCGGTGTGCTGCCCGAGCTAGGTCCGCAAACTATTCGTATTCTTCGAGTCATCTTGAGAGGTGCTGTCCGTTTTCTGCACTTATCTCGAGCTGTAAGGGGACTGCAGAGCTTGTAGTCTCTGGAATCAATTCGAAGACATCAGACGCGTCCGCCACTCGCATTCAGAGGTCTGAACTCGGTCTGCTGCCCGAGCTAGGTCCGCGAAACGATTCGTATTGTTCGAGTGATCTTGAGAGGTGCTGTCGGTTTTATGCACTTAACTCGGACTGTAAGGGGGATGCAGCGCTGGTAATCACAGAACTCGATTCGGAGACATCAGGCGCGTCCGCCTGTTGCATTTAGAGGTCTGAACTCGGTCTGATACTCGAGCTAGATTAGCGAAACTATTTGTATTGTTCGAGTCATCTTGAGAGATGCTGTCGGTTCTCTGCACTTAACTCGGGCTTTAGGGGAGCTGCATGGCTCGTAATCGCTGGAATCGATTCGGAGACATCAGGCGCGTCCGCCTGTCGAATCGTGAGCTCCGAACTCTGTCTGCTGCCCGAACTAGGTCCGCGAAACTATTCGTATTGTTCGAGTCATCTTGAGAGGTGCTGTCGGTTTCCTGCACTTAACTCGGGCTGAAGGGGGGGGACTGCAGGGCTGGTAATCACAGGAATCGATTCAGAGACATCAGACGCGTCCGCCTGTCGCATGCAGAGGTCTGAACTCGGTCTGATACTCGAGCTAGGTTTGCCAAACTATTCGTATTGTTCGAGTCATCTTGAGAGGTGCTGTCGATTTACGCACGTAACTCGGACTGTAGGAGAGCTACAGAGCTCGTACAGAAGACAATCCAGAAGCATCGGGGGCGTTCGGCTGTTGCATCCGAGAGGTCTGAAATTGCTTGGGCTGATAAACTATTTATTCTGTGTATTTTTTCCGACATTATATGTTGTCAGGAAGCTCTACGAGTCCCCCGGCGGTAACGAAGGTTGACGGTTTACCGCCGGCGCCCACTACCTCGTAGAGCTCTCATGGTAACAGAGCTAGAGGAATTCGACAACAGGGTGGAGCTAGTTGGCGAAATTCCGAAAAGGGGCGCGATCATACCATCCGCGGCCTGGCTCAGCCGATTTTGCAGCTCTAACCATTCGTTTGGGCTGATAATTGCGTAGAGCGAAGCGTTGCATCACAGAAGTTGCCTCTCGAATTCTTAGCTGATTCTATAGACAAATTCTTCTGAACGAAGCCAGGAACCTGACCTCATATTAACTCGTAGAGCTTCCCTTAGCAAGTTATTGCTGGAAGCTTAAGAGTAATTCCGGGGCGCTGGAGAGCTAGTTGACAAGAAAAATCTCGACGGACATTTTGAGGAATTTTGGTCGGTTGAAAATTTTGTTCTCAAAATTTGAACATTTGTTAGAGCTCTAGTATTTTTTCCCGTAATATTCGATCTTATTCCCGCTCGCCGTCTTGATCTCAGCTCGATCGGGTACCTTTTACTGCCAAAAAGCGCCCAGGCGGGATTGCCCGTTTCGGGTCATCTTGTCACGCGGTGACGGTTTTCTCGAGATAACTCGAGCTTCAGGACAGCCACAGAGCTGGTAAGCACAGCTAATCGATTCAGAATGATCAGGCGCGTTCGCCTGTTGAACCCAGAGGTCTGAACTCGGTCTGCTAGCCGAGCTAGGTCCGCAAACCTATTCGTATTATTCGAGTCATCTTGACAGACGCTCGGTTTTCTGTACTTAACTCGAGCTACAGGACAGCTACAGAGCTGATGCGTACAGAATCTGATTCAGAATCTTCAGTGGCAGTTGTCTGTAGACTCCAGAGCTCTGAACTCGGGCTGCTGGCCGATCTAGAATCGCGAAACTATTCGTATTCTTCGAGTCATCTTGAGAGATGCTGTCGGTTCTCTGCACTTAACTCGGGCTGTAGGGGGGCTGCATGGCTGGTAATCACTGGAATCGATTCGGAGACATCAGGCGCGTCCGCCTTTCGAATCCAGAGCTCCGAACTCTGTCTGCTGCCCGAACTAGGTCCGCGAAACTATTCGTATTGTTCGAGTCATCCTGAGAGGTGCTGTCGGTTTCCTGCACTTAACTCGGGCTGTAGGGGGGCTGCAGGGCTGGTAATCACAGGAATCGATTCAGAGACATCAGACGCGTCCGCCTGTCGCATGCAGAGGTCTGAACTCGGTCTGATACTCGAGCTAGGTTTGCCACACTATTCGTATTGTTCGAGTCATCTTGAGAGGTGCTGTTGATTTACGCACGTAACTCGGGCTGTAGGAGAGCTACAGAGCTCGTACAGAAGACAATCCATCGGGGGCGTTCGGCTGTTGCATCCGAGAGGTCTGAAATTGCTTGGGCTGAAAAACTATGTTTTCTGTGCAATTTTTTTCGGCATTATATGTTGTCAGGAAGCTCTACGAGTCCCCCGGCGGTAACAAAGGTTGACGGTTTACCGCCGGCGCCCAGTTCCGGGGCGCTGAAGAGCTAGTTGGCAAGACAAATCTCGACGGACCTTTTGCTGACTTTTGGTCGGTTGAAAATTTTGTTCTCGAAATTCAACCATAGTATTTTTTCTGACCACATTCGATCTCATTCCCGCTCGCCATCTTAATCTCAGCTCGATCGGGTAAATATTCTTGCAAAAAAAGCGTCGCGGCGGGATCGGCTGTTTCGAGTCATCTTGATACGCGTTTTCGGTATTTTGTACTTAACTCGAGCTGTAGGGCAGCTACAGAGCTCATTCTGACAGGAATCGATTGCGAATCATCAGGCGCGTCCGTCTGTTCCATCTAGAGGTCTGAACTCGGTTTGCTGCTCGAGCTAGGTTCGCGAAGCTATTTGTATTGTTCGACTCATCTTGAGAGGTGCTGTAAGTTTTCTGCACTTAACTCGGGGTGTAGGGGGGCTAGAGGGCTCATACTTACAGAAATCGATTCGGAGATATCAGGCGCGTTCGCCTGCCAAATCCAGAGCTCAGAAATCGGTGTGCTGCCCGAGCTAGGTCCGCAAACTATTCGTATTCTTCGAGTCATCTTGAGAGATGCTGTCCGTTTTCTGCACTTAACTCGAGCTGTAAGGGGACTGCAGAGCTTGTAATCTCTTGAATCAATTCGAAGACATCAGACGCGTCCGCCTCTCGCATTCAGAGGTCTGAACTCGGTCTGCTGCCCGAGCTAGGTCCGCGAAACTATTCGTATTGTTCGAGTGATCTTGAGAGATGCTGTCGGTTTTATGCGCTTAACTCGGGCTGTAAGGGGGATGCAGGGCTGGTAATCACAGGAATCGATTCAGAGACATCAGGCGCGTCCGCCTGTTGCATTTAGAGGTCTGAACTCGGTCTGATACTCGAGCTAGATTAGCGAAACTATTTGTATTGTTCGAGTGATCTTGAGAGGTGCTGTCGATTTTCGCACGTAACTCGGGCTGTAGGAGAGCTACGGAGCTCGTGCGCACAGAAAACGATCCAGAAGCATCGGGGGCGTTCGGCTGTTGCATCGAGAGGTCTGATTATCTGCAACTTTTTTCGACATTATATATAGTCAGGAAGCTCTACGAGTTCCCCGGCGGTAAGACAGGTTGACGGTTTACCGCCGGCGCCCAGTGTGTGCTCTTCGCTCTCCGGGTTTTTGACGCTAACCAGTAACTCGTAGAGCTTCCCTTAGCTAGTTGCTGGAAGCTTAAGAGTAATTCCGGCGCGCTGGAGAGCTAGTTGGCAAGAAAAATCTGGACGGACCTTTTGCTGACTTTTGGTCGGTTGAAAATTTTGTTCTCGAAATTCAACCATTCGTTAGAGCTCTAGTATTTTTTCTGACCATATTCGATTTTATTCCCGCTCGCCATCTTAGTCTCAGCTCGATGGGGTAAATATTTTTGCAAAAAAGCATCGCGGCGGGATCGGCTGTTTCGAGTCATCGTGATACGCGTTGTCGGTATTTTGTACTTAACTCGAGCTGTAGGGCAGCTACAGAGCTCATTCTCACAGAAATCGATTGCGAATCATCAGGCGCGTTCGTCCGTTCCCTCTAGAGGTCTGATCTCGGTCTGCTGCCCGAGCTAGGTCCGCGAAACTATTCGTGTTGTTGGAGTCATCTTGAGAGGTGCTGACAGTTTTCTGCATTTAACTCGGGCTGTAGGGGGGCTCCAGGGCTCGTACTCACAGGAATCGATTCGGAGACATCAGGCGCGTCCGCCTGCCGAATCCAGAGCTCGGAACTCGGTGTTCTGTCCGAGCTAGGTTCGCAAAACTATTCGTATGCGTCGAGTCATCTTGAGAGGTGCTGTCCGTTTTCTGCACTTAACTCGAGCTGTAAGGGGGCTGCAGGGTTGGTAATCACTGGAATCGATTCGGAGACATCAGTCGCGTCCACCTGTCGCATTCAGAGCCCTGAACTCGGCCTGCTGCCCGAGCTAGGTCCGCGAAACTATTCGTATTGTTCGAGTCATCTTCAGAGGTGCTGTCGATTTTCTGCACTTAACTCGGGCTGTAAGGGGGCTGCAGGGCTGGTAATCACAGGAATCGATTCGGAGACATCAGGCGCGTCCGCCTGTTGCATTCAGATGTCGGAACTCGGTCTGATACTCGATTTAGATTCGCGAAACCATTTGTATTGTTCGAGTGATCTTGAGAGGTGCTGTTGATTTTCGCACGTAACTCGGGCTGTAGGGGAGCTACGGAGCTCGTGCGCACAGAAAACGATCCAGAAGCATGAGGGGCGTTTGACTGTTGCATCGAGAGGTCTGAAATCGCTTCGGCTGAAAAACTATTCGTTCTCTGCAATTTTTTCCGACATTATACATGCTCAGGAAGCTCTACGAGTCCCCCGGCGGTAAGGAAGGTTGACGGTTTACCGCCGGCGCCCAGTTCCGGGGCGCTGGAGAGCTAGTTGGCAAGAAAAATATCGACGGACCTTTCGGTGACTTTTCGTACCTCGTAGAGCTCTTCAGCAAAGAGCTAAGAGGAATTCGGGCGCAGGGTGGAGCTAGTTGGCCGGCAAGAGAGGATGTGGTAACCTGGGGTCGGTTTTTTTCACTTTATGAAAAATTTTGAAATTCCTTTTGAGAGCCGGTATTTTTCTCACATGTAGTAGGTTATGCCGCGTCTGCCAGTTAAATTCTCAGGTCCGTAGCCGCAATAATATTATCAAAAGACTTGAGGGAACCGTCGGCGGCTTTGAGTCATCTCGACACGCGTTGACGGTTTTATACCTCGTGGAGCTCTTCGTCATCGATGAGCTGGTGGAATTCCGGCGCAGTGGCATGTAAACTGCTCTCTGAGAGCAGCTCAGCTCTCTCGATGTATTTTCTTATGAGTTGACTTCCGGGAACTGAGCGAATGTGAACATCGAAAAAATCAAAAATGAAGATTTTGGAAAAACGTCTTTTTTTACTCTACTTCGATTTTCAGCACTCTTACCAGTGTGAGGAGCTCTACGAGGTTTCCGGCGGTGACTAGGTTGACGGTTCACCGCCGGCGCCAGTCGGTTGAAAATTTTGTTCGAGCTCTAGTATTTTTTCTCGTGCTATTCGATCTTATTCCCGCTCGCCATCTTGATCTCAGCTCGATCGGGTACCTTTTGCTGCCCAAAAGCACACGGGCGGCATTGGCTGTTTCGAGTCATGTTCATGCGCGCTGTCAGTATATTGGACTTAACTCGGGATAGAGGACAGCTAGACAGCTGGTAAGCACACCTTGTCGATTCAGAATGATCAGGCGCATTCGTCTGCATCCAGAGGTCTGAACTCGGTCTGCTAGCCGAGCTAGGTCTGCGAACCTATTCATATTATTCGAGTCATCTTGACAGGCGCTCTCGGCTGTCTGTACTAAACTCGAGCAAGACAGCTAGAGAGCTCATACTTACAGAAACCGATTCAGAATCATCAGTCGCGTTTGTCTCTCGAATGCAGAGCTCTGAACTCGGTCTGCTGCCCGATCTAGAATCGCGAAACTAGTCGTATTGTTCGAGTCATCTTGAGAGGTGCTGTCGGTTTTCTGCACTTAACTCGGGCTGTAGGGGGGCTACAGTGCTGGTAGTTACAGGCATCGATTCGAAGACATCAGGCGCGTCCGCCTGTCGAATCCAGAGCTCGGACTCGGTCTGCTGTCTGAACTAGGTCCGGGAAGCTATTCGTATGATTCGAGTCATCCTGAGAGCTGCTCTCGGTTTTCTGCACTTAACTCGGGCTGTAGGGCGGCTGCAGGGCTGGTGATCACAGGAATCGATTTGGAGACATCAGACGCGTCCGCCTGTCGCATTCAGCTCGGTCTGATACTCGAGCTGGGTTTGCCAAACTATTCGTTTGTTCGGGTCATCTTGACAGGTGCTGTCGATTTACGCACGTAACTCGGGCTGTAGGAGAGCTACAGAGCTCGTACAGAAGACAATCGAGAAGCATCGGGGGCGTTCGGCTTGCATCGAGAGGTCTGAAATCGCTTCGGCTGAAAAACTATTCGTTCTCTGCAATTTTTTTCGACATTATATATTGTCAGGAAGCTCGCCGAGTCCCCTGGCGGTTAGAAAGGTTGACGGTTTACCGCCGGCGCCCAGTTCCGGCGCGGGGTGGAGCTAGTTGGTCGACCCGGCCAGAAAAGAAGATGTGACATCTTTGGGTGGGTTTTGCTAAGATTTGAAAGATATTGGACAATTCGTTTTAAGAAAGCAGATTTTTCGCACCTGTAAACGACTGTGAGGGCTTCTGCGTCTCAATATGAGCTCTCTAGGCGCACATTTACTATCAAAACACTTGGCGCAATCAACTTGATCTCGACATGAAAAAAATCAATGTTCAAATTTTCTAGAAATGCCTCCAGAAGCTCTCTCTTCCGACTCTGAGCACTCTCACGCGTGGAAGGAGCTCTACGAAGTTCCCGGCGGTGACCAGGTTGAGCAGAGCTTACCTCCTGCTTGGCTTGGTCTCACCGCTGGGGTCCCCCTCGTCTCGAGCTGCATTGTGCAGTAAGGCGTTCTACTGTTCCACTTACTGTACACGGTGCTTCAGAGTCTTTTTGCCTGAGTACCGTACATCTTTGCACACGTGTCGGCATACTATTCTTTTCTGCTGCGGTATTCTGCATTATCGAGTGCTCTCCATCGTGCACGCACTGTCTGTTCTGTGCTGTCTCATTGCGTCTATTCATTCAGTGCTTCATTCAGTGTTTCATTCAGTGAGCTCGCTGTTCTGCATTCAGTGTTGCATTCAGTGCTTCATTCAGTGCTTCATTCAGTGTTGCATTCAGTACTTCATTCAGTGTTGCATTATGTGCTCGTTATTTGCACAATGGCCGACGCTCGGATGTCTGATGCCGAAGCCAATGATCGGAAACGGAGGCGTGACTTGGAAATGGCAGAGGAGAGAGCCAAAGAGTTGCAGCAACGTCAGGTGATCCTCAGTCAATCTAGTGATTCTGGTTTCAAGGCTTTCCTGGAATGGACATTCGACAAAGATGATCGATCAAAACGTGAGAGTGAGGAGAGCCGTCAATTACTTCAGACCCTTCATGAGAAGACGGATAAAACGGAGAAGGCAGTTGTTGATCTCCAAAAGCAACAGCATGCTGATTCTGCCCGCATCACGGCTCTCGAGCAGCAGATGAAAAACGGTCCTCCTTCCCTCGGGGGTGCTTCGACTCGCTCGGGTGCCCCATCGGACTTTGCGCCATCTTTCGTAGAAACTTACGGATGGGTGGAGGACTGGACTTCGGCAGAAACGCGTAATCGTACTTCTATCTCTGACAGGAACGCATATCAGTTGGTCACAAATTTGTTAGCCGTGCTGGAAACGAAAGATCCTCTTCTTCGTGCCAAGGTCGACCCCATGGGCTCATGTCGTCTGCAGGGAAATCGTGCTTCATACGCGAGTGTTCGGATCAAATTCAATGCGGGCACTGAAAACGATGACCTTTGGAGCGCCAAGAAGATCTGGGAAAATGCTTGGAACGATGCTGCTCAGAAAAATCTGCTGCTGGATCAGATGGCGGGATATGGTGCCAATTTCCCCTCACGAGTAAAGTTGAGGGTTCAGAGCGCACCGTGGAAGACACCACACCTGCAGGCCATCGGTCGGTTTCACGGCATCTGGGCCAGAGATTCGTGCCTTCGCAACATCAAACTCAAAGGAACGGCTGGCAGCGGGGCTACACCTTCTGAGATGTGGACCGACCCAGCGGAAGACGGAAATCGAAAGCAGTTGGGTGAGTTTGCAGCCGGTGGCCAGTACGGTGGTTCGGGCCAGTGGCGTATCATCAAAGAGAACTGGGATGCCTTTGCGTTGTTGCACCGTTTGGCCATCACGTCAGAAACGATGGAGCAGAGGCTTGCTACCGTCAACCGTCGTGGACAAACGTCGCGGGGCTCGGGTGCTATCTCCGTCACCTGCGCCTCGCAGAACATCCAGAAGGCGGGTAAGGCCGCCAATCATCAGTATAACGTTCAGCGTCTTCTATCTCACGATGTCCATTGGGATCAGCTGGGCTTGCAGGAATGTGAGAATGTCGACTTTAATGCAGACTGGTTTGCTAAGTTGGGGGTTAGTGCACAGCTATCTTCCTGTCGCAAGGCAGGCATATTGTACCGTGGGGGAACAGCAATACGTGAGCAGTCTAGTGGTGACAGATGGGTGGCTGTCCTTTTCAATCGGGTTATCTTCGTCTCACTCTACCTTCCCGACAGCCCTGTGGGGGAGGCTCTCAACATCACGGATGTTTGTCTTCGTTCTATTTCTCTTCTCAGGCGGTACTGGGAAGGTTTGCATGGTTCTCTCAAGTTGGTTGTTGCTGCAGATGCGAATGTGGAAGTCAGACCACATCTCACGGACATCGAAGGCACCGCCTTGACGGGCCCAGGTCTGCTAGGCGCTGATGTCTGTCATAGGGATGGTGGGATGGAGAGGGAAAGGAGGAGGAGGAGGTATTCGTTACTACGTATCAAGGTGGAGGACTGGATGATGGAGGAGAGCTTGATTGCCAGCAACACGTTCAGGGAGAGAGAGATCACATGGTACGGATATCGGACAGGGGCACGAGAGGCGGGGAAGGTCTTGGACTATGTGCGAGTACCTCGTGGTACCGTGTTTGCGCCCGCCTCGGTGTCCTGGCCTCGCGAGTTGGGCAGTACTCGCAGGTTTAGTGACCACGCGTTGGTGCAAACGGAGTTGCAGCTTGATAGACCAGTCGTCGCGCCCAGATACGTTGCACGGGCTGTGCGGTGCCTATCCAGATGGATGCCGCTGACCTGGCACGACGGCTGCTCGTTTCAGACACGTCTCGACTCGTCAATCGACGAGAACCTCAGCCTCGGAGAGATTGAGAAACGTTGTCATCGTGAGGCGTCTGCTACTTCGACTGCTGCCTGCTCGTCTATGCTCCCTCCCCGTCGGCACCCTGAACTTATTCGATTGCAGGAGGAAGTTAAGAGGTGGGAGGGGGACAAGACGTCGGAGGAGTTCAAGAAGATCAGGAGGAGGAGAGACCAGGAGAAGAGGAAGTTCGACAGGAGATGGATGGCTTGGAGGTTCTCGGAAGGGCGGAGGAGGACACAGAAGCACACGATCGAGAGCGTCCACGGGTCCGTGGATCGGGTTGATTGGCACGCCTCCCTCTTGGATCACACGCAGAGCTACACAGATGTGGACGAGCGCGAGCGTACCCATCTCTCTCTGGCCTCGCTGCGTGCACGCGTGGCTGCTGGATCCCAGGATGTTCCCCGTCTGCCTGTCTCAGCGGAGTTTCGAGCTCGTTCTCGTTTTCATACGGCAAAGGCGTCAGGGCCAGATGGGATCTCCGCGGAGGTGCTCAAAGGTCTCCCGTATCGGACCGTTCGTATTTTTGCTGATCGTTTTGATGAGATATTTCGTGGTCTTCGTGCCGTGCCTGGATCTTGGCGTCAGACCTTCATTGCCCTGATGCCGAAAAAGTTGAAAGTGCTCACCCATCTCTCGGAGGCTACTAGGAGTATTGCAGTGGAGAGTGCTATCAAGAAGTGGTACTCGTCGTCGGTCCTTGTCGTCCTCGAGCCCTACTTTACCAAGGTGTTGCCCCATATCTCGCTCTTCGGGTTCGCGGCCGAGCGCTGCTGTGGGGAGATCTCGGGGGCCCTCAAATGTGCGGCCCAACATGCGGCAGTCTGGGGAAAGGATAGGTCTCTGCTGATCGCCAGTCTGGACGTTAAACAAGCTTTCCAGAATATGACGGTTCAGAAGATTACACTTGCGTTTGAAAGACTCGGTATTCCTCCGTATCTCCAGCTGGCTCTACTGGAACCCCTGGCGGACGAGGTCTCCACGGTGCTCTTCGAGGGTCTCGGGGTCCCTGAGGTTAAAGTAGACAAGCACGTTAGGACGGGAGGTAACGAGAGCCCAGCATGTTGGAACGCTGTAGTGGCAGCCATGTGGGCTGATATTGTTCAGGACTGGGACAAGGGGGGCCTAGGCTACGAGTGTATCAACCCCAACCAGACAACTGAGACCGCCGTGGTAAACCATCTCATCTTTGCTGACAGTGTGTACATCATTGGCTCAGGCCTGAATCCCAAGGCTTTTCAGCAACAGTTGAATGACTTTACTCTTGCCTTGCATCAATGGAAGTTTGATTGGAAGTTGGATAGCCTTCAGTTTGCTGCTATAGGTTGCTTCCCTGGGAAATTCTTTACCAGTATCCATCGCTCTAATATGCCTGGGGATATCGGCCTCGATGGGGCTGATGAGTACATCAGTGTCGAGCTGCAGCAGGTTTCCGTCCTCAACGTACTGGGAAATGACATCGCGGATTCTTTTCGCGAGCCGCATGTCGATGTTGACCGCCGTCTCAACGCTGCTCGCAAGGCATTCTTTGGGCATATCCAATACTTTCGATCCCGTGCGGTGCATTGGCATCTGAAGTTCAAACGTTATCAGTCCATCGTGCAATCTACCCTGCTCTTCGGTTCGGAAGGGCTGTTGTGGGAAAATGACTCGATTGACAAAATTCACGTCTTTGAGGGCACATGTTTGTTGAGGATGTGTCATACATCGAAACCCGCCAGTGTATCCTGGGACATATGGCGCCCTGCTCGTTTGCATGTTGTTCGAAAGCTATTTCACGATCATGGGTTTCAGAGTTCGGTTCAACGTGTATTGCATCGTTCATGGTTGCTGGCAAAACATGTTGCGGAGTATCATGCGACTAACTGGGATGCTGCTTATGCGAATCGGGAAGATTGCAAACGTCGTCGGCTGGCTCTCCCCATTGCTCCTCCCAATGGTGCCCGTGCCTGGAGGGACGCCAGAAGCATGCTGCTGTGTTCGTGTCCATCATGGGAGGGTGCTCCTTCAGACTTCAGTGAGGTCCTCAGACAGAAGGGATCGTGGAAGGAGGCTAGTGCTCTGAAACGTATTCGTGTCGGAGCTGGTGCATCAGGAGAAAGACCTTGGAGTTACATGGCATATATCCTATTTGGGGCCTCTTGGTGGAAGGACGGTGAGTTTTCCTGGAAATCGTTCCTCGACAAGATGCCTGATTACCTGAAACACTGTGGCCATGAGAAAGCGTTTGAGTATTTCGTGTATTCTGGAAAGGGGAGCGACTCTGTGGTGGAAAAGATGTCTTGGGATGAGTTGATGTCTCAGGAGGTGTCTGGAGCGGGGGCGGAAAAGTTAGCAAAACGGTTAGCCATCCTAAATGAAAGGGCGACGGTCTGGGATGTTGTTTCGGATGGGCTCCCTGTGGAGCTCTGCGGTGATAGTCGTCTTATTATAAATTGGGTCCGTGGGAAGTGGAGGGTGGGAAACAACGTGTATCAAAAGAGAGTCGGTAAGCTGGTGGATAAGATTGCGTGGCTGGAAAATCGATACCATCTCAGATCCAGTTTCCTTGGTCGTGACTTCCTCAAACATGAATTCAGAGAGAACAACCAGAGGGCGGATGCCCTCACACATTGTGCGCGGGAAGGCCGCGAGTGTTACACTATGAGGCCTGTTCCACCCGATCTTTTAGAGTATCATGAGCTTGTTGCCCTCCGCGGTCGTTTCGACGGCGGAGTGGATGCGTCTGGTTGTGGTATTGGTTTCTTTCTCGAGGCCGCCTTTCTCCCCCATCCTGAACATTGCTCCAAGCGCCTGCGGCATTCCGCTGCCCCCGACTCGCCTCAGCCTGCTGCCTCCTGTGACGGTCTCGTTTGGAGAGATGTTGCGGAGGCGGCCCTTCTCTTGCCTAGAGATAGTACAGTCACTGATGCCGAACTGACGGCGCTGGAGCGCCTCATTGGGGCGGCCGAGTGCGTGCTGAGAGCTCACAGAGAGCTCGAGGCGCCCTGCTGGGCGTTTGGCTCGGGCAGGCTTCGACGGAGCCTTCGCTGCCAGCAAAACCGCAAAAACCAGGCTGACGGTTCACCGCCGGTGCCAGTTGGTCGACCCGGCCAGAAAGGAGAAAATGTGAACTTTTGGGTGGTTTTGCGAATATTTGAAAGATGTTTGACCATTTATTTTGAGAGAGCAGATTTTTCGCACCTGTAGTGGGTTATGCTGCGTCTGCCAGTAAAATTTTCAGGTCTGTAGGTGCAGTATTACTATCAAAACATTTGGGGGAACCGACGTTCGATAAAAACAGAAAAACATGTTTTTTCGAGTTTTTTTGTTTCTCGCTCCAGAAGCTTTCCCCATGTGTCCCGACGATCGCCGTGCAAGAAAAGAGCTCTACGAGGTTTCCGGCGGTTTCCGGTGATTTCGGCATGCGCTGGAAACCCTCTAGCTTGCTCTACATGGTCTTCGGTGCCGACGCCGCGAGAGATGCCGAGGGGCTGATCCTTTCTTCAGCCGACTTACTTGTACCCTTCCAGAATGATGTTATGCGGTTCAGACGTGTTACTGAGATGACGGTTCTAGGCGTCCAGTTGTTCTCTGATTATAAGTATTCCTCGCACCTCGATGTGGACTCGAGGATTGAGGCGGCTCGTCGGACATTTTACTCCCAGGCAGGATATTTTCGGAACACAAGCACGTCGTTGAAGGAAAAGTTCCAACGATACCAGCAGAAGGTCCAGAGTATTGCCCTTTTCGGTGCGGGTGGCTGCACGGCCGACAAGGACAGCCTCCACGCACTGCACGCGTTTGAGGGCAGGTGTCTATGTTTCATGCTTCGATGCCGCCGAGAACCAGACGAATCCCATGCTACTTGGAACGAGAGAAGATACAGCGATGCCAGATTGAGGTTCGCAGAAGCTGGGTACCACAGTTTGGTCCAGAGATTTCTCCGAGCTCAGTGGCTGCTGGCAAAGGATGTCTCGGCGTATGCGCAGAGGTTGTATCAGGGAGAGGACATGAGGGAGGAGCATAGAGCATGGAGTGATGCACGCATGTGTTTGATTGCCTTTGGTATAAGTTATGATACGCTGCGCACACTTGAGGGAGAAGCCCTTCGGGCATTCGGAAAGTGGAGGGAATGTGGAGTTATGAAACGCTGGAGGCCAGGAGGGCAAGCGATCGGACAACGCTGTTGGCAGACACCCTTTCATGAGTTCTTCGGCCCACGGTGGTGGGAAGTATTCCAAGGCGATCATCATGCCTTCATGCAGTTTGCAACTCATCATTGTACACCCTCTATGCTTAGACTTTTCCAGAAGAAATGCAAAGGTATCCATGATGGTAACGCCCCCGTTTTTCTGGCCGAACGTAATGAGGAGTATGTTGCTACAGAGGATGATTCTCCCGCTGCACGCCTGCGATTCAGTAAGAGATTGGCAATCCACAACATGAAGAGCACGTGTTGGGACGTGACTTCAGGAGGCGTGCCGTTGGAGATCACTGGAGATTCTCTTCTTATCATTTGCTGGCTCTGCGGCCTCTGGAAGGCAGATAATCACTTATACCAGAGACGTGTTGATAATATGATTAATGCTTTGGAAGGAATGTGTTGTATGTATGGTGTGAGACCTGCTGAAGCAGGACGCGATCTTTTCAAACATGAGTTTCGGGAATGGAATGAGAAAGCCGACCTCCTTACCCACCAGGCCCGCGAGGGCCACCAATACACGAACGAACAGTACCAGTTGCAGCCATACGAACAGTCATGCTATGAACCTTGCCTCATCAAAGCGGGCTTTGATGGTGGTGTGTGCAGCCTGGGAGCAGGAAGTGGAGCTTGGATTCAGATTGGACTGCGTTCTCGATTCTCCCATCTCTCGCCTACCTCTTCCTTCAGTGAGTCCCCACAGATTATCTTCAAAGACGTTTACGTTTGCTCCTTCGCTCTCCAAGACGGGTCCACAGTGACGGATACGGAACTCTCCGCTGCAGAGTGCGTCATCGCAGCACTCCCACGGGTTTTGCAGGCCTATTTCAGCGATAAGTTGTGTGATTGATGATTCTCTTTCGTGTGTTGCCTTCATGCGTGCACACATTGTGTTGATGTACACACACCTTATAAGAGCTGCCAGAGGCTACCGCCGAAGCCGCCCCCCACGTGCTTGGCGTGGTGAGGCTTTCGCCTTAGCCGCTCGGTGGCCCGCGTTTGGCGTGCCCGCCCGCCTCGGACTGGACGGGGCCCTAGGGCCCGTGTGTCCGCGAAACGAAAACCACGAGAATGATCGCGGTGCCGACGAGGGGGATCGTGAATATTCGGGGATTGGATCGGTCAGGTGACCCAGTTGAGGTCGTGTGGACGAGGACGGAGGAGTTCTGTTTCAGAGCGTTGGTGGACATTGGTATTGAGGCCACACGCCCTGACGAGATCGCGAAGTCGTTGCATCAGCATGCGTTGCCTCTGCTTAACCCGCCTTCCTCTGCGCATCGTGCACATGCTAAGTCTAAAAAGCTAGCAGATCTTCAGCACCAGTATCGTGGAGCCCGTGGGAATCCTGATGAGAGAAAGCGCCTGAGGGAACTTATGAGGCCCCTGGTCAAGGCAGATAGGCGTAGTGAGATCGAGTATACCTTCGCGAACTCCCGCAAAAGCAAGAAAGTGAATGTCAAGTCTCTGAAGATCGACGGGGAGATGACGGAGGATCGTAAGAGGTGGGTGGAGGAGGGGATGAAGCAGCACAGCTTGAACACGATGACGAGCGAGGAGGAGAGGATGAGGAACAGCGAGCTGGTATCTGACTTACGGCGACGTGCACGAGCAGCTAGGGCACACAGCAGCAGCAGTACGATGCACGACATGCGCATGCAGCTCACGATGGGGGTGGTGAACGAAGCACGTGCACGATTGCGATCTGGCAAGAGCTGCGGCCCAGATGGGGTCAGCGTGGAGCTCTTGAAGGCTTTGGCGTGGCGAGCTGTTCGCCAGATTTTCCATGTGTTTCGAGATATCTTTCAAGGTGATCGTCGGTCACCTGACTGCTGGAGAGAGGTACTCATCACGCTGATGCCCAAGCTGATGAATCTTGATTCGCTCACACAAACACGCAATCTAGTTGTACAGAACACGTTAGGAAAATGGTACCTCACCTGTGTTACTATCCTTATCGAGAGGCATGCTGAACAGTACATGGGGCGATTGGGCTTGTATGGTTTCGCACAGGATCGGAGGACGTGGGAAGTAGCGGGACCCCTTAAGGCCATCTCACAGCATGCGAGTGTTTGGGGGAAAGATAGAAAAGCGTTCTTCTGTTCATGTGATATAGCACGAGCCTTCGACCATGTTAAGCTCACTACTTTGGCACGCGCGATGCACATGCTTAACATACCTGTACAGCTACAATATGCTCTGATCGAGCCCTTAACTGACACGACGGGCACGCTCACGTTCGAGGGCCTGGAGTTAGGTGGGGTACGATGGGATCGATCTCTCAGAACGGGGGGTACCGAGTCTCCCCTGTGCTTTAATTTGGTTGTGTTGGCCATGTGGGCGGAGGTCATACAGAGGTGGGATAATGAACGTATAGGTGTGGAGATCCCGTACAGCAACATGCACGACATGACGCGCGCACATGTTTACAATCATGCGATTTGGGCAGATAATATATATCTCGTGGCCAGTACATCGGCTCAGATGCAGCTGATGATCAACACACTCACTCACGCTTTACGTACATGGGGACTTGAGTGGAAGTCAGATTCACTTGAATCGATGGTGGTGGGCGACCGCGATACCACTACTTTCTTCGCTGATATCCAGGGGGTGCAGGTCCCGTTCAAGTCAGTCTCTCAGCTGAATGTGTTGGGAACGATCGTCTCGCAGCAGTATGGGGGCACGCACGAGGACATACAATTTCGGGTTGAGTGTGCACGGCGCGCGTTTTATGGGCAAGCTAAGTATTATCGTTGTCGTGCTCTCCCTCTTCGTAAGCGGTATCGACGGTATCAGAGCCTGGTACAGAGTGTATTAGCATACGGATTGGATACATGTACGCTGGACCCTGAAGGTGTTCGATTGCTGCATACCTTTGAGGGCAGATGCCTGCTGGCCATGCATTGTCGAAGGAAGCCTGCGGGACAGAGATGGGAGGTCTGGAAGCCACATATGCTTGACACAGCGAGGGCTTCTTTCTGCTCGCTGGGATTTCCTAGCATCGTCCAGATCGTGGCGTGGAAGAGTTGGAGCGTCGCGCATTCGGTAAGCACGGCCTACGGCAATTTTGACTTCACAAATCCTGGGCCTCCCCGGTGGACAGGCCCAGGTTCAGGAGTAAGTTGTGAGGATGGGGTCTCGAGCGGCTCTCAGCAAAATGATGGCGCTGACGGCCGACGTGTTGTACGCAAGATTGAGCCACATCCTGATACCACGAGACGTGCATTTGTTGATTCTCGCACGGCATTGCTTTGTACACACAAGACTTGGGAAGCGCACCGCATGGCTCTCACTGAATGTCTCCGCTGTCATGGAGATCGTAGGCGTGCCTCTGAAGGCAAACGGCTGCGCGCGGGAGGAGATAGTGTTGGGCAGCGGTCTTGGCAGTACCCGTACATACAGACTCATGGGGATGAGTGGTGGGAGACCTTCCGACCAGGATATGCCACATTTCTGCAGACATGGGAAGCACTTTTACGCACGTATGGTAGGCCTAAGATATTCGAGTACTTCTGCACGAATTGGAAACAGGTACCAGGAGGAGATGTTGGGAGAGAGTGTAAGGAGGGAACTGGAAGGAACGAGGAGGCGACGGAGGAGGAGAACATGAAACAAGCAAGACGGTTGGCGATTATTAATGAACGGGAAGCTGTATTTGATATCATGTCGAACGGAGTTGGAATTGAGATCAAGGGAGACTCTTTGTTGGTCCAGAGCTGGCTTACGGGACGTTGGCGTTGTCATAATCGTGCATATCGTGAGCGTGTACACAGGTGTGTCAATGACATGTACGCACTTAGCCTTTCACACCGAGCACGGGCATCGAACGTTGGGAGAGACATATTTGTACATGAATTTCGTGAAGCAAACACCCGAGCAGACGAACTTACTCATTTGGCCAGGGATGGCCACACATTTCATCATAACTATTGCCATCGATATCCTTTCGAACGAGATTCTTTGAAGGTAGTCGCCTGTCGTGGAGGGTACGACGGGGGAGTGTGCAGCAAGGGCAGTGCATGCGGTTACTGGATGCAGGTTGGCTATCTCAACATGTCCTCACGGGCGTCTCGGCATGGAGTGTGTTCTACACGATACTCCCCCTACCCGACCTCTTCCTCTCTACATTATCATGCTGACACACCGTTGATTTGGAGAGACGCTGCTGCTGCGGCCTGGCTGGAGCCAGGCGCCACGATCACCGAATGTGAGTTGTCCGCTGCCGAAGCATTGACACGTGCCATACGCATACAGCTACAGCAATTTGATGACAGTGATTTTGCTTCTTGATGATGTGTTATCCCTACGCCCTCCTGGGCTCGGGAATCGTCTTCAAGTTTAGCAATGTTATATGACACCTCAGCCCGCCTCCGTGGGTAGGTGCTCGTTTCACTGCTGCTCAGTTGCCAGGCTGCGTAGCTGACACGGGCTGCGCTGAAGACCAGCGCCTCGCCAGCCCGCGTAAACACAAAAAACCAGGTTGACGGTGTACCGCCGGTTCCAGTCTAAGACGAGCGCGGGTGCACGCGCGAGGCCAGAGGCACGGCCGAGAGTGGTGCTCGCGCGACGAGACCTGTGCGCACGTCTTGTGCTCGGCAATCCGGGTTTTTGACAATAAGAGGTGGAAGCTGCAGGTGGGCTCGGGGATTCATCACATGGCTTGCTTGGAGCGCTCCATATACCAGTTTAACCGCTTCGCGGCGCTCTCCGAGGATCTTGAGGCTAACTCCATAGAGCTCATCACTGAGGCCGTCTTCGAGTGGACCTTTCTCGAAATTCCGGTGAACAATCTTCTGGGTTCCCGAAGCTCACAGAGGACCAACTGAGAATTAACTCGTAGAGTTCCCCTTAGCAAGCGAAGCTTGAGAGTAGCTCGTGGAGCTCTTCGTCGTAGAGCTAAGAGAAATTCGGGCGCAGGGTGAAGCTAGTTGGCCAGCCTGACCAAAAGGGAGAATGTGGTAGTGTGGGTCATCTCGACAGGCGTTGTCGGTTTTGTGTACTTAACTCGAGTACCTCGTAGAGCTCTTCGGCATCGATGAGCCAGAGGAATTCCGGCGCGGGGTGGAGCTAGTTGGCCACCCGGCTGGGGCGGACAATGTGATAACTTTTGGTTCTGCGAATATTTGAAAGATATTTGATCATTTATTTTGAGAAAACAGGTTTTTCGCACCTGTGGACGATTATGAGGGCGTCTGCGTCTTAATACGAGCTCCCTAGGTGCACTTTTTCTATCGAAACACTTGGCGAAACCAACTTTATGTCGACCTAAAAAAACATGTTTTCTCATTTGCGAGAAATACTTCCAGAAGCCCTCTCTTTTGATGCTGAGCACTCTTACGCGTGCTAGGAGCTGTGCGAGGTTCCCGGCGGTGACCAGGTTGACGGTTCACCGCCGGCGCCAGTTACAGGGCAGCTACAGAGCTGATGCTTACAGAGACCGAGTCAGAATCATGAAGCGCGTTTGTTCGTCGAATTCAGGGCTCCGAGCTCGGTCTGGTGCCCGAGCTAGGTCCACGAAACTATTCCTACTGTTCGAGTCTTCTCGAGATACTGCCGGTTTTTTGCACAACTCGGGCTGCAGGGGGCTACAGGCTGATAATCAGAGGAATCGGTTCGCAGACATCAGACGCGTCCGTCTGTTGCATTCAGAGTTCTGAACCCGATCTGCTACTCGAGCTAGGTTCGCGAAACTATTCGTATTGTTCGAGTCATCTTGACAGGTGCTGTCGATTTTCGCAAGTAACTCGGGCTGTAAAATAAC
This sequence comes from Prorocentrum cordatum, assembly GCA_963575745.1. NCBI lineage: Eukaryota > Dinophyceae > Prorocentrales > Prorocentraceae > Prorocentrum > Prorocentrum cordatum. The sequence continues at coordinate 89,698 of CAUYUJ010020133.1, read as the reverse complement.
TACAGAGCTGATACGTACAGGAATTGATTTGGAATCATTGTGCGCGTTCGTCTATTCCCATCCGGAGGTCTGAACTGGGTTTGCTACTCGGGCTAGGTCCGCAAAAATATTCGTATTCTTCAATTTCTTCTCGGCAGATGTTTTCCTTTCTGAATGTAACTGGGCTGTAGGAGAGCTACGAGCTGGTACGCACAGAGAACGATCTAGAAGTATCACGGGCGTTCGGCTGTTGTTTGAAGAGGTCTGAAATCGCTCGGGCTGAAAAACTATTCGTTCTTTACAATTTTTCAACATTATATTTGGTGAGGAAGCCTACGAGTCCCCCGGCGGTAAGAAAGGCGGTTTACCGCCGGCGCCCAGTAGTTCCGGGGCGCTGGAGAGCTAGTTGGCGGAAAAATCTCGACGGACCTTTTGCTGATTTTTGGTCGGTTGAAAATTTTGTTCTCGAAATGTAACCATTCGTTAGAGCTCAAGTATTCTTTCCCGTGATATTCGTTCTCATTCCCGCTCGCCATCTTGATCTCAGCTCGATCGGGTATCTTTTACTGCCAAAAAGCGCTCTCGGTTTTCTGATTTGACTCGAGCTATAGGACAGCTACAGAGCTGGTACTTACAGAAATCAATTCAGAATCATCAGAAGTGTTTCTCTGTGGAACCCAGAGCCTGAACTCGGTCTGCTGCCCGATCTCAAATCGCGAAACTATTCGTATTGTTCGAGTCATCTTGAGAGCTGCTGTCGGTTTTCTGCACTTAACTCGGGCTGTAGGGGGGGCTACAGTGCTGGTGGTCACAGCAATCGATTTAAAGACATCTCACGCGTTCGCCTGTAGAATCGAGAGCTCGGAACTCGGTCTGCTGCCCGAACTAGGTCCGCGAAATTATTCGTATTCGTCGAGTCATCCTGAGAGGTGCTGTCGGTTTTCTGCACTTAACTCGGGCTCCAGGGGGGGCTGCAGGGCTGGTAATCACAGGAATCGATTCGGAGATATCAGACGCGTCCGCCTGTCGCATTCAGAGGCTGAACTCGGTCTGATACTTGAGCTGGGTTTGCCAAACTATTCGTTTTCTTCGAGTTATCTTGAGAGGTGCTGTCGATTTACGCACGTAACTCGGGCTGTACAGAGCTCGTACAGAAGAGAATCCAGAAACATCGGGGGCGTTCGGCTGTTGCATCGAGAGGTCTGAAATCGCTTGGGCTGAAAAACTATTCGTCCTCTGCAATATTTTTCGACATTATATATTGTCAGGAAGCTCTACGAGTCCCCCGGCGGTAAGAAAGGTTGACGGTTTACCGCCGGCGCCCAGTAACTCGTAGAGCTTCCCTTAGCAAGTTATTGCTGGAAGCTTAAGAGTAATTCCGGGGCGCTGGAGAGCTAGTTGGCAAGAAAAATCTCGACGGTCCTTTTGCTGACTTTTTGTCGGTTGAAAATTTTGTTCTCGAAATTCCTCAATTCGTTTGAGCTCTAGTATTTCTTCCTGTGATATTCGATCTTATTCCCGCTCGCCATCTTGATCTCAGCTCGATCGGGTATCTTTTACTGCCAAAAAGCGTCCCGGCGGGATCGGCCGTTTCGAGTCATCTTGATACGCGCTCTCGGTATATTGGACTTAACTCGAGATTCAGGACAGCTACAGAGCTGGTAAGCACACCTTATCGATTCAGAATGATCAGGCGCATTCGTCTGTTGCATCGAGAGGTCTTAACTCGGTCTGCTAGCCGAGCTAGGTCCGGAAACCTATTCGTATTATTCGAGTCATCTTGACAGGCACTCTCGGTTTTCTGTACTTCACTCGAGCTATATGACAGATACAGAGCTGATACTTACAGAAACCGATTCAGAATCATCAGTCGCGTTCGTCTGTGGAACCCAGAGCTCTGAACTCGGTCTGCTGCCCGATCTAGAATCGCGAAACTATTCGTACTGTTCGAGTCATCTTGAGAGGTGCGGTCGGTTTTCTGTACTTAACTCGGGCTGTAGGGGGGCTGCAGTGCTGGTAGTCACAGGAATCGATTTGAAGACATCAGGCGCGTCCGCCTGTCGAATCCAGAGCTCGGAACTCGGTCTGCTGCCCGAACTAGGTCCGCGAAACTGTTCGTATTGTTCGAGTCATCCTGAGAGGTGCTGTCCGTTTTCTGCACTTAACTCGGGCTGTAGCGGGGCTGCAGGGCTGGTAATCACAGGTATCTGTTCGCAGACATCAGACGCGTCCGCCTGTTGCATTGAGAGTTCTGAACCCGATCTGCTACTCGAGCTAGGTTCGCGAAACTATTCGTTATCTTCGAGTCATCTTGAGAGGTGCTGTCGATTATCGCACGTAACTCAGGCTGTAGGAGAGCTACAGAGCTCGTAGAGAAGACAATCCAGAAGCATCGGGGGCGTTCGGCTGTTGCATCGAGAGGTCTGAAATCGCCTCGGCTAAAAAACTATTCGTTCTCTGCATTTTTCGACATTATATATTGTCAGGAAGCTCTACGAGTCCCCCGGCGGTAAGAAAGGTTGACGGTTTACCGCCGGCGCCCAGTTTTGAAATTCGTTTTCAGAAGTAAGATTTTCATTCCCTGTAGTAAGCTATGGCGCACTTGCTGGTCAATTTCCTATGTCTCTAGGGGCAGTATAACTATCAGGTACTTGGAGGAACCGACTTTGTATCGACACGTTTTTTTTTTTTTTTTTTTTTTTTTTTTTTTTTGTTTTTCCTCTTCTTCTCTCTCTGAGCCATCTAATAAGCTATTTCGGTGATCAAGCGGGGAGGAAGGGAGGGGAGTGGGTTGCCCGCGTCTACCAGTCGAATTCTCAGGTCCACAGGTGCAGTATTACTATGAAAACACTTGAGGAAACCGACTTGGGATGAAAACCGAAAAATCGTGTTTTTTTTCGAATTTTTCGGCTCTCGCTTCAGAAGCTTCCTTTATGTGTTCCGAGGAGCGCTGTGCAAGGAAAGAGCTCTACGAGGTCCCCGGCGGTAAGCTGGTTGACGGTTTACCGGCGGTACCTCGTAATTCTGGGGCGCTGGAGAGCTAGTTGGTAAGAAAAATCTCGACGGACCTTTTGCTGACTTTTGGTCGGTTGAAAGTTTTGTTCTCGAAATTCCTCAATTCGTTTGAGCTCTAGTATTTTTTCCCGTGATATTCGATCTTATTCCCGCTCGCCATCTTGATCTCAGCTCGATCGGGTATCTTTTACTGCCAAAAAGCGTCCCGGCGGGATCGGTCGTGTCGAGTCATCCTGATACGCGCTCTCGATATATTGGACTTAACTCGAGATACAGGACAGCTACAGAGCTGGTAAGCACACCTTATCGATTCAGAATGATCAGGCGCGTTTGTCTGTTGCATCGAGAGGTCTGAACTCGGTCTGCTAGCCGAGCTAGGTCCGCAAACCTGTTCGTATTATTCGAGTTATCTTGACAGGCGCTCTCGATTTTCTGTACTTAACTCGAGCTATATGACAGCTACAGAGCTGATACTTACAGACACCGATTCAGAATCATCAGTCGCGTTCGTCTGTTGAATCCAGAGCTCTGAATTCGGTCTGCTGCCCGATCTAGAACCGCGAAACTATTCGTATTGTTCGAGTTATCTTGAGAGGTGCTGTCGGTTTTCTGTACTTAACTCGGGCTGTAGGGGGGCTACAGTGCTAGTAGTCACAGGAATCGATTTGCAGACATCAGGCGCGTCCGCCTGTCGAATCCAGAGCTCGGAACTCGGTCTGCTGCCCGAACTAGGTCCGCGAAGCTATTCGTATTGTTCCAGTCATCCTGAGAGGTGCTGTCGGTTTTCTGCACTTAACTCGGGCTGTAGGGGGGCTGCAGGGCTGGTAATCACAGGAATCGATTCGGAGACATCAGATGCGTCCGCCTGTCGCATTCAGAGGTCTGAACTCGGTCTGATACTCGAGCTAGGTTTGCGAAACTATTCGTATTGTTCGTGTCATCTTGAGAGGTGCTGTCGATTTACGCACCAACTCGGGCTGTAGGAGAGCTACAGAGCTCGTAGAGAAGACAATCCAGAAGCATCGGGGGCGTTCGGCTGTTGCATCGAGAGGTCTGAAATCGCTTGGGCTGAAAAACTATTTGTTCTCTGCACATTTTCTTTTCCACATTATGTATTGTCAGGAAGCTCTACGAGTCCCCCGGCGGTAAGAAAGGTTGACGGTTTACCGCCGGCGCCCATAAGGAGGAGCACTACAGGATTAGGCGGGAGTACAAGAGGGAGGAGGTGGAGAAGGAGGTGTATAAAAACAGCCTGAAGCAGTGGAGGAGGGTTCGTCGAGACATCGAGCGTACCCGGTTGTTATATCCACTACGGGAGGGGATTCGACGTAAGCCGAAAGCCACGCAGATGATGATCGAGGGGGTGCTGACACAGGACCTTTGTAAGTGGGAGGAGGCTCTTAGGCAGCGCGGTCTACATCGATACGAGCGAGGCCCATCGACGTGACACTAATACCTGTCTTCAGGAACTTCGTTATAAATGTGACAGTATTAGGGTCTCTCGGAGTGCTGTTGGGGCTTGTCCGATCGATATGGGTCTTCTTCTGCGCGCTCGTGCACGCTTGAGGGACGGAAAGGCCACAGGATTGGATGGCATCTCAGCTTCCGTGCTCAAGGCCTTACCGGGAAGCTCTTCGCCACGTCCTTATCTGCTTTCAGAGGCTGTATGAGAGGCAGATTGTTTCACCAGATGCATGGAGGCGAATCCTTGTCAGTTTTATGTTGAAAGGACCGAGAGTGCGTAGCTCCGACGAGACTCGTGCTCTGGCTATGCTGTCGGTCTTCGGGAAGCGGTTCAGTTGTTGTCTCACTATTCTGCTTGAATCTCACATCAAAACGGTTGCGCCGAGGGGTTGTCAACTGTATGGTTTTGTTGTGGGCCATAAGTGTTATGAGGTTACCGCACCTTTGAAGCATCTTGCACGGCATGCTGTTCTTTGGAAGGAGGACGATTGCCATGTCGTCAATTGTGACATCAAGCAAGCTTTTCATTATCTCACGGTTCGGTCGGCTGTTGAGTCCCTGCTTGAATTGGAAGTGAATCCCTCCCTGGTATATGCTATCTCTGAGGGGTACGCGCAGAATGTTGCAGAGCTCCCTTTCCAGCAGTGTACCGTTGAGGGCATCAGTTGGGGCACCTGTATTCGCACGGGCTCCATGGAGGCTCCTGCGCTATGGGTGGCGAAATCTTTGTGCATATTGGCGCCCATTGTTACACGGTGGCGTGACCGTGGCTATGGTGCAGCTTTCTCCTGAGGCATCCGAGTTGCTGGTCAATCACTGGCTCTGGGCTGACAATGTGATCTTGGTTGCATCCTATCGGACAGATATGTTGGCCATGCTCACTGACCTGACCATTGCAATCCACCGACACGGCTTCAGGTGGAAGGAGAGTTCCGTAGAATATCTTGCTCGTGGTTGTCCTGGACCTCCCAGTGCACTTCATATCTCTGTGTCTTCAGGCGATGATGGGAAGTCTCACAATCCCAAGGATGAGGTCGGCAGGCCACAGGAACACACACACACACACACTTCTCTGAGCCTATTTCTTAAACTATTCCGCAGGTTACTCAGACGATTGTGTTGGGCACATTGTGGGATATTGAGTTTTCAGACCATGCCGATATAACTACTTCGACTGAAGAAAGCACGACAGCGTTTTTGGAATGACGCTGCTTTCTATACGAGCGCTGTCATCCCCATGGGCCGAAAGCTTGCACGGTGCGACGCTCGAGTTCGCTCCTGCTTCCTCTGCGGCGTCGAGGGCCCCACATGTGGCGCGAACAGTCTGACGGTGATTCACCAGGAGGAGGGGAAGTTTCTCTCTGCGATGTGTCGCCGACGTAAGAGGGTGAACGAGACGTGGGGTGACTATTGGAGTTCTCGGATCAGGCAAGCACGTATGTTGATGCTCAATTCTTCTCGTCCTTCCCTTGTGCAGCTAACTTTGTATTGGCAGTGGTTGTTTGCGAAGCATGTTGTATGCGCGGCTTTCGGTAGTCTTGCTCAGCTTGATCGTGATGACCTCAGCCAAGGGATCTTAGCTCGTGAACCTGAGTTGCCTCCTGTACTGTGTGACTCGCCTGTCCCTCCTACCCCTGCTCCTGGGCAAAATCGTCGGAAGCTGATCTCTGAAATGTATCGTAACGCCAGGCTTCGTGGCAGCCTGTCTCGGAGCCACCTCGTAAACGAGCACGCCAGATCTCTGCACATACGTGGGCCACCCCATCAATGCAGAGCGCGCTGTGTATGTTGCATGCGTCCGGGGAGTACACCACTCATCGTGATACCATTGTCCGTGCTGCTGGTGCCCGCGGTCGTGCTCTTTCTCGTCGGCGTCCGCGTCGGGTTATGCAGAGTCTCCAGCCCTGGTTCACTGTGTTTGAGGTCACTCAGGGGCCCCACTGGGATCAGAGTATGTATTGGACGGAGTTAGGTTGGAAGACCTTCTTAGTGGACACGCTACAGCAGCTAAATCTACTTAAGGTATTGGAATTCAGCTTGGTAAGAATATGCTATTTCAGGCACCCGCTGGAAGGGGGAGGAGGATAACATAACGGAGGCTCAACAACAACGTGAACATGATCGTGCTTCCAAAAGGATTGCCACTCTGTATCAGGATGAGACTAATTGGAGGATCAACCCTGGATATCAGGCCTTAGAAATGGGGGGAGATAGCCAGTGTGTAACACGTTGGCTGACGGGCAAAAACAGATGCTTGAACGAAATTTACAGCCAAACAATAGCTGCCATGCAACATACTCTGTATTCCGTGTGTAAGCAGTTCCAGATCTACAGTCCTGAAGCGGGCCGTGATATCTGGAAATGGGTCTATCGTGAGGGGGGCGCAGAGGCGGACCACGAGACACATGTGGCCAGAGAAGGGCAGACTACATCAGATGTGCGGTGGGATCTCGATACACTTTCTTCTATTCGTTCGGGTGAATATAGTGTACACGCGGTGAGAGGCGCTTTTGATGGTGGCAGATGTGAGTTAGGCACATCATGCGGTTGGGTGATTGACATTTCTATCTTTGCTAATTTGCCTCCTGCTCCCCTCCCCCCTGGCCTTCCTCCCAAGCGTTGGCAGCTCGGAGTCGCCAAGCGTGTTTTTATGCTCCCCTCCCACTGTGCTGTCACCCAGGCGGAGCTTGCTGCATCGGAGAGTTTATTGTCGGGAGTTGTTGATTTGTGCACGTGCATATGTAGATAGCACACTTCTTGTGGAGCTTCGCTGCATAATCTTGCTGCTTTAATCTTCCAGCTTCGCTGCCTCTGTACAGCTTCGCTGTTAGTATTCTCTGTGTCCTGGCCTGCTCTCATGGGAGCTCGAATCGGCCAGCGCAGACATCGCAGACCAGGTTGACGGTTCACCGCCGGCGCCAGTACCTCGTAGAGCTCTTCGGCATCGATGAGCCAGAGGAATTCCGGCGCGGGGTGGAGCTAGTTGGCCCACCCGGCTCGGGCGGACAAAGTTATAACTTTTGGTCGGTTTCGCTAAGATTTGTGGGATATTTGACCATTTATTTTAACGAAGCAGATTTTTACGCTGAGCATTTGCATTTAAGCTTCATTCTGAGGGCAGCTCAGCTGTCCTGATGCATTTTATCATGAGTTGACTTTCCGGAATCAAGCTAATGTGAACATCGAAAACATCCTAAACTTGAAATTTTAAGTAAATCTTGATTTTATTGCTCTACCTCGATTCTGAGCACTCTTACCAGTGCAAGGAGCTCTACGAGGTTCCTGGCGGTGACCAGGTTGTGATTTGTCATGCCTGTGTGTGTTGTCGTGCATGCACCTGTGTTGAATAAGAGCTTCGCCTGATCTTCACTTTGTTCGGATAAGAGCCCGCATTCGCTCTAAGTAGTGGTGGGTGTCTTGGAGCTCTCTGTATGTTGCCCGCTTGATTCGTTATCTAGTCCACATTTCGTTGTGTTTCACGTGCGTTGTCTTTCAGTGGTGCTGAGACGGTAATCGCTATATGTGGTTACTGCATGGTCTCGCATTGCTTTGAAGCGCACTCGCTATTTTAGTTTTCTTAGTTTCGTGTTTTTCTCAGTGGTGTTGAGAATGTAATCGCTGTATAAACCAGTGGTTACTGTATGGTCTCTCACTGCTTCTAGCTTTGCTTCCATATCTATGGTCTGCATTGCTTCTCTCATTATTTTGTCAGTTGTTTTCTCGTGTACTTGCAGTCTCGTGCATATCTGTACAGCTTCGCTGTTTGAATGCATCTCTGCTTTAATCTTTGCAGCTTCGCTGTTTAGGTCCTGTGTCCTGGCCTGCTCTCCAGGGAGCTCGAATCGGCCAACGCAGACATCGCAGACCAGGTTGACGGTTCACCGCCGGCGCCAGTTTCGTTTTCTCGAAATTCAACAGGTCGTCAGAGCTAGTATCCGAAAGAAAATCATATGGAGCGCTCTTCTATCTAGATGCCGGAACTCGGTGTGCTACCACAGCTGGGTCTTAAAAACTAGTCGTCCTCAGTTATTCTTCAGAGATGACGATACTTTCATTGATGAAGCTCGAGCTGCAGATGAGATACAGAGCTGTTCGGCACAACAATCGAAGAACAATCATCAGGAGCGATCTTCTGAAGTATCTAGAGCCCGAAGTCGGTGTGCGGCCACATCTGGGTCCGAAAAATTATTCGCACTCTGCTAATGCGTCAGAGCTCATCACGAGTTCATGGATGCAAGTCGAGCTGTAGATGAGCCACAGAGCTGTTTGGCGCAGCACTCGAAAGAAAATCATCAGACTCGCTAGTATCTAGATGCCGAACTCTGTCGGCTTCCAGAGCCGGTGCCAATAAACTAATCGTACTCTACTACGGTTCCTCTTTCCCCTCCCCACCCTTCCCCTTCTGCTCGTCGTGCTGCTCTTCCTCCTTCCCCTCGTTCTCCTCTGCCTGCTCCTATTTCTCCTCCTCCTTCTCTTGCTCAGCCTCCTCCATCTCGTTCCCCTCCTCACTTCTTCACCTCTGCGTCCTATCGCATGAAGCGGCGCCTTCGCGCGCGTGGAATGCAAGATTGCCGCGCCCGCATTCCACGAGGAAGCTCTACGAGTTCCCGGTAACCAAGGTTGATGGTTTACCGCCGACTCCCAGTCGATAAGCTATAGGAATTCCGGCGTGGGGTGAAGATAGTGCCCCGTAGAGCTCACCAGTATCGTTGAGCTAGAGAAGTTCCGGCGCTGAATGCAGCTGGTTGGCCCGCCCCGCCCAGACGCAACGCGGTGACCTGGGTCGGTTCCGCGAACTTTCTACCTCGTAGAGCTCTTGAACAAGATGAGCTGAGAGGAATTCGGCGTAGGGCGAGCTAGTGGCTCCCAGAGCTTCCCTGAGAGCGTGAGCGGCGAAGCTAGAGAGTAATTCCGGCGCGCTGGGGGCTATTACCTCGTAGAGCTCTTCGTTGAGATGAGCTAAGAGGAATTTCGGCGCGGGGTGAAGCGAGTTGGCCGACTTTGCCGGAACGGACAATGGTTTTTTTGTGTGAAAAAATGTGTGTTTTTTGTTTTGTCTCTCTTCCTCTTCTTTCTTTCTCTCTCTATCTCTTCCTTTCGAAGGCTCTGACAGATTTGACGATTCGTTTCGTGAATTGAGATTTTTATTCCCTGCAGTCGATCCTGGCGCGTTGAATGGTGAAATTCTCAGGGCTCTAGGCGCGGTGTTGCTATCAAAACACTTCCGGGAACCGTCGTCGTATAAATCCTGAAAAATAGATTTTGCGTTTCTTCAAGCAGACGTTCGAGAATCCTCTGTGATCTTGGCACAGAATTGGTGTGTGGGGAGCTCTACGAGGGTCCCGGCGCTGACCTGGTCCTCAGCCAGGCCTCGCCGCTGGTATTCTTCGTCTCGAGCTGCATTGTGCAGAAGGGTGTCTTTGGTTTCACATGCTGTGCGCAGTGTTTGAGTCCGGGCACGTCGATGTCGTAATTCTCCTTGTCGGAGAGAGGTTATTGATCACTGAGAAGATGTTGAGAAGTCATTGTTCATTGAAGGGCCCTTGTTCATGGAGATGTTATTGTTCGTTGAGAGGTTATTGCTGATTGAGAAGTGATCCTGCGTTGATAGGTTATTGTTCAGGGAGACGTATTGACCATCACATTGAGAGGTTATTGTTCATTGAGCAACATGACGTTTTGGTTCGGATTCGGTGAACCTGCCAGAGGGTGGGAAACGTTCTTGACAGAGCTACAGAGAGATTACTGGAGAGAGTATCATCAGCCCACGTGTCGGAGATGCGGTTGTGTGCGATATCCATGCCGTGTTGTGCCCTTCTCAATTCATGCAAGTTTGTGACGATTCAGGTGACACATGCATCGCGATCCGAGGACTGTTCGACGGAGGCCTTTCTGATCTTGAGTTCCCGCACGGGTGCATTTCGCTTCAATTGTAGCGGTCAAGCGAGGTTACTTCTGATCGTTGCTATGATCAATTCATGCAAATTCGATGGTGACAAGAAAACATTCAATACAAAATGCAATGAGACGTAGAGCTGGTATTGTGGCCCCCCGTTGGAATCGACGGAGTGGCCTCATACTGAGTTGTACTCTTGTCAGTACATGCAAGTTTGTGATTACTCAATTACGCGAGTATTCGATGATGGCAAGGATACATTCAACATTGAGTTACTGATAACTCATCACTTATCATTCATTGCATGAGGTCTTATTTTTCTTCGCCTAGAGTGGAGTGCAGAATTCAGAGTGTATCCCTCAATTCGTGCAAGTTCGCGATGCAAAGAAGACGTTCAACATTCTGTCATTGATAACTGATTGTTGTTAATTCATTGCATGAGGTCTTACTTTTCTTCGCCTCGAGTGGAGTGCATATTACATTGTGTATCCTTCACTGCGTGCAAATTCGATGATGACAAGAAAGCATTCAAGCCAAAATGCAACGAGACGTAGAGCTGGTGTTGTGGGCCCCCGGTTGAAATCGACGGAGTGGCCTCATACTGAGTTGTACTCCTCTCAATTCGTGCAAGTTTGTGATTACTCAGGTGAAACATTCATCGCGATCCGTGGTATTTTCTGATCGCCACTATTATGAATGCATGCAAGATTTCGACGATGACAAGGGGACGTTCAACATTGAGTCATTGATAACTGATAATTGATAATTCATTGCATGAGGTCTTACTTTTCTCCGCCTCGAGTGGAGTGCAGCATTAATTGTGTATCCTGAGGGGACTCGTTTGGAGTGCCGTACTTCCTCTTGTATTCGGATGCCTCAGCCACCCTGGCTCGGCACGTTCGGTACTACTGCTCACTTTCCGGCCTCGTTTGGAGTGCTTGACGTTGCGTGACTGCGTGACGGGCCCCCTGTTAGTGGGTCCGCAGGTGTTCGATTCCGACATGCCTAAGCCACGCTGGCTCGGCGCGTGTCATTCTAGATGCCTCAAATAAGGTCCTTGCCCGCGTCCTTGTTTTGTACTCTTGTACAGCTCAACGAGTGTCGCAGTTTTTCTTGGCTTATTGTGAGCCCGCTCGCTGCCCCATGAGGGCCTGATTAGCGAGACCGCAAATCGCAAAAAACCTGATTGACGGCTTACCGCCGGCTCCCAGATAGCAAGAAGTCTCGACGAAAGTTTTGCACAATATTGTTCGGTTTAAATTCGATTTCTCGAAATTCGAACATTCGTTAGGGCCTTAGTATTTTCCCCCCATATTCGATCTTAGTCCCGCCCGCCATCTCAATATCAGGTCGATCGGGTGCATATTATTTTCAAAAAGCATGTGGGCGGGATCGGCTCTTTAGTGTCATCTTGACAAGTGCTGTCGGTTTTCTGTATTTAATTAGCTGTAGAAGCGCTACAGAGCTGGCAGGCACACCTAATTCATTTAGAATCACCAGTCGCGTTAGTCTCAAGTAGCTAGATGTCTGAAATCGGTCTGCAACCAGAGCTGGGTCCGCACAACTTTTCGTAATGTGATATTTTTTTGTGAGATTATGGTGAGCTTCTTGCTATAACTCGAGCTGCAGATGAGCTAGAGAGCGTTTCGGCACAACAATCGGAATATAATCATCAGAAGCGCCAGTCTCAAGTATCTAGATGCCCAAACTCGGTCTGGTACCACAGCTGAGCCTGACAACTATTCGTATTCTGCTAATTGTTCAGAGGTGACGATGAGTTTCTTGATGTAATTCGAGCTGCAGATGAGCCGCAGAGCTGTAGGGCACAGCAATCGGAATAACATCATCAGGAGCGCTACTCTCAAGTATCGAGATGCCCGAAATCCACTGCTAATTCTTTAGACATGGTGATGAGTTTCTTATCTGAAACGCTACTCCATGTATCTAGACCTGCTACCACAGCTTGGTCCGAACAATTATTAGTACCCGGCTTTTTTTTAGAGATGCTGGTGAGCTTCTGAAGAAAAATTTTGAGCTGCAGATGAGCTACAGAGCTGTTCGGCACATGAATCGAAAGGGGGATCATCAGAAGCGCTAGTCTCCAGTATCTAGATGCCGGAACTCAGTCTGTCTGCTACCAGAGCTGGATCCGAAGTTTTTTTCCAAGTATATACATACATTTTTTTTTTTTTTTTTTTTTTTTTTTTTTTTTTTTTTTTTTTTTTTTTTTTTTTTTTTTTTCTTCTTCTTTTTTTTCTTCATTCAGAGGTGCTGATGAGTTTCCTCCGGAAAATCGAGCTGCAGACAAGCCTGCTTGGCAGGACAATCGGAAGGCAATCATCAGACCCGCGAGTCTCAAGTATCTCGATGCCCGAACTTGGTCTGCTCCCAGAGTTGGGGAGCACATTTTTTTCTGTTCTCGAGTATTTTTTCACAGAGATGGCGATGCCTTTCTTGATGTAGCTCGAGCTGCAGATGAGATCAGAGCTGCTCGGCACAGCAATTTGACGAAGATCATCAGGAGCGCTCGTTGCAAGTATGTACGTGTTTGAAAACGGTTTGCTACCAGAGCTGGAACCAAACAACTATTCGTACTCCTGCTTCTTGTCCTCTTCCTTCTTCTCCCTCTCCTCTTCCTCTTCTTTCTTCACCTGTTCCCCTTCCTCTTTCTTCTCCTGCTCCTGCTCTTCCTCCTTCTCCTCATCTTCTTCATCATTGTCGTCCTTCCTCTTCTCTCTCTCCACCCTTTACCCTTTCCCCCTCCTTCCTCCCCCCCTCCTTCTCCTCCTCCTGCTTCTTTTTCTCTTCTTCGTCAGCCTCCTCCATTTTCTTCTCCTCCTCGCTCCTTCTTCCCCTCCAGTCCTCTTCCATGAAACCGCGCTGTCGCGCGCGCGGAATGCGAGATTGCCGCGCCCGCATTCCACGAGGCAGCTCTACGAGTTCCCTGGCTCGAGCCGCACCGTGCGGACAGGTTTTGTGCATGCGCGCGTAACGTGCATCTCTGAGTACCGAACGGGTGATCTGTCGGCGTTGGATTGATTAGTTGTTCTTGCGTGCCCCTTCCTTGTGCGGCATCATGGCAGCGCAATTTTGTTCGATGAGTTCTGTTTCGACCAGTTGGAACAGAAAAGCAAGGATAATCATACTGGCGATTTGTAGACAATCTGAATTTGATGTTATGCAGTTTAATGCTCGTGATCCATATTTTGTGGCCGATCCGAATACTTCCCCCGCGTTTGGCTGGTTTGATAACCTCGATGATTGTGCGCGAAACCCATGCCCGTTTCAGGGGAAGTCGGAGGAGCAGGTCAATATATTGTTGAGTTCCTTACCGGTGCCAACTGCTGGGCCAACTGATCGTGGAGAAGCTTTCTCGTCTCATTCGGTTGCGTATTCTCCAGATGTGGTGCAGTCTCCAGATGGTGGGCTGCAGTCGAGACTGGGCTCTGTTTCTTTTGATCCTGGTGTTCAGAATGAGGAGTTGCAGGACGAGGAGTTGCAGGATGAGGATTTGCAGAGGGAGGAGGTGCTGAATGAGAAGTTGCATTATTCTCAGCATATTGTTTCCTTGGATTCAAGGTCTGAAGTTTGCGACACTCCATTTCCTGACACTCTGTCGGCTTCTGTTGACCCAGGTGTTCGGAAAGAGGAGTTGCATGATGAGGAGTTGCAGGATGTGGGGTTGCAGAATGAGGATTTGCTGAATGAGCAGTTGCATTATTCTCATCATGCATATTATACGGCCTCACGCCCTGAAGTTTGCCACACTGCAGCTTCTGACGGTGACTCAGCTTGCCATGGGAAGGATTGTTAGGGAGATCTTAAGGATTTCAAGGACGAGGAAGAGGATAATGTTCAGGTTGAATCCGTGGAGAGTTCTACGGCAGTTGCTGCTGAAGAAGCGTCGCTTGCTTCTCAATCAAATGATGCTGTGCTGCACTCAGCTCCTTTGGATTATTCTCTGCACTCAGCTCCTTTGGATTATTCTCTGCACTCAGTTCCTTTGGATTATTCTCGAGTGCAAAGGGAAGGTGGAGGCCCCGAGGCGCTGCCGCTGGCATCCTCGAAACCCCGCGAAGAGTGCGAAGTTGACCAGCGTAAAGATAACTGCGCTTCTTCTTCCCGGCTCTGTTCAGATGAGTTGCAGAGCATTCGATCTGAGTGTCAAGCTGCCAGGGACTGGGCCCGTGCCAATGGCGATGCAGTTGCTCTTTGGCGGGAATTCGAAGAACGGCTCCCGAAAAATGAGTTTCATGCTCGGATCGAGGCGCTCAAGGCATACAAACTTCGAATGGGAATTGAGAGTCCCGAGGAGGCGCCGAGTCCAGAGGAGGATGCTGGCCGTGGGAAAGGCCAGAGGCACCGCAGAAACAGGAGGCGGGCAAGGGCGAAGGCTCAGGCAGTTCTAACTGGCCCTTCTATGTCAAAGTCGGCCCATCCATCTACTTGCGACCCTCCCCAACCTCCGTCCTCTTTTGCGGACTTGTGCAGTTCTTCAAATCACGTCGAGTGCGCCGGCGCGGCTACCACATGGGTGCTCCAGAGGCACGTCGCGCGCCTGCTCGTGGCGGACCACTTGCAGAAGGAGGACGCTGATTGGGATGCGGCTTTCCACGCATGGGATCAAATGGCCACCCTGCGAGAGAGGGCAAATTTCTATTTGAAACAGGCTACTCTGCACCGTCTGTGTGAGGCCTACCACCGTGATGGGGAGGAGGACGCGGACATCCAGAGACTCTGGGAGCAGTGTCGGTTGGACAAGATAAGGATGCACCGTATTGCGGGGTGGTGCTTCGGACATTGGCGGTGCTTGACATTCTACTCAAGTGGTGCTCAACGGTTGATGGAACAACGCTTGCAGAGCCACATTAGGATGCTTCGTGTAACCTTTTGGCCTCCTCATCATAAAGATTCTATGGCTTCACACCCTGGGAGTTCCACGACTGGGAGTTTACCTAATGCAGTTGTGAGTGCAGCTGTGACGGAGGACGAGGAGAAACGTAACCACGCAGATTATTTGCTTCAGTTGGCGGGTAGTTTAATGATCAGGAAATTCAGGAAATACTGCTTCCGCAAGTCTGGCTGGGTAAAGCTCGTTCACTCTTTCACGGCTGCCACGCTGTATCGCCTTATGGCCTCGGGTGCCGAGGAAAAGGCTGTGTTGCTTGAAGCGCTTCTTCGGGATCGCGCGAGACTTGGCCCGACAGCCAATTTGACCTATCTGTCGAAGGACATCAGAGACTTTAGTCACCACAGACTCGTTCCCAAAAGCGCTACGGAAGCTATGAGATACGTGACGAATTTTCAGGATGAATGGATGCGTCGCAATGTAAAGAACTACCTCGAGTTGGCGGCCAAGGCGGGATACCCAATTGATTGATTGATTTAGTGACTGCACATAGGCTGACATGGTTGGCCAGAACCAGAAGTTGCTACGTTGTATTCCTTACTTCCCTTATTGAACATGCGAGCAAAACAAAACTAGACGGCCTCCGTGGATTCTTCGACGGAGGTCGCTCTGTGGAGGGATGTGCTGCAGAATGGTGTTTAGGTTTGTGTGTGCACGGGGCGTGGCTGTTGGTGGCGGAGGAAGCTTTCTCGCTTGATGCCTCTGCTTCTGTCGTGTTCTGTGTGATGTTTGCAGCGCAACGGCTCTGTATGGCCGTGGTGCACGTTTTGGGTAGCCTCTTCCATCTCTAACTTGTTCCTACACCTTTGCAATTTCACATGTCGTGCTGCATCCTTTTCCTTGTTCCTGCATCCTATTCCGATGCCTATGCCTCAGTGGCTCGGCAGTGTGACGATAAGAGGTGCCTTCTCTAGCTGCCCTGTGCTCCGTTTGGGAGTCTTAGGGCTCAGCTGTCACAGCTGTCCGCGCCCTGACTCAAACTCAAACTCAAACTCAAAAACCAAGGTTGACCGTTTTCCGCTGGTTCCCAGTGGGCGCCAACAATTTGGCTTGAACGCGTGCTATGAACCCCATAGTGTAGCGGAAACTCGCCTCGGGGCTCAGGGTGCGGCTCTGGCGCTGAGAGCCAGGTTTGCCCCGGGGAAGCAGACCCCGGGTTGCGGCTCTGGGACTGAGAGACAGGGTGGCTGCCCGGGGAAGCAGCTACCACTGAGAACCAGAGTGACTCGTAGAGCTTCCTTAAGAGCGTTAGCGGCGAAACTAGAGAGTTATTCCCGCGCGCTGGGGGGCTTGTTGGCAAGAAAATCTCGACGGAAGTTGTGTGTGTGTGTGTGTGTGTGTTTGTTTTAAAAAATATAACAAAAACACATGTTTTTTTTTGTTTCTTCGAAATTTGGACATTCGTTAGAGCTTAGTATTTTTTCCACCCACATTCGATCTTATCTCCTCCTCATCTTAATATCAGGTCGATCGGGTACCTATTACTGCCAAGAAGCATTCTAGCGGGATCGGCTGTTTAGTGTCATCTTGACAGGTGCTGTCGTTTTTCTTAACTTAACTCGAGCTGTGGAAGAGCTACAGAGCTGGCAGGCACCTAAAGCATCTAGAATCATCAGGCGCGTTTGTCTTAAGTATCTAGATCCCTGAACTCAGTCTGCTACCAGAGCTGGGTCCGCGAAACTATTCGTACTCTGTTTTTTTTGGGGAGGTGACGATAAGTTTCTTGATTTAAATCGGGCTGAAGATGAGCTACGGAGCTGTTCAGCGCAGCAATCGAAAGACCATCATCAGGCGCGCTAGTTTAAAGTATCTAGATGTCTGAACTCGGTCTGCTACCAAAGCTGGGTCCGAAAACCTATTCGTAATCTGCTATTTTGTTAGAGATTGTGATGGTTTTCTTGACTGAACTGGAGCTTGAGATGAGCTACAGAGCTGTTTGCCACAGCAGTCGAAATGAAGTAATTACAGCTAGACGCCCAAACTCGGTCTTCTACCAGAGATGGGTCGGGAAAAACCTATGAGAGATAACTCGAGCTGGAGATGAGCTACAGAGCTGTTCGGCGCATCAATCGGAAGGAAATGATCAGACGCGCTAGTCTCATGTATCCAGATGCCGGAACTCGTCGCGCTTCCAGAGTTGGAACCAGAAAACTATTCAGACTCTTTTGTTTTCAGAGATGACGATGTCTACTTTGATCTTTTCTCTCCTTCTTCCCCTTCCTGCTCCTCTTCTTCCTCTTCCTTCTTCTCTTCCTCCTCCTCTTCCAGCTCCTTTTTCCTGATTCCTTTTTCTCCTCCAGTCCTACTCCATGAAACTGCATCCTCGCGCGCTCGGTGTACGAGATTGCCGCGCCGGCATTGCAGGAGGGAGCTCTACGAGTTCCCGGCGGTAACCGAGGTTCATGGAAACAACACTTGACAGATACACGTGTACTATGTCTACAGTCGTGTCTTATGAAATGGTACATGACATGTATTGTGATGATGATTAAGAAGAGGATTGAGGAGCACCGACACTATGTATGCCTGTACGGATTCAGATCGGGACGAAAAACATCGGAAATCACCAGCGTTGCCAAAAGGCTCAGCCAGCACTCCGCTGTCTGGGGCAAAGGAGACAGTTTGTGGCTTGCCAACCTCGATATTTTACAAGCGTTCGATAATGTCACTCCGTGTCTCGCCATGCGCTGTCTTCGTGCTCTTGACATACCAGCTGATCTCATTGTGGCGTTGATTGAACCCATGATTGATAATCAGTGCGTGGCCAGCTTCGAGGGCATCGAGGCATCTTCAGCTGTCTATTGGGACAAATCTATTCGAACGGGAGGAGTGGAGGGGCCGATGATTTTTCTAGCAGTATCTATTGTACTCTGGAGAGATGTGATTGACAGGTGGAGGCAGGAAACGCAGTACGGCATCAAGTTGGAAAATGATGAGCGCATGTTCAACGGTGAGCGTATGACCCACAGTTTCTGGGCAGATAATCTTTTGTTGTATGCGAATACCCGCTCTGACCTCGAGTTGATGGTGCGTGACATGAGTATCCCGCTGATGAATGCAGGTATGACCTGGAAGCCGAAATCCTTGATGTATATTTACTTTGGTGCGCCGCCTGGCGTCCCGCCGTTCCCCGAGCAGGATATCCGTGTGCTGGTGCCGTCTTATGATGCCGCTCTTGGGGCCCGAGAAGTGGCCCTGCCGCGTGTTCAGTCGTTTGAGATCCTGGGGGCCACTCTGGAGGAGACCTGGAAGGACCACTCGGATTCAGAGGCCATGCTCCAGAAAGCCCAGAATATATTCTTTGGGGAAATCGCTTATTATCGCTGCTCTGGTATTGATTTGGCTGAGAGATTTACTCGTTATCAAGCTCAAGTGATTGCTGCATTATTATTCAACTGTGAGGGCCGAACGCCCGACTATTCCACCATTGCTGCTGTTCACTCTTTTGAGGGCAGATGCCTGGCGTTAGTGTCAGGTCTACGAAAGCGGAGAACTGAAGGATGGTCTGAGTTTCAACGTAGGCGATACAAAGTTGGACGGCAGAGTTTTGTTGAGCTTGGATTCCGAAGTGCGGTGCAGATATGGATATTTCGTTGTTGGGATTGGGCCAAGGATGTCTCAGTTGCTGCAAGTATTCGTATGAGGAGGTACACAACACACACAGTGGAGGAGGAGGGGGAGACGGTACCAAATCGGCGTCAGAGAAAAACTCGGGCGATGGCGGTGGCGGCGGCCTCTCACGTATCCCAGATCTCCCAGATGTCGAGTGGCGGTCGTCGGCGGACAACGGATGATCAGCCTGCCATACCTGAGGAGTCGAGCATGTCACGTGAATGGGTGATATCTAGGCTGGCCGTGCTACATGGAAGGGGGAAGTGGACGGAACATCGGGACACATGTATTCTAGCGTTGCCTGCAAAAGATAGGACGCATCTCGCGCGCATGAGCATGGGTGCACCTGCCCGTGGACATGCTGTATGGGACTGGTGTTTGTGCGATCTCTTTGGTAGTGAGTGGTACCTCTCGTTCGACAGCTCCGCTGGGTCCCGAGGGAAATATTGCAAACATTTGCTGACTGTGATTGGCATGCAACACTTGTTCGACTTGTTTGTTTTACCCAGGCCACCTGGTGTGGGGCGCGTGAAGGCGGAGGAGGAGGTGGAGAGAGAGATGAATGAGAGGATTCGCAAACGTATTGCCGCTAATTATGACAATGAAACGGAGTGGAGGTGTGAGAATATTGAACGTCTTGGGAAAGAGATCTTGGGAGATAGTAAGACGGTCGTTAACTGGATGCGTGGTGAGTGGCAGATTCGCAACAAGCAGTATGTACGACTGGTGGGAACACTACAAAATACTGTATCGATGCTGTCTGGATGGGGACTGACGTCACCTGCATCGGGACAGAATCTGTATAAGAATTTCTTTCGTGAGGGTAATGAACGTGCGGATAGATTGTCGTGGGGGGCCAGAGGTGGCCAAACTATTACTCGCTGGTTTGCATATGATCAGTTCCTTAGTACTCGTAAGACTGCTCTCCGTGGTGCATTCGATGGGGGTGTCAGTAATGAAGGATGTGGAGGTGGGTGGTGGCTTCAGATTGGCGTTGTAGGTAGGGGTTCCAGCGTGCAGGTTGATTTTCCCATCTCCTCCTCCTCCTCCTCCCTTTCCTCCTGCATCAGCTCGCAGAGCTTCCATTGGCACGATGTGGCCGAGGAGGCGATGAGCTTGCCTCCAGGTAGCACGGTAACCGGCTGCGAACTAGCTGCCTGCGCTGCCCTGACGAGAGCTGCTGCTAAGGTGGCGTGCGCTCTGCTGCGACCTACCTAAGATGGTGGGGGCTCAGTTGCACTGCTCCGCCGATTCGGATTCGGATTCTAGTGGCGGACCGCAAACCGCAAAAACCGAGGTTCAGGGTCCCCGTGCCCAAGAAATCTCGGCTCAGGGTCCCGGTGGCCTAGAGAGTCTGTTGTCCTCGTCGTGGGACGTGCCGCGGGGCGCCGTGGCGTCGTAGTGAAGTACGACGACTTCCACGCCTCCAGCAGCCGCCGCCTCTCTTTGTTTGTTTGTTGCTTGCTATTCTCTGCATATTGTGTCTCCTTATATTTCTTTTGAAGTATTGACTGTGGGCGGCAGTGCGACGAATTTTGTGTCTCCGTATCAGTTTCGTGAGGTATTATCTCGACATTGCAGGCGTTCGGCATCAGAAGCTGACTTGATCGAGTCTGTAGACGAGGATTGGCTCAGAAAGTGGGGTGTTCAGATACAGACGGACGACGAGTGGCTTGAATCGTGGTGTGCACCTCCTCTGAGATCTTCCGAGATGGCTGCCGCTGACGTTGCCATGCATGACCAGCCCCCTCAGAAACGTAATCGGGAGGAGAAGGAGAGGACCAGGGCTCGTGAACTTGAGGGGAAAGAGGGTGTCGAAGCGATGTTTCATAAGATGATGTACATGTATGAGGATTCCACGGAATCCATCAAAGAGAGTATCGAGGGTCAAAAGAACAGTTCAAACGTGTCGAAGCTACCGTTGAGAAGCAGGGTTCTGCCATCGCCAGTCCTCAGAATCGTCAGACAGCACTTGAGACTCTTGTCAGTAATATGCAGAAGAGTGCGTCTACCACATCGGGGCCTAGTAGTGGTGGTGCTCCAGTGGCCTCATCTCGTCCAGGCTCTGCAGTGAGTCAGTCATTTTTCACGCCAACATATATAGTACTCAAAGGCTGGGTCACTGACTGGAATGATCGCACGGTTCGTTCTGAACAGATGCTCATGTGGTCCGACTGTAAGCAGATAGTCGACAATGTAATCAAGATCCTCGGAGAAGATGATGCCACATACATTTGTCCTGATGCGACTGAGAGGGTGAATGCAGGTAGGTATATGTTTGTTTCTTTCAAGATTAAGTTCAAACATGGCACTGACCGTGGTGTGATCTGGCGTGTGAAACGTGACATTGATCGTGTTGCCGCCGCGATTGAGAACCGTATGCCGCCACCCTCAGGCATTACTATTCAGCCGCCTCAGGTGCTTGTGGCTGGTGTAAGTCAAAAGTTCGAGCCGTCTCTCATTCGTGTGACGGTGGAGTGTCCGAGTTGGAAACGCGATCGTGTGAAAGCTGTCAGCCGTTTCTGTGGAACGATTTGTTCGATATGCACCGACTTCCGTATGCCCATGCTTGCAATCAAAGGCGAGATGGGCCCTCCTCGATCCACGATCTGGACTATTCCTCAGAACTCAGGCGAGCCTCCCATCATTCTTGCAGAGTTCACTACTTCCAAGTCCCTGTGGGAGGTCAGCGTGGACGGTTTCACGAAGCTGCAGCGCGCTTACCCAGCTTTCTCTAGAGATCGTTCAGAGGTCGAGGCTGAAGTGAACCGGCGTGCCTGACGACAACCTTCCAGGTCCAGCTCGTTTTTAGGACTCCAGGTGGGATCTTGGAAATTGAAGAGGGGTGGTACTACATATTTTCGTGGGAAAGAGATCCTGAGGGCTTTGAAGATCAGGGGTTCGCTCTTCGGCTTGCAGGAGACACAGAATCTCGTTGGGGGTGAATTCGATGCAGTATCTACTAAGACTACGCTTGGGTATGAGATCCAGCAGGTGTTCAAGGTGTGCTATTCTCTTTAGTGATGAGTGGGCGGCGTCCATCCGACATTGTGTATGTGAATTTGATCGTTTCTGCGGTATTGTTTTCGGCAGTGGGAAGTCTCCATTGGTGGTTTTCAGTATGTACCTACCTGATCCAGGTAGTCCTAATTGTGAGGATATCCCGATATCCGTATTTGCGCAACTGGAGAGTGTCGTGCGTTCTCCGAGAGGCAGATGGTGCAAGGCCAGCTTTGTCTTTCTTACGGATGCCAACGTCGAGTTGCCACCGCACGCCCGTGTTACATGTGCACGTACGGGGGAGGAGTTCGAGGCGGTGGGTGGAGCTACGAAGGAGATGAAGAGGATTATTAACAAAGGAGGAGCTGAACGGGAACGGAGGGGTTGCAGAGAACGACTTCGCAGTAACGTCTTAGGATTTTTCGCCCGCCTGGGGTTGAAGGCGGCGAACACGTTTCAAGATGAGAGACTCCATACCTGGGAAGCATACGGGGCCACAAGATGGGGCACCTCCAAAAAGGTCCTGGACTATATCCTGATTCCGAGGGAGTGGGAAATTACGGATATCCGGGTCAAAAACATATTCCACAACGGGGGATCTACGAATCGTTCCAGATTGCGTGATCATGCTTTGGTGCAGGGTGCTTTCTCCAAACCAGGTGTGGAGATCCACCGCTCCTTTACTAGAGTTGCCGCTCGTGAACGTTCTCTGGTCGGGTTTAAATGTCTTACATGGGAGGATGAGGATATGGCTCGGAGACGTATCGATGGGTTTCTTGGGGATGCCACGGTATCGTGTTTTCCTGGGGGTCTATCTGACAGGTTCTTGAGCGCTTTCACGAATGCAGAGAACGTGAACTTCACGACGGCTAAGTCGGGCCGAGGTTTGCCGCCCGTTCGCCCGCCCGAGCTGCAGCGTGGCCTTGAGAAGCTACGCCGTGCAGTGCCAGCCTTGTCGGAGGAGGAGCGCAGAGATCTCCGAGTTGTGTGCCATCGATATCGCAGGGCTTACCGACGCGCACTTGCCGAGTGGGACAGTCCCATTTCGAGGCGCAAGGTTCGCCGCCGCATCAATCACCTTGTCATAGACGGGATGGTGGCGGAGGACAGGGAGGAGTGGAGGCGGGAGATTCAGGACTATTCAACTGCAAAGTTTTCGTCGGAGGAGGTGAGGGAGGAGAGCGTCAAGATGTTGGAGGAGTTGAGGAAGGAGGCTGTGTCCAATTTCAAGGACGGACGGTGTACGGAGTACATCAGCATGGCTATTCTTTGCAGGGCGCGAAGTCGCCTGAAGACGTAGCGGGCGACAGGGCCCGACCGTGTGCCAACGGAAATACTTCGTGAACTCCCCTGGTCCGCTCTCCGCTCCATCCAGATACTCTTCGATCGGATTTTCACGTGTTCTCAGAACTATCCTGATGGGTGGAGGTAGGTATTGATGTCGTTCATGCCTAAGGTGCCTTGCCTTGCGGCGTTGTCTGAGGGTCGATCCCTTGTCATGCAAAATGCTATTTATCGTTGGTACTCGGCCTGTGTGGTTATCCTTACTGAGAATTTTGTTCATCGTTGTGGGGCATTTCATAACTTGGGCATCTATGGGTTCCAGGAGGCACGTAAGACTTATGAGATTACTAGCAGTCTAAAAACACTGGCTCAACACGGGGATACGTGGGGTAAGAATGAGAGTGTGTACATCGTGAATGTGGATATCAAACAGGCGTTCGATCATTGTAGTTTAGCTAACGTGAGAAGAGGTTCACAACATGCACATGTACCTCCATATCTTCAATATGCTCTTTTGGCCCCCTTATGTGGTACCATAGGTACTGTGATTGTGGAAGGGATGGAAACTCCTGGGCTCCACTGGGATAGGTGCATACGTGCGGGGGGCCCTGAGGGGCCCCTGGTGTTCAACCTGATTGTCGTGGCGATGTGGGCCGAGGTCTTCAGATCTTGGGAGGTAAAAAGAATGGGCTACCGTGTCGAGGGACTCTACGGGTCCATGCGTAAGGAAATCCTCATCAGCCACTTCCTCTGGGCTGACAATGACTATATCGTAGCCGGCTCGGCTGCAGACCTCAGGAGCATGATTCACGATCTAACTATACCACTCGTTTCTTTCGGTATGGCGTGGAAGGCGTCATCGCTGCTCTTCATGACATGTGGCCTTGCACCTCGCTGTAATGCTGATGGCGTTATCGTACCTGAGGAGGACCTCATCGTTGCCACACCTGAGGTTTTGCGCTTTAGAAGAGTTTCTTCGATGAATGTGCTCGGCGTCGAGATCCATTCTGAGTTCAATACACCTACCCATCCTGATGTGGATTATCGTCTGTCCATGGCACGTAAGAGCTTCTTTGGCATGCCCAACTATTTCAGATGTTCTGCTGTGAGTATTCGTGATAAATTCTGGAGGTATCGGGAGAAGGTACAAGGTATTGCAATGTACGGTATTGAGGGTATGACGCTCGACAACCATTCTCTCCAGCGTATGCACTCCTTCGAGGGGTTCTGTCTTTGCAAAATGTTCACTTGTCCCAGGGGACCTGAGGGGGATGTTTCCATTTGGAGTCGGAGGAGGTACGCGGGGGCTAGGAGGAAGTTCCAGGAGATGGGTTTCGCTTCCCTGGTACAAAAGGTTTCTTCGTGTTTCTTGGAATCTGGCCAAAGATATGTGTGAGTTCATCCATGTGCTCGATGTGGATACATATGATGAATGGAGGAGTGCTGATCGAACTTGGCGTGACGTACGTGCGTGCTTGTGTGCATATGGTGTGATGTGGGATCGTATACGTACGGATGCCTCGGAGTTCCTGCGCATGAATTTCTACTTTCGAGAATCCAGTCAGATGAAACGCCAGCGGGGAGGGGGCTTAGCTATCGGACAACGACACTGGACCCACACGTTTTTGGAGTTCTTCGGCCCCAAGTGGTGGGAAGGTTTCCGTGCTACTCCTGGGGCCTTTGAGCAGTTTGCCGCACGCGTGTTTACACGGGAAATGGTTGATTGTTTCCAGATCCGTGCTAAAGCTCATAGTCATCCTCGGGTTGCTGGGGAGGTCCATATCCAAACACAGCAGGAACTTCAGGAGTATGGAGTTGAGGAGGGATCACAACTTGCCAATGATCGTCTTGCTAAACGACTTGCTGTACACACATCCAAATGGGAAAATGCCGAGTGGGATCTTGAGGCCTTCGGAGTCCCCATAAGTATCCATGGAGATAGTCTCTTGGTTGTATCATGGTGCCAGGGGAACTGGCAAGTTATCAACGAAGCTTTCCAGAGAAGAGTTGACAGGACCATAACCGTCTGGATGGTATGTCTTTCATGTTTCGGATTCGCCCGCTTGATCCTGGACGAGACCTTATCGAGCACTGCTTCAGGGAATGGAATACAAGGGCGGACGTGCTCACTCATACTGCCCGCGAGGGCATCGACATATTGCAGGATCGTATCGGGCAGGAGCTCAATGAGTATTCGAATCTGTACAGGTATTGTGCCATCGACTGTGGTTTCGATGGTAGCGTGTCGACGGCGCGTGTCGGAGTCGGTTGCTGGATTGATGCCGGTCGTGTCTCGCGGCCTTGTCGTAAGCCGAGCTTCAGAGATCTTGTGTGGACGGAGGTGTACAGTGCTGCTTTCTCTTTCGACAACAATGCTTCAGTTACTGATGCCGAAATGTCGGCGATCGAACATATCATTGATGTTCTTCCACGGGTTGCTCACACATACTTTGAGTTTGAACTTTTGTGACTTGTGATTGCGTTGTTTTTCTTCATACTTGTGTGTTCATGCATGCACGTGTGTCGCATAAGAGCTTCGCTTGACGGTCACTTGTTCGAAATAAGAGCTTCGCTCCCTGTCTGCTGCACTCGCTGTGGAGGGCGGTTTGGCTCACCTGTATGTTGCCTGTTTCTTGCTTGCGACTGGGCCTGACGGCCCGCGCAGTCGACCGCAAAGACCGCAAAACCAAGGTTGACGGTTCGCCGCCGGCTCCCAGTCGGGAGGGGAAGGAGGCGGGAAAAAACGAGAGAGTGAGAGAGAGAGAGAGAGAGAGAGAGAGAGAGAGAGAGAGAGAGAGAGAGAGAGAGAGAGAGAGAGAGAGAGAGAGAGAGAGAGAGAGAGAAAGAGAGAGATAGAGAAAAAGAGAGAGAGAGAGAGAGATAACAGGCAGAAAGACGACACTAAGAGCAGAAGAGCAGAAGGATAAGGAGAAGGATAGGAAGAAGGAGGAGCGGAAGCGGGAGCGGAAGCGGGTGTGCTTATTCCCGGATAGCTCCTTGAGGGCTATAGGGTATTAGATTAGAAGCCAGAGGCTGGTCATGCCCGCTAGCAGCTCCTCCACGCCGGTCCAGAATCCTCGCAGCGGCTCGTTTGAGTTGCAGCGGGTCCCGGAAACTCCCGTTCCAGTGCGTTCCCGGAGAACGAGCCCCAGAGGCCTCGCGAAGCTTCCCAGAAGGTCCCCCAGGAAGTATCTCGTAGGGCTCTTCGTTGTCCATGAGCTAGAGCAATTCCGGCGCAGGATGGAGCTAGTTGGCCAACGGCCAACTGGTCCGGCGGACAATTTGATGACATGGCGTCAGTTTTTCGAAGATTTTGAGAGATTTGACTATTCGTTCTAAGAACCATTTTTTACACGTGTAGTGGGTTATGCCGCATTTTCCTGTCGAATTCTCAGGTCTGTAGCTGGAATATTACTGTCAGAAAACGTGGAGGAACCAACTTCCTATGAAACCGAAAAACACATTTTTTAGTTCTTAAGCTGACATGCGAGAAAGCTCTATCTTGTCCCTGAACACGAGTTGGGAGCTCTACAACGGTTCCGGCGGTTACCTGGTTGACGGTTCACAGCCGGCTCCTGCCCCCAGGCCTGGTTGGCCATGCCGGGAAACTCGCAGAGGTAGGATGGCGACGTTGCCAGAGCTTCGATTTCAGCGTTCTCATGGCCGCCCGCCGCTGCCGCCGCCAGCGTCCGCCGCTGCTCGCCGCCGACTGCTGCCGCCCAGCTGCCGCTATCCGGGTTTGGACGCCAGCAAGTTGTACTGCTCGGCTATCTGGGTTTTGATCGCCAACAAGTTCTCATGCGTGTACATGCGCAGACAGTGCTCTCTGAGGGTTTTCTCCCTTGGATTTGTCCCAGGTGGTTTCGCAGTGAAGATATGCCTCGTGGAGCTCTTCGATAAGATGAGCGAGGACTTCGGGCGCGGGGTGGAGCTAGTTGGTCGACCCGGTCAGAACGGGCGATGTGGTGACCTGGGGTCTGTTTTTCGAAGATTGTGAGAGATTTGGCAATTCGTTTTGAGAATCTAGATTTGTCATACTTGGAGTCGATCATGGCGCGCTCGATGGTGTAATTCTGAGGACTCTAGGTGCGTTATTTCGATCACAAGATTTCCGGGGACCGTCACCATACGAAACCCGACAAATACATTTTGGGAGTTTTCAAGCTGACTTTGGAGGGCGCTCTCTCTTATTAGCTGGCACTCATTTGGCGTCTCCAGAGCTCTACGAGGGTCCCGGCGATAACCTGGCTCAAGAAAAGAGCTCTACGAGGGTCCCGGCGGTAACCTGGTTGCTCAAGAACGTCTCGGCTCAAGAACGTCTCGGCTCAAGAACGTCTCGGCTCAAGACATCTCGGCTCCAGGGCTCCAGGATCCCACTGGGGCTCAGGGGGTGTCGGCGTCGCGGGAAGACGGCGCGGCAGCCATCGCTGCCATCGACGGGCACGGCATCTTCGAGGTCAGCTAGGCTGCTTTCTTTGTTTGCTGCGCTTGTTATCTTTTGTTGTACGTGCGTGACGACGGACGGATACGACTTTTCGGTTCTCGCGAGAAAGTTTCAGCTGGAGGATATATCACCGACAGTGCCATATTTGCAGTACTCACAGGATTACGGTCAAAAGCCAGATACTGCTGTCGAGCGAGCTTCTCGTAAAAGACAACTTCAGGATATTGAGAAGACCCCAGGTGACTACCCATTGGACGGAAGATTGAATACTGCCGATTCTACTCCAGATAGTGAGTCTGCTGTACCTCTCAGTGAACGGACGGTGACACGACAGTGGTTGCACTCGTGGGGATACGGACCTCAGTGTATCGACACAATGCCCGAGCATGCAGATAACATGACGGTGGATGGCGGAGCCCCCCCTGTGAAGCGTAGTCGTGAGGAGGTTCTTGCTGAAAGGAAGGCCGCCTTGGAGGGGAAGGATGGTATGCAGAGTTTACTATTGCAGATGATGCACAAGATGGATGATAACACTGAAAGGATCCAGGATGCCATAGGAGTTCAGGGGACCAAAATCGACGACGTTCAGGCCCAGGTCCAGAAGCAGGGTGTTACGATTTCTAATTTGGAGACGAGCGTTCAAGGGCTTGAGACTAAACATAATCGACTCGAGACGATCGTCCAGGGGCTCCAGGGACAGGTTCGTGCGGGTTCAGTTGCCAGTGACGCTTCGACGAGGCCCGACAATACCAGGACGGGAAGATACCAGGCTCCTGGAACCACCTACTTCTCTCCAACGTATGTTGAACTCAAGGGATGGGTCACCAACTGGAGTGACAGGGATAGGAGGTCTCAGGAAATGCTCATGTGGGAGGATGTGAAGGTGCTCATAGATAACATTTTAAATCATTGTCTTTCGGAGGATGATCGTGTGCACGTGTGTGTTGACGGTACTGAGCGCATCAACGCTGGCCGTTACATGTTCGGATCGGCCAAAATCAAATTCAAGCCAGGGACCGACAGGGATATTATTTGGAGGGTCAAACGGTGCATCGACCTTGTGACGGTGCCCCCTGCTAAACGCCCCGCGCCTCCTCCAGGAATCCAGATCGCTGCACCACAGTGCCTCATTGAGAATATGAAGCAGGTTATCAACCCTGAGTCGATCAAAGTCAGTGTCGAATGCCCAGAGTGGAAGAGGGACCACGTGAAGGCGGTGGGGAGATTCTGCGGCACTATTCGGAGCATGTGTACACAGATTGGTATCGAGGTTATTGCTGTGCGTGGGGAAATGGGACCGCCCAAATCGACTATATGGACAGTGCCCACGACGGCCTCTCCGAGGCCGATGCTTCTGGCCGAGTTCACCACGACGCGGGCGACATGGGAGGTATCGAGTGAGACTGTCGATAGGTTGCACCAACTCATACCTGCATTTACTAAGACGAAGGCTGATATCGAGACGGAAGTCAACAGGAGGGTGTGACGACGACGACGCCGAACACCGTTCAAGGGGATCCGACTGGGTAGCTGGAACCTCAATCGGGCGGGGTCGGCCAATTTCAAGGGGAATGAGATTCTGAGGTGCCTTTCAATGCGAGATTGCATCTGGGGTGTCCAGGAATGCCAGAATCTTTTTGGAGGCAAATTCGATGCATATATCAGACGGTGTGGTCTATCATATCGTGTGAGTTGTGACGGTAAGTGTGGGTTATTATTTAACAAAGAGTGGAGTACGTGTGTGCGTGAATCAATATGTCAATATGAACGGTTCTGTGTGGTGGTCTTTGGTAGTGGAAGTGCCCCTGTGATAGTTGCCTCTGCGTATCTTCCCGACCCCGGCGTCGAGAACGCCGTAGATGTGCAGTGCGTGGTGTTGGACGCGCTCGAATCAGTTATTCTCACTCTGCGCAGCCGCTGGAAGGGGGCGACTGTCTCTGTGCTGCTCGATGCCAACGTTGAGCTATCCCCATCAACTCAGCTGCAGTGCTCACGCACTGGGACTGTCTATGAGGCGGTGGGAAGTGCTACCAAGGAGGAGAGGAGGACTTGTGAGGAGGGTGGTGCACAGCGGGTGAGGAGGGACGTACGACAACAGTTGCGCGAGCGTGTTCTTTGCTTTCTAGGGCGCCTGGGGATGAAGGCTGCCAATTCGTTCTTGCCACGACGACTACACACATGGGAGAGCTACGGAGTATCTCGGTGGGGGACGTGTAAGAAGGTTCTTGATTACATTTTTGTTCCCAGGACGTGGGTGATCGATGAGATGACGGTTGAAACGATCATGAGTAATGGGGGGAAGACAAATCGTAGTCGTCTCAGCGACCATGGCCTGCTTCAGGGGACTTTTAGTGACACAGGCGCTGAGCTGGTCAAACGTAGTATCCCGACGGCAGCTCGTGAAAAGAGTTTGGTTGGTTATAAGACGGTGAATTGGGGGGACCTCAATATGGCGCGAAAGGAAATCGATCGGGTCTTGGGAGATGCCAATACTATTTGTTCTCCAGGGGACCTTGTGTCGACCACTATTCGGGCCTGTACTGAGCAGGAGGATATCAAATTCACGACTGCCACCACGGGACGGGGACTACCGCCAATTAGGCCTGCAGGACTCACGGCCTGCCAGGAGATTTTGCGACGGAAGCCTCTGCCAGCGTCAGTGGATGTGCCCAGCTTGCGCAGACGTGCCAACGGACTGCGGAGGGAGTATCGTGCGGCGTTGGCCGCGTGGACCTCTCCTGCCTCCAGGCGCAAAGAGCGTCATGGTATCAAGCACCTCATTGTGCAGGGACGGATATCTGAGGACAGGGAGGAGTGGGTGGAGGAGATCAGAGCACATACCAGACAGAAGTATACTTCGGAGGAGGTCAGAGGACGGGATATGGCGATGTTGGAGGAGTTGAGGAGGGATGCACAACAGAACCTATGTGACGGGTACTGCACTGAGGGACTGACAATGGCGGTGGTATGCCAGGCACGGTCACGTCTCAAGTCCAAGCGTGCCACCGGCCCCGACAGGCTGCCTTGTGAAATCCTCAAGGCATTGCCGTGGGCGACTTTGCGCGGCGTTGCTCGGATATTTGATGAGATATTTCGCTTGGCACGGCAGTATCCGCAGGATTGGAGGCAGATTTTGATTGCCTTCATGCCCAAGCTGCCGGGCTTGACATCGCTGACAGATGCGCGGTACCTCTGTCTGCAAAACAGTCTCAGCCGTTGGTACTCTGCTTGCGTGGTGATCCTGGTCGAACAATTTGTGTCTCGGGCTGGCCTCATGGGACCCCTGGGCATCTACGGCTTCCAGGAGGGACGTAAGACGGTGGAAATTGTGGGGGCCCTCAAGGCTCTGGCTCAACACGGGGACATCTGGGGAAAAGATCAGACGGTCCATATCGCTAACGCCGATATCAAACAAGCGTTCGACCACTGCAGCCTTCTAAACGCCAAACGTGCTATGTGCCATGTCAATATTCCTGCCTATCTCCAGTATGCTTTGCTATCACCGCTGGTTTGCACTACGGGGTCGTTAGTTGTCGAGGGCATGGCCATTCACGACATCAACTGGGACGTATGTATACGGACGGGCGGCCCTGAGGGGCCTCTTCTATTTAATCTTATCATATGTGCCATGTGGGGACATATTTCGGGATTGGGACAGTAGAGGTGTGGGGTATGTGCTGGAGGGCGTCTGTGGTGAGTATGAGCGACGGACAACTGTGAACCACTTTGTGTGGGCGGACAACTGCTACCTTGTCTCTGCCTCCTCAACTATGTTGGCTCAGATGATGCACGATCTAACACTACCACTACATGACTGGGGGATGAGATGGAAGGATAGCAGCCTGTTGTACATGACATGTGGGGAGAATGCTAAAGTGGACGGTGACGGACATATACTTACCAGCGAGGATTTGTGTATACCTGCGTGCTTGAGATATCAGGGCTTTAGACTTCGACGTGTTGGTAGTATGAAAGTATTGGGTCATGAGATTTTCTCCACACACCTAGTGCCTGCTCATCCTGATGTTGAATATCGCATCAAGGAGGCTCGAGCTTGTTTCATTGGACAATCGAATTTCTTTCGTAACAGAGCGGTTGCTGTTCGTGATAAGTTTTGCCGTTATCAAGACAAGGTGCAGAGTATGGCGTTGTATTGTCTAGAGACATGTACTGCGGACGCTTCCTCGCTACACATGCTCAATGCCTTCGAGGGATGGTGTTTGTGCCGTATGTTTCGACGGCCGAGGAGAGAGGAGGAGACTATGGCGGACTGGAACCGACGACGGTACCACGAGGCCAGAGAGCAATTCC
The DNA here is from genome assembly GCA_963575745.1 of Prorocentrum cordatum. Lineage (NCBI taxonomy): Eukaryota > Dinophyceae > Prorocentrales > Prorocentraceae > Prorocentrum > Prorocentrum cordatum. Next base: position 57,784 of record CAUYUJ010020133.1, on the reverse strand, counting down.
GATCTTATGGATTTGCGAGTTTGGTGCAGAGATTTCTTCGTATGGTGTGGAACTCCGCGAAGGATGCTGCAGATTTCATTTCTATGATGTGTGCTGCTTCTCATGAGGATATATCTTCGACGCAACGTACGTGGAGAGATCATCACATGACTACGGTTGCGTATGGCCCATTGTGGGACAGACTCAGGACGGATGCGTCTGAGTGCTTGCGAGGTATGTTTCACTTCCAAGAGGCCTCGCAGCTAAAAAGGAGACATGTTAGTTCAGGTCGAGCTGTCGGCCAGAGATGCTGGCTATTTTCTTTCTGCGAATTCTACGGACTCAAATGGTGGGAGTCCTTTGTGCCGACAGATGCTGCGTATGTTCAGTTCTGCGATCACATGTGTACACGGACGATGCTGAGTTACTTCCAGAAAAGAAAAGGGTACGGTACAACAGGTGGGGCCCCGCAGGAGGTACTTACTATCACACAAAACGACCTACACACCTATGGGGCCCAAGAGGGCACTGCGGCGTTCAACGACAAACTGGCCAAACGTACTGCATTACAAAATATGAAGGAGGTTGAGTGCGACCTCGACTCATTTGGGATCCCTGTGTATATTTCTGGGGACAGTCTTCTGGTGGTGTCTTGGCTGCAGGGTGTCTGGAGGGTGCTTAATCGTACGTATCAAGATAGGATCAACAGAATGATAAACCAACTCGACAACATGTGTCAAAGATATGGAATTAGGCCCGCCTGTCACGGGAGGGAAATTATTGACCACACATATAGGGAATGGAACACACGTGCAGATGTACTCACTCATACGGCCCGCGTCGGGCCACCAGTGATTCGAGATAGGATAGGGCTTCACGCCCCTCAGTTACAACAGGTGTTTCGCGTTTGTGCCATCAGAGCTGGATTCGATGGCGGTGTCTCTTGCGACGGCGTGGGAGTCGGGTGCTGGATAGATGTTGGAAGGGTATCGAGACTCTCAAGGCAGCCACTCAGCCATGAGATCATTTGGACGGAGGTGTACAGTGCGGCGTTCTCGATTGATCCAACTTCAACAGTGACTGATGCCGAGGTCTCGGCCGTTGAGCATACGATTATGATCTTGCCGCGGGTTGTACAAGCGTATTTCGGACAGGATATGATGTGATATTGATTGTGCTCACTCACGCCATGCCCTCGTTTGTCGTGTGTGTGTGCTTGACCTCTCATCCTCCTAATAAGAGTTGGCTTTCGCCTCTGATCGTTTGGATCGGTGAGGCTTCCGCCTACTCCCGATGCGCCCGCTCCTTGCTTCCGACTAGGCTGGAAAGCCTGCACAGTCGACCGCAAAGTCCGCAAAACCTGGTTGCCTCCCTCCTCAGGGGTCTGGCGGCTGGGGGCTCCCGCTGGGCCCTCGTCTCGAGCGGCATTGTGCCGTGCTGCTTTCCTTGGTTCTCATTACCGTACGCGTTGCTGCAGAGTGTATTTTGCCTGAGTACCGTACACACTCATTCTGTGTTTGATTCCTATTCCCGTACGCGTGCTGCAGAGTGTCTTTTGCCTGAGTACCGTACACACTCTTTGGAGGTCGAGATTGCTGGAGGACATTATCATTCCTCGATTGTCGGAGTACACATCCTTTCTTTTCATTTGCAAAGACGGCGTGGAATACTCAGAGAAGTCCCTCGTGGGAGAGTAGAAAGCTACCCCCCAGTGTGCTATCAGAATCAGCTGTAGGTGAGTTCCACAGTATCGACGGAGACAGTGCTCTATCTTCCCTTGATTTCCCAGATCTCAGGATGGAGGAGAACACAGCGGCTGGACCCTTCGGCCCCCAGCGGGCACAGCCACCTGTCTCGGGCCTGGTCGACAGCAGGCGAAGAGGTGGGGACCAGAGGAGCCGCAGCGGTGACAGAACGGATGACAAGCCCCCTGCTTGGTGGGCTGGCGCTCAGAGTGCGATGATTGATGCCCAGAGGATACAGCTGAACGAGACCCTCACTGCACGCCTTGCCCCCGTGGAGGCGACACTGGCGACGCACGCGGCTTCAATTGCCTCAATGAGACGCGAGATTACTGAAAATGCAGCATCCTTGTCAGCACTGAGAACAGAATTCAACACACTTCAAACTAGATCGGAGTCAGGGTCCAGCAATGGGGTGTCATCTCGGATGTCTGGGGCCTTTACTCGTGCGACCTGGAACCCGTCTTTCATTGAAATCAAGGGCTGGGTGACGGACTGGAAGAACTACGAGCAACGAGGCCGCCAGATGCTGACACAATCACAGGTAAATGATATCCTCAATGAGATTGTTCTTTCTCCGATCGTCGCCAGCACTTCGGCGGAAGGCAGGATTGACACACCACGTACTCAAGAAGAAAATGTTGGCCGCACATTTGGATACAGTCGCATTAGAATCTTTTTTCACCATGGGGACCGACTCCAGAATATTGTGGGATATGCGCCAAAGACTCCTCGCGGCAGTGCATAGTGGAACCAGTAAAACACTGACTGATGTGGCCAGACAGGCTACAGAGGCACAGGGTAGTATCAAAGTCATCGTTGAGGCGGCCCCACACAAACAACCACATGTTAATTGCGCGGGTAAGTTTCAGAACATCTTCAGGCGCCATGTCAATGCGGCCCTGGGAATTATTGTTCGAGCGGAGCTGGGACCACCTACGACACACTTCTGGGGCAAGCTCCCCAACGACACCACAAATTGCAAGGTCATCGCAGTTTTTAACCCAGCAACGAACTATGAGATCCTGCCCGCTCTGGCCGTCTTGGATCCTGCCATCAACGCGGCACAGCTCCAAGCTGATCTGAGGGCTGAATGACATGAGTGGATTGCCAGAGTGGGCACATGGAATATCGAGAAAAGAGGCCCACAGTTTTCCAAAGCTATCCTGGATGCTGCCAACGACAGAGGCATTTTCTTGTTGGGACTCCAGGAGGCACAGTTTTTCACGGACAGTCGAAAGATTCTTGCTGGGGATGGGTGGCACATGGAACGCTCGTCGTGTAAGAAAGCAGCTATTTTGTGGAAGGGCCCATGGAAGGCTCTGCTACGTGACATTGAGCGCGGACCAAGGTTCGTCATTGCATGGTTCAGGCCAGCCGCTATTGTTTGCTTGTATTTGCCATATGCAGATGATAAGGATGAGGAGGTGAGGGAATTCAGTCAAGTGTTGGAGGAGGTGAAGAGGAGGATCAGAGAGTATCGCAGACGTCACCCCGAGCAGCCAGACACGCTTATCTTGTTTACGGATGCCAACGTTGAGATGGCTCCCAATATTATCGCCAACGGCCGTGCTATCACTGGTATGGGAGTGAAGGAAGAGGTGGGGGCACTATTCAGAGGAGGAAGGGAGGGTGTGAGGAAGAAACAATTGGAGGAGATGAGGTTCCTATTGGCAGAATTTTGCAGTGTGCATCGTTTACGGCTGGCAAACACGTTTGGCGCTCGCTGTGCGACTTGGCGAGGTAGGGCAGCACCCCGAGGGGAGGCGGTGCTCGACTAGATAGGCATCAGTGCTTCTGATCAATTCGACTCGGGGACTACTGCTGAGTGGATTCGGGCCCCAGGGAGATCGGCCACAATCCAGGAGATCAGCGACCACAAACTAGTACATCTTGCGGTTGCTGTGGGAAGGCGGCGACGCTGCAAGAATAGGAAGCGAGCTGCCTTGCATCAATGGGAACCCGTGGACCCTGCTGCGGCTGCCGCCAGCTTCGACCGTGCCCTGTCACGGCAGTTTCAAGATGCAGGCTCTCGGTATCGCCCATTACAGTCTTTGGTTGAAAAGGAGGAGGAGGAGGACATCAAAAGGGACGTGAAACCCGTGAAGGAGGAGGAGGGCGAGCAGAGGAGGCAGGGCAGGGGCACACTCAGCCAGATCATCGCAGATACGGCGGCAAGTATCCCTAGCCGCCAGGTGGCCGCACTTCGTGCACCTGTGAGGCCGGAACGTCTATGGACGCTCGAACGGCTGTTGCGGCGTGCTCTGTGGCCCAGAGAACTTCGATGCCAGAATGAAGTCAGGAGTCTTCGGAGATTGATCAAACCACTGCGAAAACAATATGATGCCGACATGCTCGAATACAAACACGAAGTTGAACATCGTAAATTACGTACACAAGCACAGGCACTTAAAGTCAAAAAGATGACGGGGGAGTGGGAACTTACTTACGATGTCGAGGCCAAACATGTGGAAACTGGGAGGTACTTGAAAGACAGGGTGGAGGACTACGGGGCGAGGAGGGAGGTGCAGTCTATTCTGGAAGGTCTGGCATCGAAGCTCAACCAGTCCCAGTGCGTGAGCATCACCATGCATGACATCTTGCGAGCGAGGGCTCGCCTCAAGAGTGGGGCGGCTGGACCTGACCAAGTGACGCGGGAGATGCTGCAGCTCATCCCCTTTGCCAGCCTCAAGACAATCCGACATCATGTCAGCCTGATCGCCAATCGTCGTCAACAGGTCCCCTCGGATTGGAAGAGGTTTCTGGTAACTCTCATCCCGAAGGCGCCGTCCATCCAGGAGCTTTCAGAGACTAGGGCGATCTGCCTCCTGAGCCTGGTCCAGAAGTGGTACAACCATGTCCTAGTCATTGAAGGGGAACAACATCTGGTGAATATCAAACACTCTCTTAACATGTATGGGTTTGTGCAGTTCAGGAAGGTTTCTGAGGTCACATCGTTTACCAAACATATTTGCCAACATGCTGCACAATGGGGAAAAGGGGGGACGCTCTATCTGGCCAGCCTCGATGTACTCCAGGCGTTTGACCACGTTACTATCAAGCTAGCGTTACAAAGTATGGAGAAGCTTGGTTTTGACCCCGCTTTGATTTATGCCCTTCTTTGCCCTATGACCGAAAACACGTGTAAAGCCACCTTCGAAGGGACTCAGAATTTGGATTGGATTGGTTGGGATCGGAGTATCAGGACGGGCGGGGTGGACGGACCATTCATATTCAAAGTGGTGAGTGTGGCCTTGTGGAATGATATCGTCGGGACCTGGCCAGGGCGTGATCTGGGTTACGTAGTCGAGTCCCCCGTCCCCATGCCCACTAGATCGACGATTTCACATGCCCTCTGGGCAGACAATTTGTTGCTGTACGCCAGAGATGAACGGCAGCTCAGGACCGTGGTGACTGAGCTCACTCTCCCCCTGCTCCAGGCCGGCCTCAATTGGAAACCATCCTCTCTCAAGCTCATCCCCTTTGGCGTCAATGGCTCGAATGATGTAGTTCTTGATATTCAGTTGCCCACACAGACCCACGCGTACAAACTTGAATGCGTTAACACTTTTGACATCCTGGGTTACAGGTTGGACAGATATTGGACACAGCATAGCGATCTGCAATTCAACTTGGATCGTGCCCGTGGTGCCTTCTTTGCCGACGTCGAATATTATAGAAGTCATCGCATCCCGATTGAGAGACGATTCCAACGATACCGACTCCGTATCCAGAGTAAGCTACTTTTCGCAATCGAGGGGATGACGATTGACAACACCACGGCACAACAAATATTCTCCTGGGAAGGAAAGCTATTAGCCATCATCGGAGGAAGGAGGAAAGGAGTGACTGAAGATTGGACGGTCTACCAAAAGAGGAGGTTCAAGTATGCACGCGACCAGTTCGCCAACCATGGATTTCTGTCGGCGGTGGAACTCTTCATTCGCAAGAACTGGCTCTGGGCGAAAGATATCGCTTGCTTTGCCAGAGGCTTTGCGTGTCAAAATATCCCGACAGCTGCGCTGCACACGGACAGAGTACATGCTGATCCGACAGCTTCGCTGCACACGTACAGTCAGGCTCATACACATGTCCATTCGTCTTTGCCTGTGCCTCAGTTGTTTGGCCAACGTTCTTTGGAGTCCACGCCCAGCTTTATTCAGACAGCTACGCTGCACACTCACAGTGATGATACAACACACGCCCATTCTTTGTTGCCAGTGCCGCAGGTTGATGACCGTTCTTTCGACACGTTGCCCAGCTATAGTCAGACAGCTACGCTGCACACGAACAGTGGAGAGCATACACACCTTCGTTCGATGTCTTCTGTGCCGCAGGCTGAGAGAGGAAGTTCTTTCGATCAGTTGCCTTGTTATATTCCGACAGCTACGCTGCACACACACAGCACGCACTTTATTCATTCTCATTGTCCGCCTCGTGCTTTGCCTCAGAGTGTTTCGCCTGAGCCCCAGAGACCTGCGGCTATGTTTGGTAGCCGTGGGGGACTGACTGAGCACAAAAAAGATTGTCAACGTTCTTCTGGTCGTGTGTCGTCTGCTTCCAGTATAAGAGTTCCTTTGGAGCCGAACAAAAAGGATGCTCATTGTTCTTCTGGTCGTGTGTCGTCTGCGTCCAGAATAATAGTTCCTTTGAGTGATCCGCTGCAGGTGGCGCATCTGTTTGAGTGCGCCAGGCTCCTGGAAGAAAGGGGCAGGCAGCGCGAATCCCACGGCGCTGTCAGTCCTGCGGCCACAGCCCCCCCCCAGTCGACGGCGAGAGCGAACCCGCGCCCGCGGCCAAGAATCGTCGCAGGCAGATTGTGGAGACCCGTCTGGCCGCCAGGGGAGAGAAGCGGTGCCCTGGCCCGAGTCTCACTGCGAGCCAGGAGGAGCTCGCCAAGCGTGTCAGACAGCCCCAGCGCCCATGCGACAAAAGAGATCGGGATGAAATATGTTCGCCGAGGGGCAGTCAAAAGAGACGGTGTATTGCTCATGTGAATGATGACCCCATCGCTTCCGCCGATAGTCTGTCTGCTGCCCCACAGGGAAGTAAGCGACCACGGGACCCCCCCTCTTCTAATCATGATAGTGAGCCGCGAGAGGCACGACCCTCTGGCGCAAACGTGAATGCCTTCAAACTCAACGCCTACTCTCAGGCGCGGTTGGGCATGATGCATGCGTCAGGTGACTGGTCCGCTCATCGTCGCGCGTTCGCTGCGCGCTCGAGGGATTCTCAGGCTGCTCTTCTTGGATGGCGTGGTGGTACTAAATACGTCGGTTGGAGAAAATGGGAAGATGTCTTCATTGCGGATCAAAATGGCAATACTAAGTGGTGGGAGACTATGATGTTTGGGAAAGAAGATTGGTCGATTTTCGTTGAGAAGTTACTCAAAAGATTGCACCTGCCCGCCATTCTTGACTATCTGGCCAAACCTAGAGTTTCGGTTGCCCGTACGGAGGAGGAGGAGGCGAAAGTTAACAATGATAGGATTGCGCGTCGCATTGCTCATCACTTTGAAAATGAGACTATCTTTGACTATGAGTCGGATAAGATTCCATTTGAAATACTGGGTGACAGCTTGTGTTTTGTCCAATGGATAAGAGGGCACTGGAGGTGCACGAACACGGGCTATAATAACACCTTGGAGGCGGCACAAAACACTCTTGATGCTATAACGGACACCTGCTTGAGAACTGCGTGTGCGGGGGCTGACCCAATCAAACATCTTTATAGGGAGGGTAACAGTTATGCTGATGAACTCACGTGGGCCTGCAGAGCTTGCCCACACACATCGAAGAGAAACGAGTATCTTGCCCCTTTATATACTTCGAGAGTTTTAGGATTGAGGGGTTACTTCGACGGAGGCACCTCGGATATTAGGGCTGGGGGAGGCTGGTGGCTGCAGGCTTTTGTAGAACATAAAAATGCCATACAGTGTCACGTGATTGCCGAGGAGGCGTTTGGCCTCGATAGGGAGTCAACCGTGACGGTCTGTGAGTGAACGGCCGCCTCGAAGCTAATTCACGCAATCTCGCAGATTGCGTCTGTTATAGATAGCGTCTCACACGCTCGGTAGAGCCACTTGCGCCTGGTGGCCGCGGGGAGCACCGCTGCTTGCATGTGCTGGAGGACCCCACCGCGAAGCCCGCAAAAACCTGGCTCAAGAAAAGGGCTCTACGAGGCTTCCGGCGGTAACCTGGTAAAAGGGCTTACGAACGAACAGTACCAGTTGCAGCCATACGAACAGTCATGCTATGAACCTTGCCTCATCAAAGCGGGCTTTGATGGTGGTGTGTGCAGCCTGGGAGCAGGAAGTGGAGCTTGGATTCAGATTGGACTGCGTTCTCGATTCTCCCATCTCTCGCCTACCTCTTCCTTCAGTGAGTCCCCACAGATTATCTTCAAAGACGTTTACGTTTGCTCCTTCGCTCTCCAAGACGGGTCCACAGTGACGGATACGGAACTCTCCGCTGCAGAGTGCGTCATCGCAGCACTCCCACGGGTTTTGCAGGCCTATTTCAGCGATAAGTTGTGTGATTGATGATTCTCTTTCGTGTGTTGCCTTCATGCGTGCACACATTGTGTTGATGTACACACACCTTATAAGAGCTGCCAGAGGCTACCGCCGAAGCCGCCCCCCACGTGCTTGGCGTGGTGAGGCTTTCGCCTTAGCCGCTCGGTGGCCCGCGTTTGGCGTGCCCGCCCGCCTCGGACTGGACGGGGCCCTAGGGCCCGTGTGTCCGCGAAACGAAAAACCTGGTCGCTCAAGAACGTCTCGGCTCAAGAACGTCTCTGCCTGGGGAACCTCCAGACGTTCTAGCGAGCCCTGGCCTCGGGGTGTGAGCCCGGCTTGCCTGGGTTCCCTCGAGGTTTTTGTCTGCTACTCTACATCTCTTGTATTGTACGCTATATTCTTCTTCGTGGTATTGAGATTCTCTGGTGTGCTGCACTGCTGTTCATTGTCTGTCTGCATTCTTTACCTCTTATTGAACGGGTGGTAGTTACTGACAATCACGTCGTAAGACGTGTCCTTGTTGACCGTTGTTGACAATCACGTCGTACGACAGTCCTGAGGCTCAGCTGGCATTGAGGAGAGAGATAGGACTCGAGCATTGGGGTGAAAGTACTGAGGAGTGGTTTCGGCGTCAAAGGAATTTGGACATACCCACAGAAGACTACCAGGACGAGAGAGTCAACTTTGATTACCTTGAGGAATACCAGCCGTGGGATCAGAAAGATCTGCAGGCACTGGAGGCAGCATCAAACAAACGTCAACGTGAGGACGATAGGAGCTGGTTAGATAAATACGGATTGAACGGTAATATTCTTGAAGATATGACTCATGTTGCAGCAGCGGCGGATGCCGCGATGACTGGGGATGGTGAGACTCGATCCAAACGTGCACGTGGAACAGAGATTGAGGAGGAGAGGAAAGTGATGTTAGAAAAGGAGAAGGATCCATTCAAACAGATGATGATGAAGCATGTTTGGAAAACGGATGATGCCCATGAGGATCTCATCCATGTTGTTCAATCGACGAAGACGGACATCAAAAGAGTGGATGACACACTCAAGTTGCATACGGAGAGAATGGACAAATCAGATGCACGGACAGAGATTTTGGAGAAACAGGTTAAGCAAATTTTGGCTGGATCTCCTGCAGCTTCGGTTTCGACTAGTGTGGGCCCTGGTGGCTCCTCTGGTGGTGGTGGAGGTTCGTTCCCTCGCGTGCAACAGGAGCGATCGAGCCAGTTCACACCAACTTATCTCGAGCTGAAAGGGTGGGTTACGGATTGGTCGAATCAAGTAAATCGGGGAAATCAAATGATACCCTGGGCAGATGCGGCACAGTTAATATCTAATATGATTGGGACACTTCAGGGGGAGGAAAGGAATGCTTACGATAAAGATAAAACTGAACGTTTAAACGGAGGAAGATATATGTACGGCAGTGTGAAGGTCGGTTTCAAAGAAGGGACACCACGGGACACTCTTTGGAGAATAAAGAAATGGATGGATATGGTCTGTAAGGAACCCGCCGACCGCATTGCCCCGCCCCCAGGTTATACGTATCCAGATGCCGATGTTCTCACTCATGATATGGACACGCCAATCGATCCCAGAAAGATTCGTACGTTAGTGGAGTGTGCACCCTGGAAGCGTGATCATGTGAAAGCGGTTGCTCGTTTCTGTGGGACTTGGCGTAGTATGACCTCGGCTCAGGTTCAAATCGAGATCCGTGGGGAGGTGGGGCCACCGAGAAGTCAGATTTGGACTCAAGCTGTTGCGAATTTCCGACCCGTCTGTTTTGCGACGTATACGAATACCACAGGGGCTTGGGTTCTTCATGCTGATGCATGGGCTCGTATTGTTTCTTTTTATCCGGCGCTGAAGGTTCCCATGAATGATATACTTCAGGAAGTGAATCGTAGGCAGTGACGTTTGCGGCGCCTCGTCCGAGGCATGCGCTTAGCGAGCTGGAACCTGAACAAAGCAGGGGAGGCTCATTTCAAATGTGCGGAGATTCTCCATCATATGAGGGCATGTGGTGGGCTCCTTGCATGTCAGGAAACTCAATACCTAGTGCACGGGGAATTTGAACGCTTGGGGTGGCGCATCAAAACTAGTTCGTGTAGTAAGGCAGCTCTCATCTTCGACAGATCTTGGGCGGCTGCCGTCCGTATGTTTTTCACTTGTTTCACGAGGTTCGTTATCGGTGTCTTTGGGTCAGAGAAGTCACCACTCATTATTGTGTCAGCGTATTTGCCAGACCCTCATGTGGAGGATTGTGTTGAGATTGCTGCGGAGGTATATGAGCAGATCGGTCGTGCTCGCAATGTTCTCCGCACTAAGTTTCCTCAGGCCAGCTTTTGTGTTCTGCTAGATGCAAACGTGGAGATTCCGCCTGGTTGCAGATTTACGTATAATGGGGAGGAGTATGAGGCTACTGGAAAGGAAGGTACTCGTACGGACAGAAGGTGGGAGAGAGGAGGAGACGGTACACAGCAGATTGAAAGGAGGAGTCGGAGGAGGAGGCTGAATGAGCTGCTGTTAGAGTTCATGGAATCGCATGGACTGAAGGCCGCCAACACTTTCTGTACTAGGAGGCATATCTGGGAGTCGTGGGGGGAGAACAAGTTTCTGACTTCGAAGAGGGTCCTGGATTACCTAATGGTACCTCACCGTTGGGAGTTCTCGGATCTGGAGGTGAAGTGGTGTTTCAAGAGGGGTGGGAAGAAGCAGTTCAGTAGATTATCCGATCACGCAATCATCACGGCGAGTTTCACTGACCCTGGGAACGTGATTGTTCGTCGCCCTGACCCCCAGCCTGGTCAGAAGTCTAGGCCGTCTCTGGTCGGATACAAGTGTTCGACTGGGGCTGATGAGCATCAGGCTCGACAGCATGTGGATTCGTATCTAGGCGGTGCTGCCTTTTCAAGGTGTCCGTCTGTGACCTGTCCACAGGGTCTGGAGAGTACTATGCTGGAGGCGTACTTGTCACCGACGGTGGACTACTCCACCACGGGTGCGAGAAGACAGAGAGAGCCGTCCAGGCCGGTGCAGCTCACAAGAGCGGTGGAGGAGGTTAAGATGTGTCCGAAGGAGGAAGTGGAGAGGTTGAGGAGGTTAAAGAATGAGGCTAATCGTCTACGCAGAGGTTATCGACGTGATATGATTATGTGCAGATGTCCCCCAACAAAAAGAAAGGTCATATATACTATCAAACATTTAGTGGTGGATGGGAGGGAGACGGAGGACCGTGAGGAGTGGAAGGAGGAGCTCGACAAGTTCGTTCGTTGCAAGGTGTCGTCCGAAGAGATACGCAATTCCACCAACAGTATGATGGAGGAGATCAGGATGAGGGCTGTGCATGAGATACGTTCCACATCAGTTGTGGGAATTAGTATGGCGCTGCTTCTCAGAGCACGAGCTCGGCTGAAGACCCAGAGGGCTACTGGGCCAGACGGGATACCATGCGAGATTCTAAGGAGCTTGCCGTGGTGTGCTCTAAGAGCGATCCAGAAGTTGTTCGATAAAATCATCAAGCTCACGATTCCGTATCCTCAGTCGTGGCGTGAGGTTCTCGTCTCTTTTATGCCAAAAACTCCAGGGATCACTAAGTTAAAAGACGGTCGTTTGCTGTGTATGCAGAATGCTGTTTCGAGATGGTTCAGTTCCTGTGTTGTTCTCTTGGTTGAGGGTCATATTGAAAGAAAAGGAGTGTTTCGTCATATTGGGTTGTATGGTTTCCAGGAACACCGTCGTACACACGAAATCACGGCTAGCATCAAACACATAGGTCAACATGCTGCACAATGGGGAAAAGGGGAAACGGCACACTTGGCGAACGCTGATGTCCTTCAGGCGTTCGATCACTGCACGGTGGCCAATGTCAGGCGCGGGTTGGATCATGCGGATGTACCCCTTTACCTACAGTATGCTCTACTTGACCCCTTGTGCGAATGTGTAGGCACTGTCTATTATGATGGGATTGAGGTGGTGGAGGTTAGGTGGGACAAATGTATTCGGACGGGAGGGCCCGAGGGACCGTTGGCCTTCAATCTCATCGTTGCTGCTATGTGGGGCTCCACGATTCGAGAATGGGACGTACTAGGACTAGGTTATCGTATTGAGTATGTGACTGGCTCGACTAGCTGTGTTTCGATTATTAATCATTTCCTTTGGGCTGACAACTGTTATGTATTGGCTCGGAGTCGTGAGGAACTCACACGCATGTTACGCGGTCTAGCTACACAGTTACATGATTATGGAATGAGATGGAAGGAATCCAGCCTATTGTATATGGTGTTCGGGGTCGAGCCGCCGCGAGATGTGGAAGGGGAAATACTTCACACTGCTGATCTTGCTCTCTCGGTGGGGTCAGAGGCGTCTGGAGTGTATCGATTTAGAAGGACGACGGAGATGGAGGTGCTGGGGGCTTATATTTGTTCTGAACTACATGTGAATGAACATCATGATTTGGACGCTCGTATTGACTGTGCTCGCAGGGCCTTCTGGGGGCAGGCGACCTTCTTCCGCTCCACGGCCATCCCGTTGAAAGATAAATATGAGAGGTATGCTCAGAGAGTTCAGAGTATTGTGCTCTACGCGGCGGAAGGATGCACGGTCGATTCAAGTTCATTGAGCGCCCTTCATATCTTTGAGGGCAAGTGCCTGTCTGTAATGTCTCGCTGTATACGGAGGGAGGGGGAAAGTTACCAGGAATGGAATACGAGGAGGTATGAACGTGCGAGACAAAAATTTCATGATGCTCACTTCGTGGGCATTGTACAGAAGTTTCTCAGAGTGCATTGGATGTGGGCAATTGACATCCAGGACTTTGCACACAGGCTGATCACAGATCGGGGGGAGCTGGAGGCGAACTCGATGAGAGCTTGGAGAGATTCTCGTTTCTCATGTCTGGCGTTTGGCCGACTGTGGGATAGAATGAGGACGGATTCAAGTGAGGCTCTCAGATGTTGGGGAAACTGGAAGGAGGCCAGCTCTATGAAAAGGCATCGGGGGGGACAGGAGAGCGTCGGACTCCGTCCGTGGTATTATTCATTGGAATCGTTTTACGGTTTATCCTGGTGGGAGTTCTTTGCTGGAAGTTTTGAGCATTTCATGGATTTCGCTGCTAATGTTTGTTCTAGTACTATGTTGAAGTACTTCCAAAAGAAGTGTAAAGGGTTGGCGTCCTCAGGGGTGCCTGTATTCTTGAACTTGGATGAGGATGGAGGGGTTCATATCGGTCAGGATCGGGAGGATACACCAGCATATAGGGATCGCCTCAGCAAACGTATTGCGTTGCATAATATGCGTTGTACACAGTGGGACCTCGATACAGATGGGATACCACTGGACATCCAAGGGGACTCACTGCTTGTTATTAACTGGCTCTGCGGGAAATGGAAAGTATTAGCTCAGGTATATCAGAAAAGGGTGGATACTCTGATTAATAAGTTGGACGAAATGCAGGAAACTTACTTGGTGAGGCCTCCAGAGGCCGGCCGTGACTTCTTCTCTCATTCGTTTCGGGAATGGAACCAGAAAGCAGACTTACTGACCCATCAGGCCCGTCAGGGCCATGTGTACGCCGATTTCGTTTACCTCAACGACTTTGAATCTCAGTGTTATATTCCTTGCCTTATCAAAGCCGGCTTTGATGGGGGAGTTTGTAGCCGCGGAAGTGCCTGTGGTGCATGGATACAGATTGGTCTGCGAAACAAGTATATCTTCTCGCGGACCGACATCATTTTCAAGGATGTGTATCTTGCGGCTTGGTGTCTACCACCGAGCGCCACTGTTACAGATGCGGAGCTATCGGCGGCGGAGCGCATATGCGAGGTGCTCCCACAGGTTGTGCAGACCTTCTTTGATCATTCGCAGTGCTTTGACACACATTGTTTCTTCTTTTCTGTGTCTTGTATATTCCTGCAGCTTCGCTGCTCACTGACTTCCTCGATTATCTGTGTGTTCTTTGCGTTTGATTGTGTCATTGCGGCTTGTCATTTTCTTTATTCCTTCAGCTTCGCTGTGTGGTATAAGAGCTGACTGCTTGCGTGATGAATAAGAGGCTCTGTTTTGCCTGAGACTTTGTTGGGCCTGGCCTCAGTGGCCACGATGGTCCCAGCAAAGACGCAAAAAAACCTGGTCGCCTCCCTCCTCAGGGGCCGAGCGGCTGGGGGCTCCCGCCTGGGGCTCTCGTCTCGAGCGGCATTGTGCCGTGCGTGTGGTTTGGTTCTTCTCACTGTCCACGGTTCCTCACTTGCCTGAGTACTGTGCTCTCTCATTGATTGACGGAGGGCACATTCATTTATTATTGGAGGGCGCGTTCATTGATTGTCGGAGGACATATTCACTGATTGTCGGAGCACAGTGCAATTTTCATGGATTGTCGGAGGACGCGTCTGCTGATTCTTGGAGTATACGTTCATTGATTGTCGGAGGATACGTTCATTGTTCATCAGAACTTCATTGTCGGAGGACACGTTCATTGATTGTCGGAGTACACGTGCATTCATTTTTGGAGGGCACGTTCATTGACTGTCGGAGTACACGTTCATTCATTGTCGGAGGACACGTTCATTGGTTGTCGGAGTGCGAGAGAGGCTGAACCACGACGTCTTGGTTCGGATTCAGAGAGCCTGCCAGAGACTGGGACAAGTTCTTGACAGAACTCGAGAGAGACTATTGGAGAGAGTATAGTCAACTTACGCGTCGGAGGTGTAGGAGGGTACGGTACTCATTCAAGACACGCTGCGAGTGTGAGAACAGACTTAGGGTAGCCAAGCGTCTGAAATGGCGACGTCAGCTGATATTGCGATGTCAGAGGTGGAGAAGGATAATGAGGGGAAAAGAGTGAGAGAGGAGGTGGAGAGCGGTGGAGGAGGGACTTCGTCCAGTTCAGGGGATCTGTTTGCTGAGTTCAGAAAGTTCCGGCAGCTGTTGCCCTCGATTGTATCCACGGCTGTGCATGATGCGGTGGAGGGAGTGAGACAGGATGTTAAAACGGTTGATGGCAAAGTGACGCTCATCGACGCTCAGGTCAAAACAGTGGACGCTCAGGTAAAAACAGTACATGGGAAACTAGCGGAGCATGCTCAGATATTGACGGGCCTAGAGCAGAAGATGCAAGGTCTCCAGTGAGGGTGTTCCAGTGCAGCATCGGTGGGTTCGGGACCAGCGACGACGGCATGTTTCAAGGGGCCGTCGAGTTACACTAGGGACTGGAACCCATCGTATCTCGAAATCAAAGGTTGGGTCCAAGATTGGGCTAACAGGGAGAGAAGGGGGAAGGAGATGCTGTGCCAACGTAAAATGGACAAACTGATCACCGATGTGCGAGGCCTTCTTAAAGCACATGCGCCACTAATTGGCAACATGATCGAGGAAGCACTCACTAAGAATACAAACTCGGGGAGGGAGTATTTCGGATGCGGACGGCTACGATTGTATTTCAAGCAGGGAACATCAGGGAAATTACTCTGGGAGGCGCGCACTTTCCTGATGAAACATATTGCAGGTCTCAATGGCCCCAGGATTGACTGGCCGCCAGGAAATGTGAAAGTTGGGATCGAGGTGGCGCCGTGGAAGACGGAGCATGTGGCCATGTCAGGAAAGATAAGTGCGATCTGGAGACGGAAGTCACAGGCGGGAGCGGTGTGTCGGGGAGAGCTGGGAGGGGGGCATCACGGAACCACTACTGTCTGGGCCAAGCGGGTTGATGACCCACCTCCTGGGGCAATCGTTGCAGCATATACACCAGCAGAAGGGTGGAAGTTCTATGAAGATACGATCAAAGCGTTGGAGCCTAGCATGATCTTCCAGGATTTTAAGATGGAAGTAGAATCGCAGTGGCATACGGCGCGTCCTCTGCTTGTGGGGGCGTGGAACATTCAAAAAAGATCACGCGATGCGTTTTTTTTTTTTTTTTTTTTTTTTTTTTTTTTTTTTTTTTTTTTTTTTTTTTTTTTTTTTTTTTTTTCTTCTTCTTCTTTTCCTTTGTCTTTGTTTCTAGACAGTTGCCTGGGGGCAGCTGGGGTCTCCTGTGTTGGGTTGCAGGAGGCGCAATTCGTTTACGGATCAAGGCAGATTTTTTTCTCTCAGCTGGGGGGGTATTCGATTTTGTGGTATCGTAGAGCGTGGAGAGAACGCCAACGGAAGACAGTGAGGGGGGGGAGGTTTGTCATTGCATTTTTCACTAGTGTTGCCGTTATAAGCTTGTATCTACCGCATGCAGACTCAGGCCTGGCTGAAGATGAGGAGAACACAGAGTTTAAACAAACGCTGGAGGAGGTATCGGAGTCGCTGGAAAACTATTGGAGGATGTATCCTGCCAGGCCGAGCAACCATATTGCTGGTTGACGCAAATGTGGAGGCCGCCCAGAATGTCATATGGGAGGGAAAGCAGATCACGGGTGAAGGAGTTGAGGAGGAGAAAGAGAAAGAGCGAGGTGGAGCCAACAAGAGGAGGAATCAGAGGAGAGAAGGGATGAGAACGGATCTTATGGAGTTTTGTGTTGCGTGGAGCATCAAGCTTGCCAATGCGTTTCAAGAGCGTCAGCCGGCGTGGAGGCCCGCGGGGACAGGGGCTCCGAAAGTGCTAGATTACATAGGGTATCCGTGCAGGGCGGACTGCAAGGATATCACAGTTCATTGGACGCAGTTGCCAGGGTGCTCCAGCTCGAACTACAGTGATCATGCTCTTGTCTCGGCTTCGATCGACATTGGTCCCAGACAGCGTTGGAAGAAACCGAAATCGAGTCGAACTGGAACGATGTGCAATTGGAGACCGTTGAATGAGCTGGAGTACCGTCGGACTGTTGATCGTGGCGTGGAACCTGTCACGTTTGAGGCAGGAATAGAGTGCATATTCGAGTCTGCGACACAAGGTGACATGGAGGTGGAAGGTGACAGTGGGCCGCAGGAGGATGAGGGGGACAAAGGTAGCGATGCGGAAAGCATTCTGGAGGAAATTACAGAGGAGGAGGAAGGTTTGAGTGAGAAGGAGGAGGTGGACGAGGAGGAGGCGGCCAGAGGACACCCAGGCGACCTGATCAACCAGAGCATTGTGCAGGCCGCCACTAGCGTACCACGCAGTACAGGCAGAGGCTGTCAAGGCCAAGGAAGCCTGAGATCCCGTGGAGTCTTGAGGAGGAGATGAGGAGGCTGAGGAGGGAGGCAAAGTGGGAGGAGTGCAAGAGGATTCGAAAGATTTATCGGCCACACAAACGGAGGTACCATGCAGAGTTGGTCAAACATGCGCATTGTATAAGGAAGCGAAGTGTACGGAACCATGCGGAGATCTTGGAGATCCAGGATGAGAGTGGGAATGTACGTATTTCTGAAGATTGGGAAGAATGGAAACAGGAGTTGGGAACATTTGGGAAGAAAACCGTCCAGGATGACATGTCCAGGAGGAAGAATAATGAGGTGATCCAGGATTGTTACCACGGGCTGGGGGAGGCGGAGGGAGTCAAGATTACGCTCAGTCTTGTGCTGCAGGCCCGTTCGCGCTTGCGTAGTGGTGGAGCCGCCCCGCGCGACAATATTTCTTTTGAGATGTTGCGCCTCTTACCCTGGGCAGCGATGAGACAGGTGCAGCGGCTGTTCCAGGCAATCGCAGATCGTAAGTACTGTGCGCCTGGCTCTAGGAAAAGATTCTTTCTCACACTCATCCCTAAGAATTCTCAAACTAAGAATCTAGCGGATGCCCGTAAGATTTGTCTTATACCTCTTATGTCCAAATGGTACAGCCTGTGTCTTACTATCCTGGCCGAACAGCATCTAGCTAGTCTGGACACCAGTGTTGCTATTTACGGTTTCGCTAAAGGCCGTCGGTCGCATGAGATAACAGTTGCCATCAAACGAATCGCACAACGCGCGTCATTGTTGGGGAAAGGTGACGCCTTGTACCTGGGATCTGCCGATGTGCTGCAGTGCTTTGATCACGCCACGATTGCCATCGCACGAGAGGCCCTGGTGCAACTAGGATTCCCGCCGGCGTTGATCTTTGCAATGCTTGAACCACTAGAAGGTAACGAGTGTCGAATGACGTGGGGGGGTATCGTGTGGGGGGACTGGATATCGCGGGGTCGCTCTATACGTACTGGGGGGGGGGGGGGTCGAGAGTCCCTTCCTGTTCAAGGCTGTCTCTATCTATCTCTGGGACAGGGTGGTGAAGGAATGGAGGAGCAAGGGTATGGGCTATGAGCTTGAAACGCCGATCATAGGTAAACACAAACAGATCACATCTGCGTTGTGGGCAGATAACATGTACATTTTTGCAAAAACAAAGGAGGAACTCACCTGTATGATGAAAGATCTTACGTTGCCATTGGTTCGGGCAGGCTTGAGTTGGAAGCCATCATCACTCATGTACCTTGCTTGTGGCGCCCCGTGGCGCTCTGATGTCCATAATGAAAGTATACGCGTGCAGTTCTCGGTAGCGGAGGTGGCATTGTTAGAGCCACAGACAGAGTACGATGAACGTTTATTGCGGGAGGTCAGTCTGCCGCGGGAAAAGAAAATGTCAACACTGGGGATCATGATACAACGATGAGTGGACGGATCACTACGATTTGTTGGATAGCCTCAAGAAGGCGGACAGAGCCTGGTTTCATGATGCTGCTTATTACAGATGTAGGAAATTCCCTACAGAGATAGATGTTTGAGGTCTATCAGTAGTGTTCAGAGCATCGTGCTGTATCCGTGCGAGGGAAGAACGCTGGATAGGTGCACGGTTGAAAAACTTCACGTGTGGGAAGGCAGGCTTTTGGCGATATTGACGGGAAGGAAAAAGAAGAAGGAGGAGGAGAGGGCCGTGTACACAAAGTCACGTTTGTTGATGGGAAGGAGGAGATTCCACGAGGCAGGTTTTCAGACAGTTGTTCAGATGTTCGTGAAAACAACAATGGGACTGGGCCATGGGTGTGGCGCTGTATGCTATACCAAGGTGTCGGCATAGGCCATCAGATCGACCAAGTGCTTCGAACCAGGAGGAGGAGGCGCCAACCAGAAGAAATCTTATTCAGAAGGCGGTGCAGAGAGCGCAAGGTAAGAGATTGCGTGTCGAAGTGTGTGTGGGGGTGCGGGGGGGGGGGGGGCGCCAGTCAAGGGGGGGAGCTGGAAGGGGATAGGCCTGCGAAGGCCGCGCGACAGGGGTGCCAGGAGAGCCCGAGTGACACGCAGGAAAGTGGGATCTGTCGTGAGGGGGTGGCGTATGCTGTGTCGAGGGCTGCCATGTTGCACGGACTTGGGAATGGACGTGCCATCGTGATTGTCTTATCGCGTCTGAGAAGAACTGGAAGAGAAGGGCACATATCACACGATGTACATACGGCAGCATGAGCCACGGATTTGTGCCGTGGGACTCCTGGTTTGCACAGGAGGGAGGGCCGTACTGGTGGCGCTATTTCAAGTGGACCTTCCAGGGTTATGAAGCATTTGTGACGGACTGTCTATCGAAGCTGGAGATGCGTCACATTTGAGATTTATTCATATTTCCCGAGAAGAAGATGGGCGGACGGAGAGACGTGGAGGAGGAGGAGGGGGAGACACATATCAACTGTAGGGAGGGGGAGAGGCAAGCCAAACGCCTTGCGGCAAATGTGGAAAACGAAACTGAGTTTCAATACAGGGATGGAGTGGCGGTGGAACTCAAAGGGGACTCAATGACGGTGGTAAACTGGATGAGGAGTGTATGGAACGTACAGAATTCGGGGTACCAGCAAAGGGTGGCTCAGATCATTGATTGTCTGGACAAAGCTTGCGACAGATATGGCTGTAGAGCACCGGCATATGGGATGGACATATGGAAACATTTCTATCGGGAGGGCAACAAACGTGCGGATGAGTTGACGTGGAAGATGCGTGACAAACCAGGTGTTTCGAGAAAACAAGTAGACCGGCACAATCTAGATTTTGAAGGTGAGACGCTCATCGCGGTCCGTGGTTCATTCGACGGCGGCGTTTCCTCTATCGGTGCTGGTGGAGGGTGGTGGCTGGATGGAGAATTTGAGATCCAGAGACTGGGAGATGGCCAGAAGAGGTGAAAGCTCGTGGAGGTCACGGTACCGACCGATTGCGGAGGATGCGTTTGGCCTGGACCCGCGATCGTCAGTGACAGAGTGCGAGCTTGAGGCGGCGGCCAGGCTCGCGGTCATGGTCTGTGAGATTCTTCAGTTCGTTGCCGCCGACTAATATTCTCCTGTTCTCTTTTGGTGTCGCGCGTATCGCAGACCTCTGCCTGCCAGGCTCGGTATTTGTGGACAACTGTTCTTTTGACCCTCGTTTGGAGGATCGACTTTGGATGACTTGCGGGATGAAATATCGCTTTGCTGTCATTCACGTTTTGGTGTGAGTCTGGATATGCCTTAGCCACGCTGGCTCGGCACTTGTCTTCTTTGATGCCTCAGCCGCCCTGGCTCGGCAAGCACGGTGCTCTCTGTTCGGGTCTCGACTTGATATCTTGGGGCTGTGTGTCGCCCACGAACTTTTCGGCCTCGTTTGGAGTACCTATTCTGATTTCTGTTCGACATAGACATGCCTAAGCCACTCTGGCTCGGCACGTTTCTTCTGGATGCCTCTGCCATCCTGGCTCGGCAGTCGCGTGGTACGTTGTTCTGCTTTGGACTTGCTAACGTGGGGCTGTGCGTCGCCCATTCTTCTTTTCGGCCTCGTTTGGAGTGCCAAGCACTGTTGTTATATCGGATGCCTCAGCCACCCTGGCTCGGCATTTCTCATATCAGATGCCTTGGCCACCCTGGCTCGGCAGTCTCGTGTGCGGTGATGCGTTCGAATTGTCTTGCTGGGCTGTGTGTCGCCCTCTTTCTTTTCGGCCCCGTTTGGAGTGCCACTTGAAGGTGCCGCTCTGACTTGCGGTCGCGCACCGTGTATTCGGATGCCTCAGCCACCCTGGCTCGGCACGTCTGGCATGGTATTATTTTCTTCTGTTTCGGCCTCGTATCGAGTGTCTGACGTCGCCTGCTCTAGTGACGGGGTCCCTGTTAGTGGGGCCGTGCAGGCGTGTGCAGGGGATGGATGTGGCGGTCTTGCCGCTGCAGTTCGTCTCTCGCTCGAGTGCTTTTCTTGGTGATGCCTACGCCTGCGGGCTCGGCAGGGTCATATTGCAGATGCCTCAGCCATCCTGGCTCGGCAGTGGTGCTGTTTTTCTTGGCTCGTTTGGAGCCCGCTCGCTGCCCCGCGAGGGCCTGACCGCGAGACCGCAAACCGCAAAAACCTGGTTGACGGTTTACCGCCGGCTCCCAGCGAGCGTGCTGATGCTGGAACTTGAAAGGCCCACATACCAGTCTCGCTGCAGTTTCGACCCGCGCATTCACACTATCAGACGAGAACAGGTAAAAGGGATTCGTTGCTACTTCGATGGTGGCCGCTCCTCCCATGGTGTTGGCATGGGTTGGGTCCTTGACATATTTGTGCTTCCTCGCTCTGCTCTTGATCTCTGTCATGACGTTTGGCTATGTAACATCTTCTGAGGCTGCCGTCATCCCGCCCTCCTGCGCTGTCTGTCAAGCTGAGCTTTTGGCCCAGCAAGCGCCTCGCTGAAGGTGTCGAGCACCTGCTCATCTGCGGACCTATCCCCGGAGCGGGGCTCCTCTGTTCCCTGCGGGCTCCGAGCAAAGCAGAAACGAAGGTTGCCCCAGATGGGGGGGGGTCACGATGCGCCACCTTCTATTTTGCAGTCACTTCCACTTCCCCTCTACATCGCAGCCTCATTGTCTCTCTTGTGCGTCCGACTAGCTCTCGTGTGATTGTGATGGGTCGAGGGGGGCGCGACGTCGTATCCATTTCATCAGGTTTGACACGCCATTGTACCAGACAGAAGCCAGACGAGGAGACTGGACCCATCGACTCACCCATTGATCGGGCAGAATCGATTGATTTGGGTAACTGGGGGCCGGCGGTAAACCGTCAACCTTGGTCACCGCCGGGCGCTCGTAGGACTTCCTCGTAGAAGGCGGGCGCGGCAATCTTGCATTCCGCGCGCGCGAGGGTGCGGTTTCATGGGGAAAGACGTGGGGGAGAAGAAGAAGTCACGAGAAGAAGGAGATGGAGGAGGCCGAGGAAGAGAAGGAGGAGGAGAAAAAGGAGCAGGCAGAGGAAAAGGAGGGAAAGGAGGAAGTGCAGCATGACGAGCAGAAGGGAAAGGGTGGAGAGGGAAAAGAGGAGTGATCTAGTAGAGTACGAATTTTTTGGTTGGCACCGGCTCTGGAAGCAGACCGAGGGCGAGCGGGAATAAGATCGATTGACTCGTGGAGCTTCCTTAAGAGCGTTAGCGGCGAAGCTAGGAGAGTAATTCCAGCGCGCTTGGGGGCTAGTTGACAAAAACATCTCGACGGGAGTTTTGCGTACTTTTGCTCGGTTTAAATTCGATTCCTCGAAATTCAACCATTCGTTTAGCTTTAGTATTTTTCCCCCCCATCTTCGATCTTATTCCCGCTCGCCATCTTAATATCAGGTCGATCGGGTACATATTACCGCCAAAGGGCATGTGGGCGGGATCGGCTGTGCAGTGTCATCTTGACAGATGCTGTCGGTTTTCTGAATTTACGAGCTGTAGAAAAGCTACAGAGCTGGCCGGCAAGCCTCATCCATTTCGAACCATCAGACGCGTTAGCCCCAAGTACGTATATGTCCGAACTCAGTCTGCTGCCAGAGTTGGGTCCGAAAACCTATTCGTACTCTGCTAGTTTGTCAGAGATGATGATGATGCTGAGTTTCTTGATGTAACTCGTGCTGCAGATGAGCTACAGAGCTGTTTGGTGCAGCAATCGAAAGGCAATCATCAGGCGCGCTACTCTGAAGTATCTAGATGCCCAAACTCTGTCTGCTACCAGAGCTGGGTCCGCGAAACTATTCGTACTCTGCTGATTTTTCAGAGATGATGATGAGTTTCTCGAACGAACATCATCAGGGGCGCTACTCTAAAGTATCCAGATGCACAAACTCGGTCTGCTACCACAGCTGGGACCGAACAACTATTCGTACTCTGCTATTTTTTCCGAGATGATGCTGAGTTTCTTGATGTAGCTCGAGCTGCATATGAGCTACAGTGCTGTTTGGCACAGCAATCGAAAGGGCGTCATCAGGAGCGCTAGTCTGAAGTATCTAGATGCCCGAACGCGGTCTGCTACCAGAGCTGGATTTGAAAACTGTTCGTACTCTGCTATTAGTTTAGAGATGGTGATGAATTTCTTGATGTAGCTCGAGCTGTGGATGAGCGACGGAGCTGTTTGGCACAGCCATCGAAGGGAAATGATGAGAAACGCTAGTCTCGAGTATTCCGGTGCCCGAGCTCGGTCTCCTAGCAGAGCTGGTCCAAAACATTGTTCGCACTCTTCATTCTTTGATATGCTAGAGAGTTTCTTGCTATTACTCGAGCTGCAGATGAGCTACAGAGCTGTTTGTCACAACAATCGAAAGGAAATCATCAGAAACGCTAGTCTGAAGTATCTAGATGCCCTGAACTCGGTCTGCTACCAGAGCTGGGTCCGAACAAGTATTCGTACTTGTCGAATTCTTCAGAGATGATCATGTGTTTATGGTTTGCAGATGAGCTATAGAGCTGTTTGGCACAGCAATCGAACTTACTTGATCAGACGTGCTAGTCTCCAGTCTCTAGATGCCCGAACTTGGTCTGCTACCAGAGCTGGATCCGAAAAACTATTCGTGCTCTGCTAAATCGTTCCTCTTTCCCTCTCCACCCTTTCCCCTCCTGCTTCTTATTCTGCTCTTCCTCCTCCCCCTCCTTCTCTTTTGCCTTCTTTATTTTCTCTTCCTCCTTCCCTTCCTCAGCCTCCTCCATTGCATCTCCTCCTCGCTGCTTCTTCATCTTCGCGTCCTCCTCCATGAAGCCGCGCCCTCGCGCGCGCGGAATGGGGGATTTCCGCGCCCGCGCCCCGCGAGGAAGCTTTACGAGTTTCCCTGGGAAGACGTTCGGCAAAGACGTACAGTAACTAACAACAACAAAAACTCGGAAGTGGTCTCTGTTTCTGTTGATCCAGGTGTTCTGAAAGAGGAGTTGCATGATGAGGAGTTGCAGGGTGAGGAGTTGCAGAATGAGGAGTTGCGGAATGAGCAGTTGCATTATTCTCATCATAAAGATTCTATGGCTTCACACCCTGGGAGTTCCACGACTGGGAGATTATCTAATGCAGTTGTGAGTTCAGCAGTGACGGAGGACGAGTGTCAAGCTGCCAGGGACTGGGCCCTTGCCGGTGTCGATGTCAGTGCCCTTTGGCGTGAGCAACACCGACTCCCGAGACAGGAGATTCAGCGTAGGACTGAGGCTCTTCATGCATACAGGCTGCAAATGGGAATTGAAAGTTCCGAGGAGGATGATTCGCAACAAGGGGGTCCTCAGAGTTCTACTTCCAGGAGTGCATTGACGCGGAGCGGCAAGAAGCATCGGAAACGGCACAGATGATGCACATGTGATTGATCCTGCACGTACGGAGGTGTGTCTCGCCTGCATGAGGTCAAAGCTGTATGGGCATGGTGTCGAAGCACACGACCAGGTTTCACTTAGACATGGTTTCACACGACCAGGTTTCACTTAGGCATGGTGTCAAAGCGCGCTCGCTATCTTAGTTCTCTTAGTTTCGTGTTTTTTTCAGTGGTGTTGAGACGGTAATCGTTGTATAAACCAGTGGTAACTGTATGGTCTCTCACTGCTTCTCGCTGTCTTGTACAGCTTCTTTTATCATTTTCGTGTTTACTTTAGTGGGATTTACGCTCTTGGGCATTGCTGTGCAGCTTCGCTGTTAGTGCGCTCGGCGTTTTGCTCTCAGGCTCTGTTCTGAGTTGCTTTGTGTTTCGGTCTGCCTCCGTGGAGGCTCGAATCGACCGTCCGCAAAAGACCGCAAAATACCAAGGTTGACGGCTTACCGCAGGCTCCCAGTATGCGAAAACATACTAGAGCTCTCACGACCTGTCAAGTTTCGAGAAATTCATTTGAAATAGGTCAACAAAAGACGGAGCTTCCGTCGAGTTTTTTTGCCAACTAACCCAAACGGTAGAGTGCGAGTAGTTTTGCTGCCCAGCTCTCGAGGCAGACCGAACTTGGGCATCTAGATTCTTGAGCCTAGCGCTTCGAATGATCTTCTTTCGATTCATGTGACAAGCAACTCTGTGGCTCGTCTGAAACTGGATTATCTGAAGAAGCTCATCACCATCTCTCAAAAAATGAGCAGAGTACGTTTTTTTTTTTTTTTTTTTTTTTTTTTTTTTTTCTCTCCCCCTTCCCGACCCAGCTTTATTAGGATACCGAGTTCGGGCATCAACATACTCGAGACTTAGCGTTTCTCAATATTGTCTTTCGATTGCTGCGCCAAACAGCTCCGCGGCTCATCTACAGTTCGAGTTACATCAAGAAACTCATCGTCATCTCTAGAAAAGTAGCAGAGTACGAATAGTTTGTTGGACCCAGCTCTGGTTGCAGACCGAGTTCAGGGCATCTAGATACTTCAGACTAGCGTTTCTGATGATTTCCTTTCGATTCTTGTGACAAGCGGCTCTGTAACTCATCTGCAGCTCGAGATATAGCAGGAAAATCTTTATCAGATCCAAAAATGCAGAGTGCGAGTAGTGTTTTGGTCCCAGCTCTGATAGGAGACCGAGTTCGGGCATCTGAATTCTCGAGACTAGCGTTTCTCATGATTTCCCTTCGATGGCTGTGCCAAACAGCTCCGGCGCTCATCCAGAGCTCGACTTACATCAAGAAACTCATCATCATCTCTAAACTAATAGCAGAGTGCGAATAGTTTCCAGATCCAGCTCTGGTAGCAGACCGAGTTCGGGCATCTAGATACTTAAGACTAGCGCTCCTTATGATGCCCTTTCGATTGCTGTGCCAAACAGCCCTGTAGCTCATCTGCAGCTCGAGTTACATCAAGGAACTCATCATCATATCTAACACGGGCAGAGTGCGAATAGTTGTTCGGTCCCAGTTCTGGTAGCAGACCGAGTTCAGGCATCTAGATACTTGAGACTAGCGCTTCTGATGATTCCCCTTCGATTGCTGTGCCGAACAGCTCTGTAGTTGGTATTCAGCTCGAGTTAAGTTCAGAAAACCGACAGCACCTGCAAGGATGACACTAAACAGCCGATTCCGCCGGGATGCTTTTTGGCAGTAATATGTACCCGATCGGCTTCATATTAGGATGGCGAGCGGAAAGAAGATCGAATATGATAAGGAAAAATATTAGAGCTCTAACGACCTGTTGAATTTAGAGAATTTCAATTTAAATAAGTCAAAGAAAGACAAACCTTCCGTCGGGATTTCTTTTGCCAACTAGCCCCCCTGCGCGCCGGAATTATTCTCTAGCTTCGCCGCTTCGCTCTTAGGGGAGCTCTACGAGTCATTACCTCAAAGGACGGGAGACAGAGGGCCCAGCGGTCCAGGCTGCGTCCCGCAAGCGTGCCATCAAAGACGACAGGACAGGTGTCAACGCTGGGGAGCGCATCTGAGTCAACTCCACAGGGTAGCACAGATATGACGACGGCAGTGCCTGATGTGACGATGGGCGATAACGGGAAGCCTGCGAGAAGTCCATGGCCTCCTTCAGTGAGGCTTGCAAGGCGGATGATGTCCCTCACTACTTCGGCAAACTCGGAGATGCCCTGGGCGCCCTCACCTCCCTCCAGTCAGAGAGTATGATTGAGTTGAAGCAGGAGATCACAGAGGTCAAGGACGATGTCGGTTCGCTCAGGGCTCACAATGACAAGCAGGACGCCAAGCTCGATCGCTTGGAGAAGGAGATCGCCTCCACCAAAGCAGGTGCGGCGGCCTCCACGGCGGCCCCGAGTGCAGGAGGTGCCTCGTCAGTCCTCGTTTCGTCGTAGGAGGCTTCAGGACTGCTACTTCGAGGCTGGTGATCACCAGCATGTACCTTCCAGATGTTTCGATCCCGAATGCTTTTGATATGTGGCAGCAAACCCTGACCAACCTCAATATGGTCCTCAGGGAGATGGTTGCCACGAAGCTGCCAGGTGCCTGCATCATTGTTTGCGTGTGTGCCAATGTGGAATTGGTGGGGAGGAGTACGGGAGTTCATCGAGGAGTTGAATATCTCATGACAGGAAGTGGTGTGGATGGAAAGGAGGAAGGAGGCGACAGCACGGCGGAGAGGAGGAGGGAGAACGACAGATGGAGGATGAGGCATGCGCTGGAATGCTTTATGCAATCGTATGGGCTCTGTGCTGCCAACACTTTCGGCGACCGTGCAGTGACGTGGGAGAGCTACGCGCGAGCACACTGTCGCCTTGCTAGAGCACCAGAGCTGCGGCCACGAGTATTAGATTATGTTATGGTCCCTCATGGTTGGGAAGTTATTGATTGTAAGGCATCCTTTCGTTTGCATAGAGGAGGGAAGACTCAACGATCCCGTCTGAGTGATCATAAACTCCTGGAAGTTTGTGTTCGTTCCCCTGCTGTCCATTGTCCTCGTTACTCCGCTAAACCCCGTGATAAAAGCTATGTGGGATATGAGCCAAACACGTTCGCGGATGAGATGATCGCGAGAGCTTCGATGGACTCGTTTGTTGACAATGCCAGGTGTTCCTCAGTAAGTGGTAATCCTCTGGGGGCCAGTTGTTTGTCACGACAGATTAAATCGAGCTTTACTCGGGATGAGGTGGAATATAAGACAAGAGATGACAATGATATTAAACAGCCTGTGCGCCCTTATAGACTCCAGAGGTTGATTGAACTCCGTAGGGGAACCCCACCTGGGCCAGAAAGAAAACAGATCACAAAAGTTTTGAATGGCTATCGCCGTCTATACCGCCGTCTTCGTTTGGAGTATGAATTACCACCGTCAAGGAAAAGGAAGAGAAACCGTCTCTATAACTTGGAAGGAGTGGAGGATAGAGAGATATGGAACAAAGTTATCTGGCAGATGCTCATGAATAAGGTATCGTGTGCCCAGACTCGTGTTGCCAATCTAGAGGTGCTGCAGTCTCTCAGACAGGCTGCGGAGCTGGAGGCTCCACCGTGCACCATCGCGCTGGCGAATATGCTTTGCTGCAGGGGAAGAATGCAGCGTAACCGCGCGACGGGGACTGATGGAGTGCCTGCAGAGATGCTCCTTCGATTGTCGTGGAAAACGTTGAGAGAGGTGCGAAGGATATTCGAGGCTGTGTTTCATAGACAGATCCCGTATCCTGATTGCTGGAGGGAGATCATAGTGAGTGTGATGCCTAAAAGTCAAAACACCACGGATGCAAAGGAAACGAGACTACTGTGTATTCAAAACGCGTTATCTAAACTCTATTCTATGTGTGTGGTCAAGTTAGCGGAGGATTATATGGAGGAGGTGGGGATGTTTCGTAGATTTGGTGTGTATGGATTTGTGAAAGGACGTAGGCCATATGAGATTACGACTGCATTGAAACACTTAGGTCAACATGCTAGCAAATATCAGCACGCAGATGATCAATTACATGTTGCTCTCGCTGATGTTTATCAAGCTTTTGATCATTGTACGGTTGCTAACTTCAGTTCTGCCATGGCATATTGTAGTATACCATATGTTATCCAACATGCGATGATTGAGTCCCTGGTCTATAGTGATGTGGAGATCTCGTGTGAGAATCTCGACTTCGAGCAGTTCTCAAAGGTGTCCTGGGATCGCTGTATACGTACGGGTGGACCTGAAGGACCGTTTGCCTTTAATTGTATTGCCGTGGCGATGTGGGGGGAACTGTTCGAGAAATGGGATGAACAGAAGTTGGGGTATAGGGTCGAGTTTCGAGCGAGTGCGAGGGGCGAAAACGGGAGCGTCGAAACAGTGTCGATTTACTTGAATCATGCCTTATGGGCTGATAACATCGTTGTCCTGGCGAACTCGGCGTCGGATTTGGCTCAGATGATGTTGGCAATGACACGCTCACTTGAGAAATACAGTATGCGATGGAAAGAGGCGTCTCTGGAGTATTTAATTTTCGGTGAACCTCTAGAGTATGATGAGAATGAACATATCGTTCCGACCATGGACCTGGTGATCAAAGGATTTCAGGACCCAGAACGTGAATTGAGATTTCGCAGAAGGGCTGAGGTTCATCTTCTAGGAGTCTGTATTCCGGCTATATTTCCTCGATATCATGCGGATGTAGCGTACAGATTGGGCAAAGGAAGACAGGCTTTCTATGTTGATATTAAGTTCTATACCAGTAGATGTATACCATTGGGGGAAAAGTATTCCAGATATCAGCAGCTTGTTCAGTCGACAATATTGCATGGATTAGATGGAGTTGCAGCAGATGAAAGTTCGATTGAGAGACTTCATGTGTTTGAGGGAGAATGCTTGCTCAGAATATTGAGAACGAGACATCTTCCTGATGAGCCGTGGGACGAGTATACACATCGGAAGTACAGCCGATGTAGGAAAGCTTTTCATGATCATGGGTATCAGTCGCTGGTGCAAAAATTCTTGTATCGCCAGTGGTTGCTTGCATTGGATGTGGTGTCGTTTGCAAAATATCTACCTCATGATATGCCGCAGAGTGACAGAGCATGGAGGGACTCAAGGTTGGCAATGCTTGCATACGGAATCCGATATGATGATTGGCGGCAGAATTTCGGGGATATCATGCACAGATATAACTCAAAAAGAAAACGGTCAGAGGAGGGTAGCTACCGCAAAAGGAAAAGAGGGATTGACGCGACGGGTCTACATACATGGCACTATCCTTTCGAAAAATATTGGGGTGATCAGTGGTGGAGAGATTTCCAGCCTGATAGCTGGAGAGAGTTTGCAATATCTACGGTTGGGGAGGAGAAGTTCAGCTTGTTCCAATCAAAGGTTAAAGGATCAGGAGTGAGACGTACAGTGTATGATACGGAAGAGGAGGGTGGAAATGAGGCAACACGTAAACGAAGGAGGAAGGAGGAGGAGGTCCAGAATGAAATCATCGCCAGACGTTTAGCAATAACAAACATGAAAGCAACAGAATGGGATTTCAAAACACATGGTTTTGGAGTGGAGATCTGTGGGGACTCTCTTCTTATCATATCTTGGCTCCTAGGGAGGTGGGCGA